>VUYV01000093.1:2115969-2221060 GCA_008711295.1 Anarhynchus alexandrinus | reverse complement strand
AAAAAAAAAAAAAAACCCAAACAAAAAAGAAAAAACCCAAACCAAGCAAAACCTACCAAACAGAAACATTGTCTTAAAACAAATAGTAATTGCGTTGATATACACGAAGTCTTTAAAGCTTTCTGGATTTTAACTCGAAAGTAATCTTGGATTGGAGTGTTAATAAATTTATGTTCCTAAATGTAAAATACATAGGAAAAATACACTTTTACCACCTAATTTTGCAAAAACTGTAGATGTGCCTAAGCTGGAACATATATAGTGAAAAAACAATGGTGGTATTCACATGAGTGGAATTATGTATATGTTTGTGTGTTTGTAAGAAAAACATACCACTGATCAAATGTTTCAGTTTCTATCTTGAGCATTTTGTGCAGATTAAAGGATGCCTTTGAAGGAATGGCAAATGGCGGGGACAAACCTACCAAAACCTACAACATTTATTCTTTTGTTGTGGAAATTAATTTATAGTTACAGCTGCACCCATCCCAGAAGTTCTTGTACAAAACCTTAATCTGATGTAAATGAATATTATTTGTGAAATTAAAATTCTTTTTTGATTATGTCACCCTGTTAGCAGTTTAAATTTGTGATCGGATGTTATAAGGCTTCTTACATATTTTGCATTTGCTCCTGATCTTCAGGCAGCTGCAGAGACTGCATATGACATGGTATCGCCAGGGCCTACTTTTATTGAAGCAAAAAAGATCAAACGATTCCCTCGACATCGTTTAGCTCATCAGCCAGTAGACCTACGGGAAGGTGTGGCCAAAGCGTACAGTGTAGTAAAAGAGGTGAGTGCGAAAGTAATTGTCCTTAACCAAACTTATGAATTATTTCCTAAGACAGCAAATAAAATATCAGATGTTAGTTTAAGCTGACCAAATGAAGAAGGGGATTTAAGTTTTGAACAAGACTGTCTTCATCAGTAATCCTAAACCAACAGAAACCTTGCATGGAAAAATGAGAGAAGCAGAAATAAACTAAGATGTTACACAGATAAGCTTGAATAGGACTTAAGTGTTCTGCGGTTGTGAGGGCTTACAGTTATTGAGATATGTAAACCTGATTTCCTGCCCCGCATTGTCCATTCTTTCCTTCTCTGCCCCCCCACCCGCCCCCCCAGTTACTGTCAGTTCTGAGGTTATTAAAGTTTAGGCATAATGCTGGATATAAAACAAGTGAAAGCTTTCTTTACCGTGACAGTGTATTAAAAATCAGAATGCTGACCTGCTTTTATTGTACTTTTTTGTATTGTACTTTCAGTTAGTCGCACCTGTTAGCGTGTGTAGGAAGTTAGGTCTCAGCTGGGGAGTTTTCAGTGAAGTTTGTCATTTTTAATAGCTCACAGTATCCCACAGCTTCTTCCCTTATCCAAAAGAAGTGCCACCAGAAGTTATATGAAATATTTCAATCTGTAAGTTCATAGTAGTGTTATTTTAAGCCTTGTTAGAAGAACTAAATCATTTTTGTATCAGTATAGTTGTGCTACAGTTATAATACAGATCACAAAGAAGACAAATGCTGGGGTATTAAAAGTTTCCCCTAACATTAGGAGAGGTTGCTTTTTCTTCTTCCGTGTAACTAATCTCTGTTAATTTCTCAAAGGGGATTACGGACACAGCCCAAACCATCTATGAGACTGCTGCTCGTGAGCACGAAAACAGAGGAGTAACTGGAGCAGTAGGAGGAGTCCTCCGCCAAATTCCACCAACTGTGGTGAAACCTTTCATTGTTGCAACAGAGGCAACCTCAAACGTTCTAGGTGGAATGAGAAACCAGATCAGGCCAGATGTGCGCCAAGAAGAGTCTCAGAAGTGGCGCCTTGGGGAGGACTGAGATTATAAATGTGGCTCAGCAGGCAGGTAGCAAGACTGGAGATGCAGAAGATTGTTGGCAGCTTTAGATGGAGCTCACTTTGTTTTGTCGTGCTCATCTCAGGAACAAATGAGGTTTTCAACTATTATTAGCAAAACATCCAACCAAAAATATTTATGAAGTGGAAAGCAAATTGGTACTCGCTTATAACTGTGTGTTACCAATACATTTGGTAGATAGTGCCAAACATAGCGAAGCATGCGCTGCCAACTCAGAGACGTGCTTGCTCTATTCCCTTTACCGTATTTTTCTCGGCAGATTTAACATCTGAAGCAGTAGCCTGTATGGTGAAACTAAGTATACTTTAAAGATGTTTTCTGAGCATAGTCAAAGAACTGCCTTCAATAAAGGGCTCTGCAGATGCTCTTCACTGACTAAAGGATAAAAGCTTTCATTTCGGACACGAGACATGAAGGCTCTGTAATATGGAAGCAGATAAGATAATATCGTTTAGTGGTCATAAGCATCGCTTTTAGCGTGGCACTTACAGCAAGGGCAAGCTTGATAACCATTCAGAATTTAGATTCAGTGTTGATACACCTATATTTAGGAACAAATCCTGTTCATTAAATACCTACTTTTGTGGGTCTTCAAAGAACCTGAATGTTGCAGAAATGTTCTGTTGTGTTGCACTTTAAAGGATATGGCCTGTATATTGTGCTTTTTTTATAGTGTGAATAAAATGTAATGTGCATTATCCTTTATGTGGTTTAGAAGCTTACACAAATTATTGGAAAGAGCATCATTTGATGATGATCCTACAGAAAAGTCTCTTAAATTTGTTTAAACTACTCATTATATGTAAAATCACTGTCTTCTGTTACACTAATTACAATGCTAAAAATAAGTATTCTTCAGGAAAACAGCAGTTCAATATTACTGTAGCCAACAGTTCTTTGTAAGAATGAGAAATCCTAAGTAAAGTGAAAACAAAGTATTTCATAATTTCGTAGTTAAAATTCTATCCAGACTTTATTTTAATAATCTGCTTTTATTTAAAGTTCATATTGTTGCAAAGTTGCTGCTCTCACAGGGTATTTTTAATTTAAATTGTGTGTCATCAGTTATTTGACAATGAGTATTTGGGGTCATTTAANAAGAAAAAAAAAAAAAAAAAAAAAAGACAGTAAAACTAAGAAAATTAAAGTTAATACTGACATTACTTACAGTTTAATAGGTGACCAGGGTCTCCATAGAGCTTTATTAGGCAACCGACATTGCACTGTTTTGGGGCAGTTAAAAGTCTCAGCATTAGCTGTGCAGGAATAAATTTTTTTTCCTTGTATTGGCAAAAACTGGAGGATAAAAAGTAAAGAGTAGGAAAATACACATTTTGAATTTCGATAACTTAACACTTTGGATGGCTAGCCAGAACATAAGGTTGTCATCGTCCTGTGCTTGTCATAAATGGAAATCCTTCAAATATGCTATGTGGAAAATCCCCACTGAAAGAGGGACATCGGGTGCTTTTGATCAGACTTCAGTCTCTACGGGTGATGAGGAAGCAGTTTCCCTCTCTTATTTAATACCTGCTACTATTGAAAACTTGGGCTGATGGGCCTTGCAGGACAAATAGGAGTGTATGAAGGAAAATAGTTGCTTCTTGTTCGTCCTGATACTATAATAACTATTCCTGAACACCAAAGAATCTGGCTGGAGGGTAAATTATTTGAAAATGTCCCCTCTGCTGGCAAAGACTTCTGCAGTCTGCTTTATTATTTTTCATAAAACAAAACTCCAGTTACAAAGAAATTCTTGCATTGGCTGACAGGCAGTATACAAAGTTTTGTTTTCCTTCACTGGAATCATCTAAGTTGTGGTGTGCTTTGAAGACCCGGTTATTTCAGTCAAACGACTTGCTGTAAGCAGAAGGAGATGCTTTTGAGAGGACAAATACCTGCAGATTTAATGACGTGAAGCATTTTCTGACGTAAAAAGACTTCCTGCAGTTGATACTTCTGTCCAGTAATTAGAGAGCTCCGCTTTAGCGAGAGCTCAAAGCTTGAGCGTTTTGCACAGGAATGAGTTCCGTGTTTGCAATTTGGCACCTCCTGAGTGCCTTCTCAAGAAGTGGAGATGAGTCAATGGAAGTAAGTAGCAATGCATCATTTTCATTTGCAGTTACCATACTACATAATTTCGGCTGGTCCAGTTTGTCCAGTTCATTGGAGTATACTGTAATAGTATAAATCTACATATTTTCTTCTTTTTTAACATTGCTGAAAAGGAGCAGTGGCGTTTCAGTGTTCATTACATTTTCAATTCTGTCATGATCTGATTGTACTGCAATGCAATTAGAATATATTTTTATATGAGGGCATGCTGTCAAGGTAAAACATTTTTATAGAGTGTCTCTCTGTCAGCAATACAGATTGTACAAATTTATTAAACTTCACTTTTCACTATATAAACCCTTGCATTTACTGCTTGCACTTTATTGAGCCTTTTCAGTGAAATTGATTTAATTTTTTTTCCGACATTTTATTTTTACAAGCAGTGTCTTAATTTTTGGATTATATTCTGCATTGTTTTTCAGTTGTAACATGATCTTGCAGTGTTTGAAATGTTTAAAAAAACCCCCAACAAACGAAACCCACAAAACTTGCCAAACTAGTCTTTACATTAGAACTTCGTTTTCAAAAATGTGTCTTGTGTGGAGTGGCTTGTGTTTTAAATCACAAAGTTTATATCATGTATGAGAAGGGATTCATCAAATGCTCTGGTATATATCATGTATGAGAAGGGACTCATCAAATGCTCTGCTTGATACTGTATGAGTTTTTAAGCACTTCAAAATACACAGAATGAGATTTGACTCTGGACGTATTTCCTGGAAATGGAAGCCTGTGGATACATTGCTGTATTCTCTGTTAGCACGAGGAGATCTGCAAAAATGCTGTTGTACTTGAATTTCCCACCGAAGTCGGTTGCTATAGATGCTTTTCATGTTTGTAGTGGGTGTAAACTGGCACAGTCCATGTTTAATGTTCAAATTCTCTAACGTTGAACTGACTGACGTTACTACTGCTACTACTGTTACTTGGTCCGATACTGTCCTGGTGGAGAGGACTGTCGCCCTGGCTTTTCTTGAGCATCCTGGCACTTCGCAT
This sequence comes from Anarhynchus alexandrinus, assembly GCA_008711295.1. Taxonomy (NCBI): domain Eukaryota; kingdom Metazoa; phylum Chordata; class Aves; order Charadriiformes; family Charadriidae; genus Anarhynchus; species Anarhynchus alexandrinus. Next base: position 2,216,072 of record VUYV01000093.1, on the reverse strand, counting down.
TCTGAGTGCCTGGGAAGTACCTGAAAACAGACAGCCATCTTCTGAAAAAACAAAACCACCACAAAACAAACCAAAACCCATGCTTCATAAGAATCTTAGCAGTGACTGAGAGCAGCAAATCATCACATCCATGCTAAGGCAGCTCCCATTTGCTTTCCAGTATCTGTTGACAGTTCCTAAATACCGTGGCTCTTTAGCAATGCAGCGTTCCCTGTGCGTACTTGCCTAATGAGAAGCGTTAGGTCGGTCACCAGTGAGTCCCTATGTGCTTAAGGGATGTGTCTGTTTTTATTTTCTCAGTAAGTCGTTGATTGTGAACATCCATTGCTTGCTTTCATTTACAGTTGCTTAATTGAGTTGCCAAGATAGGTTTCTTAATAAACCAAAAAGCTGTAAAACGGTTATGAACGAGACACCCTTACTGAACACGATCCATACACCTGCAAATGTGATACTGGTTTTACTTTAAATATTGAAATGTATGCATTTTGTAAAACGGTGAAATCCAAGAATTTGTTTAGAGTAGTTAAATACTTCTAAATCTTTGAAATAGCCGAAATCTCGCAGCAATGTAAGCGTTGTCAGAACAGGTGTGGGTACTTAGGTCAGTTTGGATCCATAATGTGCGTAGTTCGCTCATCTCCAGCCCTCATGATTTAAGCTTCTGACAACTGTTTTAAGTTGCTCTACATGCTGAATCTTGTTTACAATTAAAAAATTAGATTTACAAATTAAGTACATAAATACGAATGATGCATTTGTACTGGATTTCTTAATAGTAAGGTAGCTCAGACAGAAACACAGCAATTTGTGTATATGTGTATATTTTTTACATTTTTGCATTTATAGTAGTTTTGTGGTATTATTTGTATATAGTTTGCTAGTGTAAAGAATATAATCTCATGAAATAGAAACCACTGTTGAAGGGAATTGACTATTTCAACTTGAGTTATTTTGCTTGAAGTTCTTGTCCCCTCAGTATGTCTTGGAGAATTATTTTTGACCATAATTTATATGGCACCGAAAGTGTATATTTTAGCTTATTAAAACGCTGAAAGGCCTGAGTGCAAATAGGTTGTCCTGTTAAATATGTTTAATGGAAAAAACCACAAATTTGTAACAATACATAAATAAATATCTTAATTTGTTCCTCGAGTTGGTTTTCTCTACCTATGAATGTAGCTAATGTAGAAAACAGTCCCCCAAAATAACAGTTAACTGCTAAAGCTTTTTACCTACCTGCCTGTACAGCTGTACTTCAAAAAATTTAAAGAAGTTTTATACTGAAAAAAAGAATAAAAAAGTTTTAAAATTGCACGGAGGCCAAAAGCTAAGAAATAAATGCACCTGGTCGGTGTAACCGTAACACACCTCTGCGGCGCGTCAACAAAGCTCTCTAAACCTGTAAGATCATGTGCTGTGTCTCCCATAGGCCTATTGCCACATGTAATTATTGAGTATGGATTTCTTATCTCCTCATTCAGCGGAGATTTTAAAGCTTTGTTAGCTTCCAAACCCCCTGAAGAATACAAAATAATTAATTCCTTTCAGGATGCTTGTGTGATGCCCCCTTCACAGGTGTTGAGCTACAAGCGTCTGGAAAGAGAGGTTGGAAGGCTGAGAACTGGGTGGTATTAAATACCGGTGGCAGCACCAGCTCCCTGAATGATGAGAGGTGCATGACAGGTGTAAATAACTTTCTACTGTGGTTTGTAAGGTTCTTACAGCTTAGGAAAAATAATAAAGGTCACTGGACTATTCTGTCAAACAGTAACCCTTCAGTTAAGAAGGAAGCTGACTCCCACCCCGTGCAGCTCCTCCTCCCCCTTTTTATAAGCAAGACCTCATGTGAATTAACTTCCAACTTCGGTATTTTTATTTAAAAGCTCCTTTTTTTCTTTTCTCCCCTTTATTTGAGGAAGTTCTGTATAAGCAGAATGAGGGAGTGAGAGGGTGTTTTTCTTTGCGAGCCAGGTGGACAAATTTCTTCTCAATTTTCTGAAGATTGCTCGTAAAAGTGATGCAGGATATTTGAAGAAATGCTGTGCTGGGGGGAAGTGTGGACCACAGAGCAGCAGTAGGGAACAGCTTGGAATGGGTCATTGATCATCCTGGGAAAGTATGAAAAATTAGAGGAATTTGTTTCACTTGTTCCCAGTGCTTGCTTTCATAGATCAAAAGTGGTAAAGCTGTTTGCACTCTCTGCTTCCCTGCGGTTTTGGGAGTAATCTGTCACTTGTAAGAAAACAATTATATAAGAACTACTAGCAAGTGTTTGTGGGTCTCTGGATTTAAGTCTGCCATAATTTAAGTTTCTATCCACACGGCCAGAATACCAGGCTTCGTTCCGCTCGGGAGAGCCCCAGGGCGATGGTACAGGATGGCACAAGCTGGAATCGCCACCCCAGGAACGTGTCCAAGACGTTGCGATACTGAGGCGTACCAAGCACACTCCTGATGGCCCCAGCTTGGTCCTGAGAGCAGAGGAGACTTAAGACTCCACAGCCTGTGACACTCCAGCTAACTCAGAACTTATGGAAAGCCACCAGTATGACATGCCAACTCGGAGCAACATTACCAGGTGTCCTTGAATGGCATTCCTCAGTGAGGATGACCCAGGCTCATGTGTTTTTGGTTTTTTTTTTTCCTTTTCTTCTTTTCTTTCCCGTTAGTGATTTTTGCTAACAACCTTTCACCTGTGATATTAAGTGATGTTTTTTTCTGCCAATTCACATTCTGGCAAACAGTGTTTTAAGCCGTCTGGTATTATCATAGATTATAAAAGACATTGTAAAGCTGCCTTTTTGTGGCAGATAAACTGAGGTTTCAAAGCTGTTGTGATCTGAAGCGGAGTGATTAGATGAAAGCAGAATCTACTGAAGGGCAACGATGAAGTATTTACAGCCCCACAGGCAAGGAAGCAGTTCAAGCTCCTTAGATGTTTGTCACAAGGATTTATGAGATAGTTAGACATAGTGTAATTCTGTTCTCAGGCTCTCATTTGTGTACCTAATTATTTGCTGTGTTGTTGATTTATTTCTGTACTAGGAGCCTGAGCGTTAAATTTGGCTCTTGCAGGCCAAGAGTGGAAGGAAGCCTCCAGGGAGGAGAAGAAATGTCTACCTGTATCAGCGGAAGGAGAAGGGATGTCTGCCCGTATCAGTGGGAGGAGAGTTACTTCAGTTTTGGGGATTATGGACTACCTGTGCCTCAGCACGGGACTCAGGAACGTGGGCCTTGGTCCATTATAGCTACTTATAGTAAGCATTGTCCGTGATAGCAACGCTGCGCAGCATCTCTCAGCTGCCTGGGTAAGAAAGCTTTAACTTTAACACTTGGCAGTTGTCCGGTACTGAAGACTTGCTGGTGGTTCCAACAGCTCCATGAATGTCACACCGCGTCCTTCCTTTCCTTGCACCTCCTCTGCCTGTTCGGTTTGAGGACGCTGCCCAGGCTGCGTGATGCCGCAGGCTGAGGGAGGCTCGTGCCGATCTGTGAGCAGAAGGAGTTGTGAGTTTGAGGGCTTTGGAAGGTACCATGTTATTTGGTGTAGTGCCTGCTGTTCATGGCCAAATGGCAGGTCAAAGGCCTGGAAGAGGTGCAGGCGTGGTGTGCTGAAGAGAGCACTGAACCACAGAAGAAGTGCGGCAGGGTGTGCTGTGAGGGCGTTGGTAAGATGTGGTTTGGGCCGGACTGGTCACTGAGGCGAAGGAGAGATGCTCTGCCCAACCTCTCTTCTCCAGGGTGAGGAGGGAGAGAGAGAGAGAGAGACTTATAGTTTAGAAGAAAACTGAACTACTTCAATATTAATAATAAAATAAAAAGAAAATAAAGAAATATATACAAATCCAGTATTGAGCTCCCAGGATGATGATCATGTCACTGGTAGGCACTGGGAAAGTCCCAGACTGGACTCAGTGACAGACGGGAACTTTACTCAGGATCTGGATTCAGGAATGCAGAGATCAGGACTGGGATCAAAGGCAAACAAACAGACAGGGTCCTCCTCGGACGCTGGCTATTGAAGAAAGAGAGCTGACCCTTTGATCCCTCAGCTTTTATACTGAGCATGAGGCAGATGGGATGGAATACCCTGTTGGTCAGTTTTGGGTCACCTGTCCTGTCCGCACCTCCCCGCAGGTGGGACCCCTCTATGCTTTTCTGCTGCCAACCCTCCAACGGGGCAAGTAACAAAGCTGGTCTTGGTCATTATAGCAATAAACCTAAGCAAAAGCCTCCCTGTGTACCATCCCTGGGCATCAGCTATAAACATAGGTCTTAGCATAGTGTCTGCACAATATGCTGTTAATTTCAGAGAGTTTCAGAGAGTTCCATTAGTTAGAAGAATCTTAGCTGCAAAGTAAAATTACTGAACAGAAAATTGGTTCTGTTTTACCTCAAACCAGGACAGAGACCACAGCGTGGGCGTTGCTGGGTGCGTGTTTTGCTCTGACGGGTATTGCACGGGTCCGGGTCCGTTGCAGCTGATGGAGAGGCAGGCGGCAGCTGGACCGGGCAGTGGTGGATGGATCCACGTGAGTATACGTGTGTGTGACAGACGTGTGCGCGGACACCTGGTGGTGAGGATGGCAAGGTGATGGAACGAGAGGATGGGAACAGTAGCGCTCGGCTGTATAAACAGGTTCGTTATACAGACACAAGTTTCTAGGAAATACAACTCCCGGTATCATTTATCTCTTTAGTAATGTTTAACAGATCTGAAATGTTTCCTGGAATTACTCAATAAAATAAAAAGCTTCGCCGTCATTACGGCCTGTCCCCGTGTACTCAGTGCCAGAAGTGTCTTTTAGAACACTAAAGGTATTTATTTTAAGCACAAGGCTTTCAGCGACGCTCTTGAGTTCTGTTTTCTCTTGGCCTTTCCGGGCCGTTTAGCATCTTGCTGCAATGGTGTTTGCTCTTCTCGTTCTTTTCCGTGTCATTCCTGCCTCTGAGAGCTCACTCTGCTCAGAACGGCTGCCAGGCCAAACTCCGGAGATGTAAATGAGGGGGCAGCAATTATACCAATTCCATTGGAGGCAAAACCTCTTACTTGATAGCCGAATTTGGTTCGCACCAGCCAGAAGTATTGTCCCAGAGCAGGGCTTTCTGTTTTTACTGTTCTTCTTTCCTCAGAGCTGTAACCTAATACCGTGTAGCCCCTGTTTCCTTTCCCCGACCGGAGGTGACGCCCCTCCAGTTAAACTTGTTAATACAACGGAGTTGGACGATTTGTTCAAAAAGCAAAATGACCTCCAAGTTTGAGAAGGTCCGTTGAGGTGGGGTTGTGCGCTGGGCCCTGTCTCTTCGCAGTATCCCGCGGCCGCTGCAGAGATGACAGGAGGCGATTACAAAGGAGTGCGTCCCACTGCATTAACCATTAATGCCTCTGCATCATTGCCCTAAGCCTCTCGTATCATTTAATGCAAAGATCCACACTGACGTTGAGAGAGAAGGTTTTCAACTGCAATTTTCATCATAACCATCTTTCCCGGTTGTCCTCGGCCTGAATTTTTACTGATGCTGCTTCCTGTTATGCGTGAAGTCCCAAGAATAGTTTTTAACAGATATTTGTGAAGATGCAGAAAAGGATGGTAAGGATGGTGAATAAAGATGAGCAGTATTTTTATTTCTGCCACCCCTGAGCTTCGCTGGTAAGTGCTGTTGGGTCTGAATTACTTGATCAATACCGCTACCCTGGGGGCAATCACTTGAATTTAAAGTTGCCATGCAAACAAAAGAAAGAAAAAGTAGATTTTTTTCAGATTGACATTGAAGACTTGAAAAATGTTTGGGGTTTGGTTTTGGTTTGGTTTTTTTTTGTTCACTACACATTTTAGGAGCAGCTATCCAAACAGGTGTGCTGGAGCCCTCCTTGTGTTGCTGAGTAACAGCTTTTAATACCTGTTGCTTTTGCAAAACTCACCTCTGCGACAAAGTTGATAAAGGGAAAGGGCAGTAAAGTGAGTTCATCTGCCTGAACGGAGACTGCAGAGCTGAGGAGGGAGCTATGGGTGCGAGCATCCAGCCCTACTGAGGAAGGAAGGAGATGTTTGTTTCCAAAACACAGAGAGTGCCTCTCCGTTGGCAGGAAAATGGGACCTTTCTGGGCTTCCCCTGTGTTTCGGGGCTCCCCGCAGTGGGTCCCGGGCCAGGGCCATCAGATGTAGGGACTGACGAGCACACAGCTCCCTTCCTGCCTGTACCACAGTAGCATCACCCCCTTTCCTTTCCTAAGGAGATATTTTTTCAGCCAGTTTGCGATGTGAGTCAGGGAAGGTCTAAACTCAGAGGAAGCTAAGCAAAGCAGCAGCTCCTAACACCTCGTTTTTACTGTAAAATCCCAATTGAAGACACATTTTCTCCTGGTTTTCCCCTGTTCTTGTCTAAAAAAAAATTACAAAATCTTTTCTCCTCCTGCTTTTTGTATGACTGCTGTGCTGCACAGGAAAATGAACAGCCTGGGCTGAGCCTGCTGCGGTGATGCTGCGATGCTGGGATTTGGATAAATCCAGTCACAGCTGTCTGTGAGGGGCTGGTGGCAGGCTGCTCCCACCTCATCCTCTGTTCCCAGCTCCTGGAAAAACCTCTAGAATCATAAAGCAAAACTGAAAAAAAAAAAAAAAAAAACGAAAAAAAAAAAAAAAAAAAAAAGAGATTGTGTCCCTGCCTATTTATAACAAGGGTAAAGTGAGAGTTTGAGGGGAACTGGAAGAGAAGACTCCTTCAAATTCTTTACTGTTTGAAAATTGAAGGACCTGCTTAGAGTGAGACAAAGAACTGGGAGCGTTTTGAGAGAGTTTTGTTAGTCTCCAGGGGAACTTCCACATGAGTGAGTCTGTTTGCTTTGCTGAAAGCTGTTTCCTTCTTCGGATCACTTTCCTGTTAAAGATCAAGTCCACTGTGCTGGGCTCCAAGCAGCAAGAATTTACATTCCTCAGACATTTCAACATCCTGAATTTCTCTACAAAGTGTTTCCAGAAACATCAGCTGTCACTATAATGCCAAAATGTTTGAAATGTATTTTCAGAATAGCTTGTGTTTACATAAAAACTGGCAACGATATTGTCTTCTATAGATCAAACTTCATCCCATGTATCACTCGTGGGACAGGAACTGTCTGTGTAGAGGGCAGCACATAAGCTCTACTGCCTCAGCCACAGAAGGTGCTGGATAATCACCATCGAGACCTGTGGCTGATGCTAAGAGCAATTTTAGGTGTTATTGTGTGTACTTCTAGCTGGGCAAATTTACATCCTTATATGGGTTGTAATTGTGACTATGATATTAATATTCCAGGAAGTCAAGAAACATGTGAAAGAACAATAGACATTGCACGTTCTGCAACAATTAAAGGAAATGTTTTGTAAGGCTTAGCAATAATTTCCCCAAATTTTCTCATTTTCAGAGGGGAACTTTCTAGTTGTTTGTAATGAAATGCTGGGGTTAAGCCTTCAGAGGAAACCGATCATACTGGCAGGAAATACTAACAAGAAAGTGGCTACTACAGAAGAAAATCAAGTGTCAGTATTAGCCACAGTTATGCCCAGAGACCAGGGAAAGTCACAGCAAAGTAAGTAGTGCTGTTTTCCAAGTCATCCACAACTTAGTGATGCATCTTAAGATAACCGAGGCCACGTTAGTCACCTGCACTACATTAGCTCCTCTTTCAACAGAGAAAATGATTAAAGGCTTATTTAGAAAATACGTATCTATCTACATGGCCTCTCAAAGAATAGCGATAATTGCTTTGCATTGCGATGTTAAAAACAGTCCTATGCATTGTTTGGAATGAAGAGACTCTGAAAACTGCATTAAGAATATTTGAAAATAGAAGAATTATATTACAGTCAAATAACTTGAATCATGACAGCTTAGTGCCATGTTAATTTTAGGAGACATTCTGTCCATTAATGGAACCCATCAACATGATGCGTTTTAGCTGCACGACTCCCACTCACGTGGTGTGATGCTGCTGAAAATCTTGTGTGCCATTTGGACAGTTCAGGACACGGTTTCCCTTAGTAAATGCAGTGCCCTGCAGAGGAGACTCCGGCAGGGAGGGAAGATGGTGGAAATGGGATGAGGAAATATTTCTCCTGCTTCCCAGGTTTCAGTGTAGCCAAAGGACCATCTGGTGTGGCCTTGCTGTCAAAGTTGAGTCCTGCACTGAAGTGCCTCCCCTAAAAAGATGACATCACAGCAAGTTTGTGCTTTCTCTGGATGTTTTTCAGTTCTTAATTTGGAAAACATTATAGTTCACTTTTGCCCAGCAGTTGAATAAATGGTGGGTTGTTGGTTTGTTTTTTTTTTTGACAAACAATGTTTTTGTTGGGATGCTGTTTTAGAATCAAATGTTGTTCTCCCTGTCTATATCCTGCAAAAACCTGTTAATAATCTTGATGTATTGAAATACTTGGAATTGATGACAAAACGGTTATTGCCAGAAAAATATAATCTCTGATAAACAGCCAGGAGTCATGGTTTTACCTGGGCTAAAGAACCCCTTGAGTCTCTGTATTATGAAATTATACTATCTTCTTTTTTTTGGTATGCATTTACATTTTGGTCACAGAGTGGCTTAAGCTGTCCTTCACCCCTCTTTCCAGCAGCGCCTCCATCCGTGCCCTGCTCTGCCTCCCAAGCTGTGCCGGCGTAGCTGGGTTTGTGCGCACGCGGCGAATTAGGACATGATTGATGGTCTGCTGGTTTTTAATCTGGATCACTTTCCTGATTCAGTTCATCACACACCTACAGACCCAGCTGTCCTGGCTCAGCTAAAGGAGAAAGAACAAATGAGTGGAGGAGAAGTCTGGCGGGGGGGGAGGACAAACCAGCAGAGTCCTTGAAAGAAATATATGGGAAATTCTGGCCTCGGCAAAGACCGGTTACCTTTACCTCTTCGTTTGCTCTGTAGGAGAAATTAGAGAGAATTCACCAACTCGTAAGCAGACTGCCTATGAGCACTTGTAACTGTTGTCATCTGTCATAGTAAGATGTGACTTATTACTGCTTTTGGAAATACAGGTTGATATTTGTTTATCAAACTCACTCTCAAAGGTGTGTTCTCTGCTAACCAAAACACAGGTAAGAAATCCTTAACTTTTCTTCCTTTTCTTCTCTTTTTAAGTAACGGAAGAGCTCTCATTATCTCGCTGGTCTCTAATTGTGAGGTTTACTAAGTCACCATTCATATGCATAATGTGTTAATTTACTGTGTGCTACCATATGTGAATTGGCCTTGACAAAAATGTTGCAAGATTTGATCCCTTTTCTTTGGTTTTTTTCCCCAGCATTAATTTAGTAGAAAAAAAAACAGTATCTTGAAACAAAACCTTCTATTCTGCTTGCATCTCAATTTGTGTTGGAATAAATAATACTGTACTGTCCCAGTTAGATGATACCAGTGCAGATTTTATGCCAATTGTGTACTAGTTTAGTTGGTGTAAATGTCTGATTCTGCCAGTAGCTCAGAGGATAGTGTGGAGACTGGCAAAGACTCAATAATATTAAATTATGTACAGAGCTGGCCTTAACTTGCTTTACCTACACCACGTGCATCATAGAAAGTGCATTTTATATGCTATAATTATTTCTACATGTTCAAAAAATCAAACTTCTAAGTGTCCACAAGCCTTGACTGTGAGTAATGTTGCATGATGATTAGATTCAGCAGAACAATTAAACAGGAGTCAACGAAAGTTAGTAATACACATGCTTAAGTGTTTTCCATAATATGGGAGAATGTCCTTAAGTGTTTGCTTGAAAAGGGATTTCAAATTCTATACAAATCTCTAAAATTCACAGAAGTGTGTGAGACATTGTAGGTCATGAACTGTTTAAAGCAATGCGATGATTCGTCTTCTCAGATACCAATTTTATGAAAAGACACTCTTGGATCTTAACCGCCATTCAACTTAACAGATGATTTGCTGGAGTGTATTTGTAAACCCGTTCAGATTTTCACTGGCAGCATGGCAGAGTGATAGAGAAAAACTTCGTTGCAGTGACTGTAGCTGGAACTAAACACTTTGAACCCTAATTCTGCTAGAAAAGCAGTAATCCGTTTCTACCAGGAGAGGCTGCTCAGCAACTGTGTCTTGGCCATACAGCCATGCCAAGAAAGAAAACCTGGCCGCACTGCAGCTCTGCCTGGGTCAGATGTTCACAGGTGCCCCCCTAATTTCAAACAGCTTGATGGACATGTTCCTTCCCCTTGTGCACGTGTGCACACTCTCACCAAGACTTTAATGATGTCCTGAAACATCAGTCGTAGGGCAGAGTCTTTCACTCCATTGTGGCAATGGGCCTGAGGAGCTTGAAGGATTTAGTGCTTCATGTCTCTGTGCCTCAGCTTCCCTTAAGCTAAAGAATAATAATAAAATAATAATAGAACAAAGATAGTAAAAATAGTAAAAGAATAAAAATAGCAAAATATTTCACAGTATTATTAATATAAATAAAATAATATGGCAGTAATAAAAAAAAATTCATACCATTATGGCTCTTCTTGCTACACTAATGAGTGACTTACGGTTTTGGCAGAGAAGAGAACGTGAGAATTCAAAGCATTGCAATCCTTCAGAAAAATCCCTCCCCACCCAGTACTACCCAAGCACCAGCGCTTGCCTTACTCCTGAAACACTGAAGGCGAAGCTGCCTTGGACAACCATAGCAGTGGTCTTTGAAGTGCTGTCAGACTGCTTGGCTCTCTTAGGTTTGCTCGCAGCTTCTGCTGTGACATTTCTGGTTGAGCTCCAAAGTGACCTGTGCCTCCTTGACAAGCCACCTGCACTGCAGCCTGGACCACACCAGCCGAAATCAGCATCCTGCCTGCCGGCACGGTGTGGGCACATACTTGCCCTTCAAAGCTGTCGAGCGTGACCGCAACCAGCTCCTAGCAAGGCAAGCACATTCCCTCAGCCACCGAGAAGAAGATTCCCTAATAAATGGGTGGAGTTAAGCATCATCTTTATCCAGGTACTTCTTTGGTAAAGGGTTTCTACCTGTACTCTTAAGGGCAGAATAATTTTGCTCTTCTTGTACAATTGTCTTGGATGATGTCTTCTAGGTACTCTCTGTTCTATGGTCCCAGGCAGCAAGACATGGCTTCCTTTGAAGCGTCTGGTCAGCTGGGGTAGGACACAGCTTCTGGGGGACTAACAGAGACTGGGAAAGCTGGTCCTTGGGCAGGCCGTGGGGGTCTGGTCTCAACTCAGGGACTGGGCAAACAGAAGAGGGAGATGGTGGGCTTCTGTGGGAGAGCCCGGGAGGAGGGGATGGAAGTCAGTAGGGATTTTTGGCACCTGCTGAACAAAGCCCATGTCACTGGGTGACCTGTGTCTTCACAGAGTAACCTGGCCTAGTGGGAGGTGTCCCTGCCCATGGCAGGGGGGTTGGAGCTACATGATCTTTAAGGTCCCTTCCAACCTAAACCATCCTATGATTCTCCAGTTTGTCCCGCCCTACCCTGCTGCAGCTGTACCCAACACAAATCGCTCCTTATTCACACTTGCCTCTGCTGCATCCTTGGATGACTCTCAGGGCTGTGGACCTGAGCTCCCACCAAGGGAGGCCCTTCATCACGTAGCAGCAACGGGAACCCACGAGGAGTGTCTGTGCCCAGGCTCTGAAGCACAGGAGGCATCTGGGGGGGAAAGTGACAGCCAGTTTTGAGGATGATTGTCTTGCCAAGACCACAGACAAGATTTATGACTGAGCAGGGAATTGGATCCTGCTTGCCTGAGCCAGAGGTGCTAAAACATCAGAGAAAATAGTCATAACAACCCCAAGCTCTGAGTGTGTGCAGGTTTAGTGGCTGCTGTTCGTCCACACAGAGCAGGAAGGAGTTTGACTGCCCAAGGTACTAAACTTATGAACGTGCTCTTGAGAGGAGATGATTCTGATTTACACTGACAAAGCATATAAGGTAGAGGGGGCCTGGGTGTCCACATGCCATGAGTTATAAATGAGACAGTTCTGTTCATTCACTGTCTTTAATGAATGCAAACTAGAAGAACACACTAGTGAAAAAAATGCTGTTTGTGCCACCAGGGATCTGGGCCTGGCTGGTTCCTGAGTATAAAATCTGCATCACTCTCTGACTTAATAGAAAAATGATGTAGCTTTCATCCTTTCATAGTCCATTTTTTAGTTACAGCCCCTGTTGTGACTTTTTTTTTTTTTTTTAACCACCCAGACCTTTTCTTTCCAGGCTGAATTGCTCTTGGTCTGTAAGGTTTCTGTTTATTGCTCTCCATGATCACTCCCACTTGAGTCAAGACTAAGCGCACAATACAGAAGCCTAAGCTTCATTTTTTTACTCTCAAACGTTTCTCAGAGAAAATCAATCCTTTTGTTTATGAGCTTGCACTTTGTGAGCGTGTTAAAGATATGTCTTCACCAGCCCAGGAGACCTCTCTTACCTCCCTTCAGACCTCTCTTACTTCCCTGTTATCACTAATTAGAGTTGAGGTGATGGCTATGCCTACACAACAGCTTTCATCCCCAATTCGAAATGGTGCCTTGACCTCTAAGTCACTTGCAAAAACTTCCAACTCACGAATCCAGTACTCAACTTCTTGTCATCCAAAAGTACTGGACCAGTGTGCAGCTCAGGACTTGCAATCCATACAATGCCATGTGGAGGTGTGTGAAATATAGCCAGGACGCTGGTCCAGAGCATCTCCTGAGCACACTTGATTCACGCGAAAGTCAGTCAGTCAAATAGCCACCACTATCCTCCATCTCGCAGACCGATTGAAAACACTTGTTGAGAGCAGTTTCACACCAAGTAAATTAATATTTCATATCCGTTTTGGAGCTCTGAGTTTTGCAGACATTATTGTTTTTGGATAATTTGCATGTGTTTGCATATCTATTTCTATTTGGAGGACTTGTCAGCAACATGCAGTGGAAACGGAAGGGAAACTCAGTTGTTAGTGTTGTATGGTCATTAACACACGTTGTTTAATTCCAGAGCTCATACTCCGTGGTTTATGTATCTATTCATGTAAACACTGATAATTCTGAAGGCAGAAGTGGACTTTCCTCATCAGACTCGCTTTGGAATAATTCTGGGAGAGCTTTAGACAGGACAGAGTCAGCTCTGCCATAAGACTGTCCTTACATAGGAGATAAGGTAGCTCAGGGCTTGGGGAGCGATGAGCAGGTCAGTGAGTTTGAAAGAGCCAGCATCCAGCTCTGCGTTGCCAAGTGCTGCTTCATGATTGCTTCTTTTTGAGTAGAGGCTGCACGGGCAAGGCAATAAATGTATTTTTAAAGACTGCACTGGGAGGTCTGAGAGTAACCAAGCAACAAAGGTAATATGCATTAAAAATGTAGTATACAGAAGGACAAGGCAGCAAGAATTCTTCCACTAATCTCCAAGATATATGATTAATTCTCTGCACCCTCACGGAATTGTAAATCCAGACTAGCCTCGCTGCAGATAAAGGATCCATGGTGTTGGAGACTGCCTTTGTAGCTTCGTAGTCCTCCAAGCTCACGTCTTGCAGTGCCTGTAGTTAGAGACGAGTCTGCAGGAGACTGTCCCTTGGAGAAGGCACTTAATGGAGAACATTGCTATGTAAGAAGTGTTTTTGTGATATTGCACTGTTGTTTGGGGAATCTGTGCTTCTGCCAAGAGAACTTTAAAAATGGAAGACGCTCAGCCCAAGGGTCTTCCTGTAACTGAGCAAAAACTCCAACAAGGGTGCAAAACATTCCGGTTAAGTGACTTGTGCAAAGCTGTTTGCCATCACCTGAGGATTTTGTCCAGTTTTCTTAAATGGGCTATGCATTCTTTACTTCTGCGAGGAAGAAGGCATAAATGATTCTGTGATTCTGTAATGTGAACTGTAGCCCTCGGTGCACACTGCTTGGGAGCAATCTGCCTACAGTTACAGAATGATTATAGGGTAAGATGTTGAGCGCTCAGAAGATTACTAACATTGCATTTGGTAGTGTGCTTTCTTCATCCTTTTTCTGTGAACAGGGAGAAAATATTTAAACTAAACCATTTGAGGTATTTGCCTCATACAAAATATGCGCTTAGCTAAAGTCATGCAAAACAGTTTAGGTTACCACAAAATTCCGCATAAGTATCCTTAGGAGCTTCTTCAGCTGTCGACAGACCTTCATACCTCTCTCTTGGCATCAGCATTTCGGAATGTGTTTCAGGAATGGACATTAATCCTTTCCTGTTACCATATGAGGTAGCATATATTCTTAGTAGTTCTCAATCCCCCGGCTCCTCTCTCACGTACACTCACGCACTCAGTCTTTCTACTTCCCTCTGTCCCATCTCTTGAGGCCTCAGACGCACACGTATAACAGACAGGCTTTCCGCTGTGGTTGGTTTGTGGTACGCTGATGTTGTCCCTGAAGCAGCTCAAATGTTGCTGATGAATGATACGTATTCCTCCTTTTCCGAGGAGTTGACAACACTGTCGCTTCTCCCTCGGGGAGGCAATAATATCCTCCGTTTCTTGGAATTCATTCAAGTCATCTTGCACCAGTTGTTTGAATTTCAGCACAGCGTGGCACAATACCTTGTTGGCACATAGCAGTATCGCGCTGACTGCCGCATCCCTGGAAAGAAAGAGACATACTGAGGATCTCTTGATATCCACAAATTTTAAGGAGTTTACTGGGCAGTGTGTGATAGGTAAAAGCACTATCATGCCTTTGAAAGGGCAAGGGGTGGTCAGCGAGTACCTGTGAGATAACACGCCTTGCTTTGAGTCACAAGCTTCTGCTTTGAATTTTAATTTCTGTGTTTTAACAGAGCTCTGCTCTGCGTTTGTCAGCCTAAGTAATAATGGCAGAAGTTTCTCAGGAAGTGGAGAGAGAATTAAAGAGGGCAATATAGATGCTTTTCAGAGGACAGAGACAGAGCGCAGGTGTTTACTGCCTGGCTACTAGGTCAAGTCCTCCAGAACAATTAAAGCAACCAAAATAAATCATAACCGGAAAGGAATTGCAATAGCCAAGAAAAGGAGAAGAAAGAGCTTTCATCTAGTCTTAAAGAAAAAGATGAATGCTGTACTTCCCCGATACGCTTACACCCATCTCCAAGAATTTACTTTAACTGTTACCTTTCAGGAAGACTTCTTTGCCTTGCCCTTCCATCCTCCTTCAAACCAAGGAGAGATGGGTGAGCAAGCAGGTCCGTTGACCTCTCTGGCAAGGACTGTCTAACAAAGCAGGTCATGTTGGGAGCTGTCTGACGCTTCAGTGTTTTTCCCTAATACAGGTCATCAAGGAGAGCGAAGCCGTTTAATGGTTGGAACGGGTCAGGGAGTTTCAGCTTCATCTGGCCATTACCGAATCCCATTTCTGGTCCCTCCATTTTGCTGCTTAAGTGCAATTTCCCTTCATTTTTCTTTCAGGTGCATTAACTCTGATGGTATGTTCCATATATAATCTGTTGGTGGTTTCACTGCTGAGATCGGCAGTTCTGGTGATGGTTTCATTAGCGCATACATTGCAGGGGACCTGGCTTGCCCTATGGCACTCTGCGTGTTGTACTAGTGGCATCTAATCTAAGCAGAGCTGCTCCTGTGACAGCCTGAGTGTATTGTGATTCACAAGAAGGCACGCAGAAGAATTGGGATTGGACAGGGAGGCTGTGTCAGTGTTGCTGCACCCTTTAATTCAGTGAACACAAGGTACGCCGGGCAGTGCGAATGTTTAGGAGGAGTGGGCGGGAGGGAGAGGCATGGTACAGCTCCTACAGCCTTCCCACAGCACGCACACAGCGGCTGTGCACACAGTGTGTCCCCAGCTTGTCAGTTCACGTAGGACAAAAATTGATACAAACCAATGCTCCTTGCACAGAGCTCTGCAGCAACGGTCCCGGCTCCATCACAAGAGACCTTCTGTGATATATTTCGAAATTCTGTTATATATATGTAGTATAAATTGCAATTGTGTAAATTACAACTGCAATTTAAAAAGGTGTAGAGAAATCAGCCATTCATGAAGCTCTATATCGCTTTACCAATCATTTTCTCCAGTAGATATTTCTTTTTCTGCTCAGAGAAGGCCATCTCACGGGGTGGTCTGAATTCTAGATGTGATTGTAATGAAAATATTGTGTCCAAATGTGCATGAAGCACTGTAAACATCATTAGTCTGTCTGAGACACGCTTGGCAAACAGCGCTGTGAGCTGCACATAGCAGCAAGCAGAATATGAGACACGGCCATGCCTTGAGACTGGTGAGAGATGCATTTCAACAAAACCCCCTAATCAATGTCAATATTTTAATATCTCAGAATAGCAGCTGCTGTTAAAACCATGCTGAAGGTGCTTTGGGATACAACACAGCACTGAGTGTGCAGCTTGCCACTTTTTTTACTAGTCTGTTGGGAAGGTCTCCTCCAGCTTGGTAAGCGCTGTGGAAAAACCAGACTTAAACTCTAAATTCACTTCCATGTCTGTAGACCCAGCGGGGATAGAGAGGTTCGTTCAGCGAGGTCGAGCAGAAGAAACCTGGCCAGGTTCCGGCAGAAGTCCCCAGCTGAACCATGGAGGCAGAGCAGCTTCAGGGGCTGCTCCTAACCCAGCGAAACCTGGTCTTCACCGAAGCTCGGGAGCCACCGTGCCTTTCCCATATTCCTCCCCCAAAACATTTCTGACAGCAAAACTTTGCTCACAAGCCGGTTGGAAAGCAGTGACCTGATCACTCCTGTGGGAGGGTGCTCCTGTCAACAGAGTGCACGAAGCTCTTTTTAGCGGCTCTGAAAGTTTCCTGGGTGATGGAGGATAAATGAAATGAGGTGCCTTGGACAGCTGTCCACACCGAATATCAGCAGCTGAAACCACCGCAGCAAGATTAAAGGGTGAACCATTCTTTGGTATGCTGCAATATATACCATCGGCTGAACAATTTCAAATAATGAGCATTTAAAACACATGAAGCACGTTCATTCTGTAGATTTTTGGTAAGGAGAAAAAGTGGGCGTATTTTTTAAATAAAATGCCTGTCTAGAAACGGTTCACCAACACCGATCACACCAATCAGTCTTGCTATGACTCAGTATCAGACAGTAATTGCAGTCAGTTATGTCAGAAGTTACTGCAAACAAATTTGCTGGAAGAGAAATTTAGTGTATTTATTGTAATGTATGTGTAGAGGGAGGAAAAATTAATGCCCTAGAATATTGCAAGCAGTAATTTGATGTTTTTCAGACCTCATGAATTAGAAAATATTTGTCTTGCAGAGCACTGCAGCTTCTCCTCATTTTGCTTTAGAAGAAGAAATGGATTATTAAACGCTAAAAGGTATTGTTATCTTAGTTCCATATGTATACATATATACAGAAACTATTTACAGCAAAATAATGCAAATAACACTGGAAAGTCAGATGGCAAAAAGCAAGCAAATGCAATGACCTCCATTGTCTGCCCTACCTTCATTTACCTCCCTTAGCGGGTGGGTTCGTGATGTGAGGATAATTTCTGATTACATGACTGTGTATAATCACGGCCACGCAGTCTTTTTCTCTCAGTGCCCAGACCGACCGGACAGGGCAGCTCCTCTAGTTTTCTGGCTCTTGCTGCTTACTTCTTAAGCTTCTTTCACCAAGAAGACGCAGTCGTTGGCCCTGTGTCAGGCGGAGCAGCACCTCTTGAGAGGAGTGCTTTGCCCATCACCACCAGCCCCTGGTCTCCCAGCAGAGCTATGACTCATTTCACCTTCACGGTACACACGTCGTTTCCCGAACATTGAACTGTTGTGTTGTCCTTCACCTTTGTTGCCATTACCTAATATGACCTTTCTAAGTGCTTTACTAAAATACACAACTTTTGGAACTATGTGTGGTAGCAGCATATGATAGAGAACTTCATTTGTATGTTCTATATCTTTGCTGCTGCTTTATTTTTGGATGTAACTAGTTGTCTAATTTCCTTGCTGTGACAGAGAAGTTTTTCTCATGCCATAGCTTTTTCTATCACCTAAGGAAGTATAGAAGTGAACTTGGATAAGCTGAGTAGTAAAAAGTATCTCTCAGAAATAATCTTTCGCTTTAATAATACTTAAAATTGTACAAATAAGAGAATGTCTAGGAAAAGGAAAGCAATTATTTGATTCTTTATAGTGTGCATTATTAAGGTATAGCATGTAACTCAGTAATAACTTATAGCAGAAGACAGTAAGAAATGATGAAACCATGTCTCTCTATATTCTAAAACTGTCACACCAGAATTTTTTCATGAGTACAAAACTGTTTTCAATTAGAGTGACTAAGACATTCTCATATTTCTGTTGCTCTTTTTCTAAGAGGGACTATTGTTTTGCTGACAGCTTCTAATAACATACACTCAGATTTCGCAAAATGGATTGTATTTTTCCTGTAACATAGTGTTATAGACTGAGTTTATTGCTAATGCTCAGTAAGTGTTATTAACCTTACTCTAAGTGGGACTAATAGCATTAGAGCCGTTCGGTCTTTCTCCTCACACCATAGGGAGGGAGTTCAGGGAACTGAATGCATCTTGCTGTCTTGTTTGCTCCTATTGGCTTGTGTGACAAAAAGAAGACATTTTGGACGTCCAGGAAGACACTGCTGATGTCTTGTCCATCACATTTGTCTTGTACTGTTGGTTCCTGTCTTCCAGTTCTCTGTCACTAAACTGGTACCTTACTGCAGGGTTGCAGGGATTCTCCTGCTCCGGGACAGCAAGTGCTGTGCATGGTCCTCCTGAAGATGGGGCAGGAGCAAGGCTGTGGGGCTGGACTGAGGAGCACTGCTGAAGGGCATCATCCACCATTGTCTACTACTGCAGGCTATCTCCACCAGTGACCAGGGACTTCAGATACATCTGCCACAACATGACTGGGTACAGTATCGTCCAATGCATCAGAAAATAACATATTGAACTGGAAAAGGAAGTGTTTCATGAAAATCAGGGCACAAGATAACCCCACTAATATCAGTCTGAGCAGTGAGAATTTGAAAAAAGAGCAGACAAAAAAAAATCCAATGTGTGAAGGGAGTTGTGTTTCACATCAGTATCCCAAAAGTCTGGGACAGTATCCCAGAATAACTCTTCCAGCCCCTTCACAGCTCATCCGAATAAACAGGATGGGTTGTGTGAATACCTGGAAGTGAAGCAGAGCCGAGCAGGAAGAACAATGCGGGTCTAATATCACACATCTAATTTTATTCTACTGAAGCTGTGCCCTGGGTTTACATGCTTGTGCTGCAGACTATCTCTTTTGAAGAGATCAATCAGCGGTACTTTTGTGTAGTTTCTCAGGGACATCATGTGCTGTTTAGCAGACCTATTATTATTTAAGATAACATGCAGCACACTTGAAGGATGTTTGATTTTTTTTCATAGCATGAAAGATGAGATATAACTTTAATTCTAAAGTAGCTAATTTTTTTTTGTCCCGCTATTCCAAGTAAGTGGTTATTTTCACAGTAAAACATATGAATGCTTCTTTTATTTGTTTAATGTTTTCCTAGTAAATACAAACCTTTAAATGCTCTGCATCCAGCGCATGGGGAGGAAAACATCTGAGGACACAATAACCAGCAAGAGATGTATTGTGGGGAAGCTTTGAGCAAAAGCTACACAGTTAAAGTGCTATGTGCCCGTAGATAGTAGGTGGGGTTTTGGCTTTTAAGGTCTAGATGAAATAATTAATAACATCTGTTATTATAGTATCTGAATATCATATGCCTGTTTTACCAGGTCTAGTGGGAGGTGTCCCTGCCCATGGCAGGGGGTTGGAATTAGATGATCTTTAAGATCCCTTTCAACCTAAACCATTCTATGATTCTGTGATTCTGTGATTTTTTTTTTCTTAGGTGTCACAAGACACCTGTGAAATTTATAAACCTCATTCTATTGATGATGACCTGAAATATCTTGGTGGCAGTGACCCTGCTATGAATAGTGCTGATCACAGAAACCTCAAAACAGAAGTACCTTTTTGGTTATACTGTTTGGTCTAGGGCTCACCTCTCAGATCACTATTGGTACCTTTAGGTGCAAACCCAGGCTGCACGCAGAGCTTACAGCAGCCTACAAGGCTGCAATCAGATCCCCAGCTATCAAGATACCCCATCTGCTCCCACAGCGAGGGCTTGGCTCCCTTTTCTGTCTGATGATGTTTCTTGAAGGTTCCTTGGAGTCCTTCTGACACCGCTGAGCCTCAGGGCAAATGGGGTCTCCAAGCAGCATGAATGCAGCATGCCTTCAGCAGGTAAGGGGAATTATTGGCACCTGAGAGGTTCTGGTTCCCGAGAGGCCTCTGGAAACCAGAGCAACCAGATGTCCAGTTTAGCAAGGCTATTTTAGAAATAATTATGGAAATCAAGGATTTCTCCAAGATTGGAAAAAACAAGAAAAAACTTTAACAGAGGTGAGAACTGAAACCGTCTCTCAAAAAACTCCACACTTGTGCCTTAGTTGCCAGAACACTTTGACCACAATCATACTGTTGAGAACAAGCCTTCATGGTCAACGGAGTGGTGCTAATGCTGCAGAAGGCCAAAGGGCTGAGATCAGAGCTGCTGCTCTGTGGTTTCAGGGAGTTGAGATACTGGTTGTACAATTGACAGTTAGACCACTATTTGGGCTGCTAAAATGCATGTCTCGGGTAAGCCAAAGAAAAGTTACAAAGCCTTGGTGTGAACAAGGCCATGTGTGGAAGGAAAGTGTGTGTCTATAACGCATCACTGAGCACCTGAATGTTACTCTTGCTCTGCAGTGACAATAGCAAAAGAATTGCCTTGAAGTTTAGGATGTGTGAAGCTTCAGTAGTGTGCATACATAAAAGTCCTTTGATAAAAGACTTTTTCTTTTCTGGAACTTGCTTCTGGAGATATTTTCCCATTATCTTGAATTTACTTCTCCCTCTCCTTCATTATCATAGAATCATAGAATGGTTTAGGTTGGAAAGGACCTTGAAGATCATCGAGTTCCAACCCCCCTGCCATAGGCAGGGACACCTCCCACTAGACCAGGTTGCCCAAGGCCACGTCCAGCCTGGCCTTGAACACCTCCAGGGATGGGGCCTCAACAACCTCTCTGGGCAACCTGTTCCAGTGCCTCTCCACCCTCAAAGGGTGAAGTCATGAAGAGTTCCCCAGGGCTGGCTGTAGGGATTTTGATAGCATCGACACATGGCATTCTACACATGTTCCCATATACCCGCAATTCAGTTTGTTGCATTAATCTTCTGCCATCATTAATTCCCTCTTCTGTTAATAGGGCAAAAATAACCTTTTCCATGACAGCCTGATAGTGATGGGTTACTATTTAACAGCTCTGAAGTAGTTGCTGAAGTATAGTATTCCTTTTTTCCCGCACCCTGGGAAGAAGAAAGTTGGCCTTGATATACATTAGATGACGCTATACAAGACCGTTTTCTAACAGTTACAGAACTCTGTATTTAGCTGACCCAGTGGTGCTTTGCAGTCCTTCACATCCAAATGTCTGAGGCGGGACAGAAGGAGTCAAAACTCTGCTAAACATCATAACATCTTCTCACAAATTATTTATTCCAAAAGATTATTATTTGTCTGCAATAATGCCTAAAACATAAGGATATGTGTAGGGCGTTAATTCCCATCAGATATATCGTCACCCATTGTCTGACTACCCCTTGCCACATCAGAGAGATTTTATGTTCTTGCTGTGTGTGATTTGCATTATGAATTCCTGGCATCCACGCCGGGACGCTGGCACGCAACCAGCAGATAAGAGTTAAGCAATGTTGGCAAGAGGCCTCCCTCAGAGGCTCAGTGCTTCTTGTGGTTCTTGAGAGACTGACTGAAGTTTTGCAGAATAGGCAGCCTGATCTTTAGCTTTTCTTGGGTTTCTCCTTTTTGAAAATGTCGTAGCTGCTTTTCCATTTATTACGTTTAGTGTCAAGTCTTGGCTTTCTTTTGCAATTTACCTAACTCTTTCAAAACTGAGCTTAATGAGTGTCTCACTTTATCATTAGAGGCTGATCTCAGGTTCTGTCTCTTCATGATTTCTCCTGCAAAAGGGTCAGTCCCCACCACCTACAATAACTTCTACAGTGCACACCAGCAGTTTTGTCATGTGAAAGAAATTTTCATCAGAAGCTTTATAGCTAAAAAACATAGCAGAAAAAAAAGAGACAGAGGCTCTTGCTTATTCCACTGGCTTTACACTCATGTAATTCTTTTGATTTTGAAAAAAATTACGATAACTTTAAAATGGTGTAATGATAGGCACTCAAAGTCACTGTCTCTGTTCAGGACTAGCCCTTTGGCTGGTACAAATGGGTATAGCTCCACTAATTTCAATTTACTGTGAGGTACATGAGTTGAGGTTTTGGCCTCAAACTTGTTACTCACAGAACAGTTCTGTCACTCAGATAAGGAGTGCTTGAGTTTACAGATTAAATATTTCTACTTTTCCTCCTCCCCGTGCTGAATGATGAGGATTTCTCACTCCATAGCTACCTGAAATGTACTTTTGTCCATACATCAGAACGATACCGGGACAATTTAAAAAGTTTTTTTCAGGATTCGGGCCTTGCAGTTTATCTGTTGAGTTAGTCTTGTGTGATGGAAGTGAGACTTATTTCATCTCTTCCTATGGGAAATGGTGGTGGCTGGTTTCATTCCTAATGTGTGGCTGGGGATTTGCTGTGCAGGAATTGAAACAGATAAATAGCCATGCATGAAACCAAATGTGAACTTTTCTGTATGTGAATTACTTCCCAGAGGAGAACATCTGTCCCAGCTGTAGCTGTAGATCAGAGTGATGATGGAGAACACGCCCTGGCTCCTGAAAGAAAATATCACTAGCAGACAGTGAAGATTTTGCCGGAACAAACCTGCAGTGCACAAGATTAAAATGGCAGAAGAGGATTTTCTTGAACAATTGCTTCCTAAGGTGTTTTCCTGTAGAATGCACTGCAACCAGCCTCACACATGCTTTAAAAGTAGGAAGTTTTGAATTTGTTGTTCCCTTTTCACTGAGTTATGTCATTTAATAACCCCCCATGACCACTGCTTGATGGCAAAAAGAGAGTTACTGTATTTGTGGCAACAGCACAGCCAAAGTAGGTTGTGTGGACAAGGTCCTCCTGCCAGAAAGTGAGGAGCAGAGCGCTAAAGCAGGCTTTTCCCCTCTTACCATTCCCACGAGGCTGTATGATGCATTGCTGCCCATGGATTGACCCTGAGGGGCAATCTGGATCTGTTCAAGCCATGCTTAATAACTAAGGTGAAACTCAAGGATGGGTTAAATCTGGATTCTTCGTGAGCACCTGTAAACTCATCCAGCAAGACTGTCCCTTTTTTGCCACAGCAACAAAAAAGGAAAGAAAGGAGAAGGTCTTCACTCCTCCTTTGGAGCAGAGCTTTCCTAATGTTTTCTCCTGCTCAGTGTGATGTGTATTTGCAACATAGTGTGTTCCAGAGAGAATTAAAGTAGGGCATGACACCTGTGAGTTAATGGGTCCGTGGCCGTAACATACTGGTTGCAAGGACTCCGTATTGTTTGGGGGCAGGGAAAGAGGAGGCAGGTCCCTCATCTAGCCCAACAGGCTGGGAAACATACTCGGGATTTTCCTCTCAGTCGTGTGTGAAATAACAGGCTTGGCAATGAACAGCAACTGCTGAAAAGTCAAAGAAAATAACAGATAAAACACCAGAGTAACTAAGATAAGTTGGCATGCTCTTCAGATGGGCTTGTTTTGCCTTCAAATTTCAGTTTTCCTTTAAAAAAAAATAAAAAAAGCTGCTCTTGCATGGTCTGGCCCAGGGAATCTGTGTTCCCAGCTATTCTCTATGTGCCCTGTGCTGACAGAGTAGGATTTTTTGAATCCCCAGTTCTGCCCTCCTCCTGCCCTCCTGATGGACCCAAAGCCCTGCCTTATGCTTCTGTGATGAAGCTGTTTTGATCCCTCTTTTCCAGTGACCAAGGGTTGTGTCTTCTGTTTGTCAGGCACCCTATTTGCGACAAGGGAAGGGGGATGTGCCTTCCTACATTTGTGCTGACGATAATATTCTTCCTAATTGCTCCTATTTGACAATTGCTCCTAATATTTTCAGTTATGTTTATATATGATTATTAGACTCATTTGTTTCTATATAATCTCCCTGCAGCAATTTTTTCAGTTTAATTATATGTTATTTCAAAGATTTCTTTCTGTAAAGTTCAAGGCAGGATGTGTATTATCAATACTGTTGGTTTTATTTAATATGCAGGATGGATGATTTAGTTTCTTGAGGGTACTGTTTGGTTTATGTAAGTGTGTTTCTCTCCCACATAAGGCAGAGTGACACAAAGCTAAATCAGAAGTGGTTAAGTTGCAATGTTGGAAATTCAAAGCTTAGTCATATCAGACTGTATTATAACTCATACACTGAGGGAGGTCACGCTGAGATTCTGGGGACAGTCTTAGGTCAAACATTTCCTGGCCCTTGAATGCTTGATTCGGTAAACTCAAATTTCTTTTAATAATTTTAATTTTGACAGGCTTTTTTTTTTTTTTTTAAGTCCCATCCTGAGGCCTCTTTTTCCCTTTTTTACACTTTACTCTGTCCTCCTTGCCCAGCAGATCCCAGCTCTTTCCCAGACCCTTGTCAAAGTCATTTCCCCTTCACAGGCACACTGGTTTCTGCTGTGTCTTCTGGCACGGCCAGTCCCTGTCTCGTCTCCTCCCTCCATGCTTTCTTTTGGCCAAGGTGACCTCCCTGCTCCTCCACACACTCCTGCATCGGGGACTGGCTGACAGTGACACTGGTAGCTGCCGCCTTCTCTCCCCTCAGTCTTCTCCTCCATTTCTTGACTCCCAGTCTCCAGTCAGATACCTCTCTGTTCACCATTAACCTCCAGACACAGCCCCGTTTCCCCAGTCTGGTTCTGGTCCTGTGGTCTGGCACAGCTTTTGTCTCTTGCTCCTTCCCCGCTGCTGGGAGTGCGCCAACAAGCTCATGAGGACCATGAGCAAGCAGCTTCCTTGACACCCACCACCCTTGGCCCTCAACCACCCGCAGGGAGGGAAGTGGGTCCTGTTGCGCCTTTGACCAGGTCTTTTTTGAAACCCTGTCACAGGCAAGGGAGGAGGGTTTGAGCATCTCCATGAGGACAGGACCTGGCTGCTCCAGCAGGTCTGTACCGTGTGTGGACTGCTTCTTCCATCAACATTTTTACTTGATTTAGTATGATTTTCCCAGGGATGACAAACAAGTCTCTTGCCAGGAAGATGACTCCTGGCAAGCTACAAGCCCATGTGGCTATAGATCTCTGAAAACGCTTCTGTCTTTATTTTTAGTGATCAATGTCTTTTCTTCTAGCTTCAGCTTTAGAAATGAATGAGCTCGTTTTAGCTTGGGATTTTTGGGGGTTTTGGAGTTGTTTGTATGGTTCTTTTGGTGGTTGGTTTGGGGTTTTTTTTGTTGCTAAAGGCAGAATGTGATATGAGAACTGTCTACCTTTACAATTAAAGTCTGTAAAATTGAAACAGGTTGTCAAAATGTTTCGATCCTGCAAAAGCAAGTCCAGGCTGTATTGTTCCTTGAGACGGGTTTCAGTGAATCCTAAATGCCACTTTATCATTCTAGTGCTAGCAGGGCCATTTGTAAACTAAACTAAGCTGGGCATTAAGCATGGTCTGAATAGACAGCAAAAAGGTAGTCCTTGCCCTAGAGAAATTGTGATTAAAACATAAAATATACTGAATCAATGTAGATGGGTGAGGAGAATAAATTACACTTGCAAGATTTTAGGGTTGTCCTGGTTTGAGGTGCTGGCATCTTGCCCACAAAAGATTGCTATTGCAGTGTTTTAATGATCAACACTTGACAGTGTTTACTGTGAGCGTGAGGAATAACATGAGAGAAAGTAAAAAGGGCGCTGATTCGAAAGAGCAGCCCACGGGCCGCGGAGCCTGGCCGTGTTTGTTGACTGGCTGACGGAGCTGACATTTCAGTATTGATTGAAAGGCGATAGGTGAAAAGCCCCGAAAGTGCAAACAAGGGAACTTTATTTATTGACCACAAAAGAAAGAGTCAGTGGAGGGATGCACATCATTAAAAATCCCACCCTACGCTGGTGCAGAACCAGCGATGCTCATATCATGCCCAGCGATGCCCATCTAAAGTGGCCCCAGAGGTTCCCGTTGCTGCGGCGCTGGATTCTTTCCAAGGCAGCCTATCACTGCCTCGACCAGGAGAAGGTTTTATTAATGCTTCTCCTGAGCCTCCCTTTGCTACAATTTAAGTTCATTACCTGTTGTCGTAGACAGCTCTAAGGTGGGAACAGCACGGCACTCCTGGGTCACGTCCGACTTTTAAGCTATGGATCATTTTCTGCTGAACTGCTGTTGGTCTCTCACTCTGCACCCTGTATCTGTGCAGGGGATTATTTCTGATTAAATATGGAATTTTGCATTTGCTGTGGAGTAAATTGCATTTACTTTTCATATTTTTCTATATTGTTACGACTCACGCAATCAGTAATGAGAGAAGCTGATCAATTTTTACTTCATAGATAAAAAAATACTTCAATTTACGTACATTCGTATTGGAGAGTAAATCCATTGATTTGCAAGACCCTGTTAAGTGGTTTAAAGCAGTATTTAAACTACAGGTGCTTTTCCTGACAGTTGTGCACATGTAAAGTAGAAGCAGCACTTTCATGAAAGCCCTTGTCACTTGCCCGTTGAAGTAAATGGGAGGCTTTCCATTGATTTCTGATTTCAGACTGATTTTCAATCCGTTAGCTCATACCCTAGATAGCCCACAGCGCTCAAGAAGTGTTTTTCCCTTTATTTGTGTACACTGCATAACATGAACAAGCGTTAGTCAGACAAGACAAGATATTTTTCCCTTTTAAGGTCCCAATGCATAGGGAAAATGGTACTTCTGTTTATACACTTTTTAAAATTATTTCAACATTTTTTTTTTTTTTCCAGAAAATATCTCTGCTTGGAAGTTTTTTTTGAATTAAGGATTTGGCTGGGGATGCATTAAATAAATGCAGCATGCAACAGTTTACAATAAGCTGGAATTAAGTTTTTGATCTCAGATGACTCAGCAGACTTCACATTCTGTTGTTACTGTTAAGGTCTAACCCTGACATTTATTTAAAAAAAAAAGCCTGTCACAGAAGGAGTGAAAAGCTGTGAGTGATACTTCCTGCCTGATCCCTTAATCCACCCTTAATTCTTAAACCACCATTGCGGGAAGACAGACTTTTAACCCTTCAAAAGGCTTCCACTGTTCAGATTCAAAAGGTTTGGGGGAATCATTGAAAAAGAACACTAATCTTACTGCAGTAAAGTGGAACGGGTGGATTTCTATAATTAAACAAGAGATTAATTCCGTATTCAAAATAGTGACACCAAAAAGAACTGCAGAAAATGCAGCACTGTTACAGTGAGTACAAGATGGAACAGGCTTTATAATAACTAATTAAATAAGCTGTTATACAAATGATGTGCTCGTATGCCCCTTTCTGCACTCAATACCTTTCTGGCTGAACAGGCTGCACTCTGTCTCCTGTCTTCTTCTATTGTCTGTACGGACACATACTCTTACAGTTATGGGAACAGATATCGCAGTTGTCTTAAGTCTATTCTGCAATTGTGGCTGTGATGGAAAAGAAGTTTCCTCCTCTTATCTCCTGTCTGGTGTATTATTGTTATGTCATTGTTATTACTATTACTACTAGCAGAGTTTATATTCTGGTGGCAGCAAGGATTTTTAATCACAGAATTGTATATTTGCTCTTCCCCAAAGGAACAGGGAAAGAGGCAAAATACAAAAATGTCCTGTTTTGAGGTAAAACGGGACCAATTTTGTTGAGTAACTTTGCTTCTTAACTGGGCCTCTTCTAACTACTGAAACCACAACAAAAATAAATAAAAGAAAGAACAAGACTATGGTATAAAATGCAATGTAACGCAGTTTATTCATTTTGATTCATAAAAATATAAATATGTACGTAAGGATTTGCCACAGATTAAAGATATTCAGAAATAATACAGTATCAATGGCGATCACTGATATTTTCATATATAAAAAGTAAAAAACTTTATGTACTTGATGAGTAATTGTGTAACAATTTACTGTCAGTTTTACTGCAGTCAACTGATTTACTTTAATAAATAATTAGCTTAGTCTGTGAATGCCAGATCAGTGCAATTCGTATTCATTTTTTAATGCCATTTGAGATAAGTTGTAGTATCAAAATGAAGATGGAACCAAAAACCATTAGGTTAAACTACTCCTGACTGGAAACATATTGAAATATGAAGACTTTTCTTTGAACGATACCCAGCTCAAAGGACATCCGCAGGGGATAAACTGCGAAAAAACTTCTAAAGCCTTTTGCCTGAAGTATTTCCCAACAATGACATAAATCACAGGGTTAATGCAACTGTTGGTGGTAGCCAGAGTGTAACCAAACTGCTCACCAAAGTTGAGCAGTTCCCCCCAGAAGCAGCCTTCGATCACTTCTCTCTGGTATAATATATCAAGGAACACAAAAAAATGGTAAGGAGTCCAGCACAAAAGAAACATCAGCACCACTGCGAAGATCAACCTGGTAGCCTTTGTGCCTTTGCGCTCCTCGCAGCTCTTCGTTCGGAGCGCTCGTCGCTCTCTCGCATTTTTCTGTAAGGAGCGAATGGTAGAGAAATTAAGGAAGACGATTGCTGTAGAAGGCAACGCGAACCCCACTATGTTGAACACCAGCCTTTCAGCTGGTACCCACGATGGGCTGGGGAAGTCTAAAGTGCACGCTGAAATATTCCACAGGGGAAAGTGTTTCACAGTCCGAAACGTAAAGGTTGGGACGCTGAGAAGGATGCCGAAGAACCAGGTGAGCAAGCAGATCCCTTTGGCCATAGTTTTGCTCCGTACCCTTCCGTGGTTCAAGGTATGGACAAAAGTCAAGTAGCGATCCACGCTGACTGCCACTAGCAGGTAGATGCTGGTGTACATGTTTAGGCTGATGGATGCGCTGGTGCTGCGACAAAGGAAATTGCCAAACGGCCAGTTAAATCCCTTCCTGATGTTCTCTGCCCAGAAAGGCAGGCACGTGAGGAAGATAAGATCAGCAACAGCCAAGTTCATAAGGTAGATTTCGGCTATCTTCAGGGGGCCCTTGTGCAGCCAATATGTGAAGAGAACAAATACATTTCCAAGCATTCCAATAACGCAGATGGTGTCTATGTACTTGGGTACTATAAAGTACACGATTTCCCACCAGTCATTCAAGTCCGGGCAAATAGTTGAGTTGCTCTTGTTTTCGCTCTGGTTTGAGGAGGGAACATTCAGTAGAGGAGTGTCAGTCATTTTTTAAAAATTCTGAAGTGAACAAGAGACGTCTTTGAAACGAGAGAAAGGGACTGCAAAAAAGAAGCATAAAATTCTAAAAGTTGTCTCCCATCAGTGGTGTAAAAAACATTTAACTGCTGAAAATTCTTTATTAGTGCTCACTGATGATTATGGCTAGATCAATCCATGCTTCTTATGTGCAACAGCGAGAAAAGTTCCCGGTATCAGCAAGGCTAGAACTTCCTCCACATCCTATGAAATTTCCTCTCTTTGCTGCCATTGTTTAAAGTGGCACAGAGGAAGGAAGGTGCCAATTTGGTGCAAATAGTCCTGTATGTCTCCTCCAGACTGGTGACAGAAACAGCCACAGCCGAATTCCAGCTCCCTGAGAGCAGCAGGAGTCACGCTGGTGACACAGAGCTAGCTTTGCACTCTTCCCTTCCCTGCCCTTTCTCTTACTCTTATTTTCCATGCTCTGTACAACTTTAGCAGGGTGCTGCCCGTTTCCCAGAACCGGGAATGCTACTCACTCGCTGTGCGCATCAATTGTTTGCTTAACTTTGCATTCTTTCGTTCCCTCTCAGTTCCTCCCGTCCTGAACGCTGGGTTCAAAATTGCCGTTAGCTTAGACAGCTTATTGCCCTCAAATGTCAGCAGTTGGAATAATAAAACATTGACTCCTCCAACACCCTATGCTCAAAATCTTGCCTGGAGGGAAGGCCTCTGCAGCTCCAAATTCACAGCGCTCTTCTCCAGTCCAAAAATTCTGTATGAGTGCAGCTGGAGAGCGGCAGCCCCAGCCTCCAAAGCATTTAGGCTTTCACAGCATCAGCAATGCCTTTATTTCTCTCTGGTAACTCTGTGCGGGACCGGGCAGGAATGAGAACACGGGTAAAACGTTATCCTCCCGTGAAAACCCAGTGGGTTGCCAGAGCTGCCTCCTGCGGTGACTTTATTCTCCCGGTGTTGTCATGCTCGACCGCAGCGCCTGGATCTTGTTTTTTTACAGGCATTCAGTCTCAGAATCATTATGGTAGGCAAGACATTACAGAGCCTGTGGTGACATCTAACATTTCAGTATTTCCTATCCAAGTGGAGCATGCCAATCATAAAAAAGAACGCATTTAAAAAAAAATCAATATTTTGCAATCAGTCATCCTGAATGTTAACTTTCCGCTACAGCTATTTAGTTCTGCTCTTTCAATTTCTGTGTTTTTACACCGAGGAGATAGCTAAGGATGGAGATTCTGAAGAGAGCATTTAGGACCATCGTTCGTCTCTTTTACACACACGTACAGCCTTGGTGATATCTATATCTGAGCAGCTTGCCATACTTATCTCTGTGATGCCTCTAGGAATCAGGTAAGTACTGATATTCCACACTACACAATTTGGTACTTCATGCAGAGAAGATTTTTCATCATTGCAGAATTAAGTGAGCAGCAAAGTTTTATCTGAGTGCATAAACTCACTCAAGCTGACAGTCTTGTCAGGGAACTGGGCTACAACTCCAGCTAACACAGCTCTCTGGCTGGGAACGTCTTCCCTCACAACAGTCTGAATTTTATCTAGTTCACTGACAGTCTTGTGCAAACTAAGATAACTCGAGAGGATCTAAAACTGCAGAGAAGATATACAAAGCGAATAAATGGCTGATTGACATCGAAGAGGCTATGTGCGAGACAGCAAGAGGCTATCTGTGAGACAACAGGAGTCTAACTTTTTATAGCAGGAGGCTGGCTAAGGTGTGAGAGTAATGGAAGAAAACCCACATATCTCAAAAATAACGTAGAAGAAAGATAAGAGTTAAACATTTCTTTTTATAAACAGAATTATTACTTTTACTAAATACAGAGGAAAAAGAAATGCTCATTTTCCTTGCTTGCCTATTTTCTGATGATTTCTTGCTATCAGTTTATGCCAGTCACTTTGCACATTTTGGATGTGATCTCTGGGCTGGAGCCACAAATTCATTCGTTATGGGCTAAACTAAAAACTTCAGGAACATTTACTTTCCATTGCAACTTAGATTTTAGCCACAGCTGAATCTGACTTCTTGTTCAGCAGGAACAAGAATAGTGCAATAGTACAAGAGTTCAGCAGTACATGAAGTTTCTGTAGAGTTTGTTACCAGGAAAATTTCTTCAGAGTCTACCGGCCAGTGCCCCAGCACTACCACAAGCCACAACTTTTGTGACCTTAGAGCTCCAGATGTCCTCTTGACAGAAAATGCAATTCATTTTCCATTGCTTAATTTCATTTCTTCTTCAAAGGCAATTTTCTTCTGTAAGTATTTTTACGTATTTAGTGCTAATGGACAATTAGCCACATGAACGGTTTTCAATTTATGTACTTAACACATTCTGGTCATCTTTTATGCAAATAATGACTCATTTCTGATTAACTTCCATGTACAGTGAATCTATCACCATTATTCCTATTAATACATATTACCCAGTTAGGATCATGTGCTCTGGAAACACTAAAGAAGAACAAATTGAGCTTTGGGAACAATCTCAAAAGTAAAAATTAATTTGAAAGAGAAAATTCTGTAAACAGCTAAGCATGTTCAGCTATAAAGAAATTTTATAAAATGGATAATGTTTTTACACATAAAGAGAACTAATCTTGAACTTTAAAGTTAGTTTCATGGTGAAAAGAAAAGGCAAACTCTTACTAGACTGCACAGACCAGAACTGAGAGCACAAAAGATTTTTTTTTCTATAAAAAGTAGGTGAAATAATTTTAAGAAAGGTAAGACATTAAAAACAGATAGACATACCTAGTCCTTGTCCTTCCTTGCAATTTAGGTAAAGTTTCAGATTCGGAAACAGTTGGTAAATAGCAGTACAGAGGTTACTGAGAGAATTCAGAGATGCATCCTGAGGCACGACTGAGTGCTGTCTGAGTGTTTGTTGGCCATGCACGATGTGTGTGATGTTACATTTTGGAAGAAAGCCCCAGGATTTTTTTTTTTTTTTACTTCTCCAAATGTCGGCTGTAGTAATTTTCAAGGCATGCGAAATATTTCATTCCCATTGTGAAGTCATATAAGCCATATGCTGTGAGTCTTGTCCTCCTGTAACCGCTAATTAAAGCTTTCAAGTACAGGTCCTTGCCAATTAAAAGTTCCTTTGTGTGGTTAACTATGTCCGTAACAATAACAATTTTATCTACAGCTCTGAACTTGGCTCTCAGTGCCAATGCGCACAAAGACAAACTTTGAACTAGGTTTTGGTGGTGGTGGGAGCTCCTCCCTCTGCCAGCCGGGGGGAGGACCATGCCAAGGAGCTGGGGTTGGAGCAGAATAGGTGTATGGGAAGGGCTGCTGAAGCTTGGCCACACTAAACCCCCTGTCAGCCTTTCCGCCGCTTTTGAAAACCGATGTCTTTTGCAGCCCGCTATAGGCATCCAGGGTGTGAGCCTCTGTGAACATTACTTCTCAGCAGTGTGTGATGAACGCTGTATTTTCTGAGGCTTGCACCCAGAAATAATCTTCTTTTTGTGCGATTACCTGCTGGGACCTTGTAGCCTGAGGCTGCTTGTTTGCCAATTATTTTTATCTTTTTCGTTCTGATTCTCCTCTGATTTATTTAATTGACAATATTTAAAAAAAAAAACCCACATCTGAAGCATGTCAGATTTTAAATACAAATCTCTTTTAAGTATATTTGTGTATATAGGTTCTTTTCAACTTCTTTTTCAAAAACAGTGAGAAATTATCCAGGGACTGAAATGTTATTTACTTACAAAAACGTTTTTCCCATTGGCTACCTACCCAACACATGCACTGTCTCTCCGATTTCTTATTCAACTGTGTCCCTTCTTGTTTGACAAACGAGTTAAATTTAAAAGGCATGTGAGGCTGCATGGTCATATCTTACTATGAACTTCTCTATCACCATGATAAATACTTTTATTCCAACTTTTTATTCATTAAAAAGATACTAAGTTCAAATTATGAAAACACTGGTAAAATTGACAAATTTGAAAAATGGTTCTGGTTAACACCATCACACTGGAGAAAACTCTAAAGAACCCAACATTTAATTTGAGGATTTAAAATGTGTAAATTCTTCTTTTATTTAAATGACATCCTATTAAAACATTTACTTATTTTATTAAATAAATGAAACAGTATAAAAAATATGTCTCAAATGAAGCTATAGTCTTCATTTCTCTCAAAATGTTCTTTTTTTAATATCTGGATAAAAATATTTATTTTGGTGAAGACCTGAAACACAACTTTTTTTGAATTACATGTTACCTAAGGAATCTTAATAGCCTACAGGACATCAATATCTAAACAACACATCCCACGCTGACTCATTAAGGTAAGTGCAATACAACAGGAGATCTTCGTCACAGACTTTCAAAAATTTCCTCTTTGCTTACGTTAGTGAATTTCTGTGTTTAAGTTATTTTTTCCGTAAGGAAGAAAATTTGAGCAATAACAAGAAATCTGGAATTCGTTCTTGCTTGGACGCGAATCTCTAGGAGCCTGTCTACATCCACATTTACTCACAGCCTCTGAATAAAAAACTGCAGCTGCATCTAAAATTTAAATGATAAATAACATAGTCTTACGAAACTCATCACTTCAAAATGGGATCAAAATATTGGCTTGCAAATCCAACTCTTCTCCGTAAATCTAGTTTCTTATTTTCTACTGCTTTTCATTGTCATCTTTAGAACCTTTTTCAGCAGTGAAGAGAGGCTCAAAACTGGGAGTCTATATATTTGGTGGAGATAATAGTGACATGAATAGGCACTGCTGTAGGTCCAGCTCTTAAACAGCTTGGAACAAGTCCATGTAAGAAGCTGCAGCTTTATACAAAAAGGGTATTTAGTGTATTATTTCTTTGCAACTTGGGTCTTCATTTCAACTTGTAGAAAGTATATAATGATTTGGTAACATTTTACAGTTTGCACAGATGTTATGGACCACAAATTAAAGAAATGTGAAGGATTAAGTTTAAAAACATCTCCATTAGAGTCAACAGTTAAAAGCTCTTTGCCGTGTACACATAATTAAAACATATCTGTGTATTAGTGCCTTCAACTCAGGATACTCACCACACATTAGTTTATTTTTTAAGCTTCTATGTTCTTCAGCCACCTTGTCTCTGTTGACTCTCCTACAAAAAGTACACATTCTCCAGAGCTGCATAGGAATTTACAAATGCTGACTGGGCATCTCTGATCAGAAACATTGAGCAAATATGTTGATGAAGGCAGAGGCAAGAGTGTTTGCTCAATTATTACTTATATTGTGTGGTAGACAAATGGCAGAAATCCAAAAGGTCTCCAGAGTTCTGGCTCTTGGTCCAACAGTCCAGCCATTAAGACTCTTCCTCTTAACGTAGTTGAAGCCTTTAGTGATCAGAACAAATTATCTTTTTGGGACGGTATGATTTAATGGTTTGTTTTCCTTTATTGAAATGGTTTGCAAATCAACATAGTTATCTGTTATAACAGTTCATCTATTCTGCAACTGCAGTTTAGAGAGGCTGAAACAGCAAAACATGGAAGGAGCCATTCTAGGCTGGAAACCCACAATGTGCTGATGGAAGAATGGAGTGAAAGGATGCTTCAATGGCTAAAGTACTGCTTGGGGATTTGGGAGACCTGGACTGAGATCCTGACTTCTCCACAGAAACCCTGCCTGAAAAAGAGCAACCTTGACTTGTTCACAACAAGCCATCAACTGTTTGTGCTAACAGCAGTTAACATCGTTAATTTTGCATTTCAAGTGAAGCCAATAATCAACCTGAAAAAAACAGACAGTGAGAAGATGAGAATTATTCCTGCCCCTACCTACTGCAGGCCAGAAATACCAACCGGCTGTTGATATCCTTGCTGTTCCTCTGGCAACGGTCCCCATCCGCCTCCATCAGATTGAATGCAGGGTCAGATGTTTGTATGGATAAAGTTTAAATAAAAGAGGCGGCAGCTTCAGGTAAGAGGGAAGATGGGAGCAGCTGAGGGAGGGCGGCAGGATAAAGAGGAATTAAAAGGTGGCGTGATTACGGTTTGACACCTCCAGCTCTGAGATCCTCAGGACTACGTCTGCCCTCATTTTACCAAGAACCCTTCTCATATTTTGCCTGGTTTCTGTGAGAACAAGGCAGAGCCAAGCGACTGAGTGGGACTGCAAACTGCCAGTAGGTAAGATGTAGTTTGGGCGTTACTCTTTACTTCTTGGGGTATTTTTTTTGTACCTGCATAAATGGTACATGCCAATACTGCACAATGTGTGATCGCTTCGGCAAGTGGGCAAGGACGAGAATTAAACAGTCTGTGAGCTGACATTGTGCATTCTGCAGTCTGTAGAGGGTGAAAAGCTACCTAAGAGATTTCAGTCTCCTTAGCTGTCTTAATTCAGGTTTTAACTTCCAAAGGGACTGAGAGTGGTCAGCACCGCTCAGAAATGGGACCTGAAAAGAAAGCTGACACAGAGCTCTCAAAGTGGCTAAAATTCTGTGGTTTCAGCTCACTTTCCTGTGGGACAACGGGAGCTGAAAGAAAGCACCTGTAACAACTGCACTTCCCACAAGTCATTCCTGAGTAACAGGGTATGGGATAGAGAAGACAACACCAGTAACTCTCATTTCTTAAAGTAGTTTATTTTCTGTTGTACATGCTTACTGCATAGCAAAATAACGTGTCTATATATTTACATGATTTAAATTAATATCATATTAATACAATAGCATTTTTATATTTTACTTCTCAGTACCAAATACTCAAAAATCTCTTCTATTGCCTTAACAACCTTCGTATGGAGTTGCTTTTATTTAACAGTTGTGTGAACAACATGCTCTTCACTGGAGATAACAGAAAACCTTGCAGTGTTTCATCATAAGTATCTTGGACAATATAAAGAATGAACAATAGAAGTATTTATGATGTAGGATTATACTGGATTATTAAAGAAAACCTATGGAAATTGTCTATAAATCATCTACAATGATCTAAATCCCATAGTTTTTATAGCACATCCGCTCACTTCTAGAGCATTTTTGGGTTTAATCATTTGAAGGTTTAATACAAATTTCCCATCTTAAATGGAACTTTATTGCTCCACTCAAGCTCTGATGAATAAATACCAGACTGCAGTAGCTGTCCGAGTTTACTTATGTCACCAAACTCCACTTCCCTTGGTGGTTTTAAGGCTGTAACCTTAAGTGCTTTGGAAAGAACAAAGACTCTGTTAGCTTCAGAAGATTTTACATGATCCCCAACTCAGTTTTCGATCGAGGTTCCTAGAGGTAAAAGTGCATACTGACAATTCAGTACACTGTGAGTTTATCTTCTGTGTAAACTCAATTTAGGTCATAAACTGAGTCCAATTGGGGAAAAGCTATCTTGTGTCAAAATCACTCGGATTAACTCTACAAATAAAATGTAGGTATTAGTGCCTGAAAAGGCCATTCTTGAATACTTTGAACTTTCAAGACTCCTACTAGCTTCAGTTAGATTTCTAAGACAGTTAGGTGATGCCCTCCTTCATTTTCTCAGTTTCTTCTACTTGTGAGATTATACCAGTTGTGCTGAGCTTTTATGTTTCCATTAAATAACATTACAAATATTAATTTTGCTTTGTGAATATTAAAACTTAAGTCTCTGAGCTGAAGTGTAGGTATGTATGTAAATAACGCTCACTCACTCAAAAGGAATAAGTGAATTCTTTTACCCCGATGCAGAAGAGGTAAAGAATAACCTGCTACAAAGAAAACTCAGCTAACTGCATACAGCTGGCTTCAGCCTTCCTTCTGCTAATGCTTTATCTTTTTTGAGCTACTTTCCATACATACGAGCTGATGTAAACCTAGAACTAGCAGGGGCAGAGCAGTTGCAAAAAGGCACAGCTCGTCAATCAAGCAATCAAAATAGTTTTGGATGACCGAACAGAGAAAGTAAAAGCCCAGAAGATGGTCACACCTAAGAATCCATTTGAATAATAGTCCTACAGGATTAATTTAGCAGAACTTACTCAAATACAAGCCCCTGCAATCAAAAATCTAGTCTTACACGCTGTATGGGTACCACAAGGAGTTGCACAATCCTGACAACAGCTTCTATACTGGGGGTCTATTCAGAGAACTGTATGTACATGTATGTACACCTTAGAAACGCAAACAGTTCAAATGAGACATGCAGCAAACATTATTCAGCTATGAACATGTAAGTATGCTACAAAGTAGGATTCAATCATGGCAAACATCCAGTAACATTAGAAGCAGGTCCCTGTATGGAGTTTCCATTAACATCAAACCGTTGGTTTCACACAAATGATGAATTCTACCACACATTTATTCTGTGACCAGTAGCAGATGGATATTAGTAGAGACTGATATGTTAGAAGCCTTTTTTCCCGCAATGAACAAATTGTGCTACCGTGATAGCGGGAAAACAGACTTTTTCCTGGGGTATTCACTTGAAATCGAAGTTTTTAAAGTGTCCAGGGAGTTTTCCATCTGCACAGACTGTGATTTTCTGCACCTCTTTGGAACCAAGTCCTTATAGAATTCCACAGCCTTCTTCTGGAAGTGCTTCCCGACAATTACATACAGGACCGGGTTCAGGCAGCTGTTGCTATAGGCACAGTACACAGCTATCTGGGTCAGTAAGTCATTGATCTGCTTCAGGCATGTGAGAGTGGGTGCGAGGTAACAGATTGTGTCGACGAACGTGGTGATCTGGAACGGCAGCCAGCAAACGATGAACAGCAAAAGCACAGCAAGGACCAGCATGGTCGCTCTCCTCTCTGTCTGGACTACCTTCAGTTTTTCTAGCTCGCTGCTTCGTAAGGCTTTGATGATTTGCATGGTGCAATAGGTGATTACACAGAGTGGCAACACAAAGCCCACAATGTTCAGCAGGCAGTTGTTTGCAAGCTCCCAGTGGCGGGTAGGGTAAACAAGACCGCAGGCTGTGATGTTGTATTCCTTGTAATACTGTAAATTTCGGAACACCATTGAAGGTGAACATATGAGCAACGCGCACATCCAGACTACAAAGCTATTCCATTTGGCACAGACGGTTCGCCGCATCCGTCCAAGAGACATGGTTTTCACTAAGGCCAGATAGCGGTCGATGCTCACTAGTGTCAGGAAATAAATGCTAGAATAAAAGTTCGTGTGACTCATTACATTGACAGCTTTACAGAGGAACAGGCCAAAAGGCCATTCATAATTATTAGAAATATTAATGGCCCAGAAAGGCAAAGTACAGACTAATATTAGGTCAGCCAATGCCATGTTTGCTAGGTAAATTTCGGCCACTGTGCAGCGACTCTTGTGGAAACACAGGACGGTGAGGACAAAGGCATTTTCTATTGCTCCCAGAATAAATATAAACCAGAGGAATCCGGGCTGAATATTGTGTAGCCATTGCCATATCTCTTGGTTAACACATCCAGATTGATTCATCTGATACACTCCTGAATTATTGTCGAAATTCGCGGGAGTGCCTGTGAGCTCCTGGGTGGCCGTGGCGTTGTAAAGCTGTGTAACACTTTCAGATGTGATGGAAATCATTTCTGTGCAGAGAAAAACAAAAAGATGACACGAGATTGCTTCATCTAGCTCATTGTTGCAAAAGATACAGTAAGAAAAGCTGGCCCTGCTTTTCCTACCATCCTAAAAAGTGCAGCTTTGAAGGGAACCCGCTTCTCCCATGTTGCTTTCTCACAGACAGCCTGGATGCTTGCAGAGGGTTTCACAGGCTGAACTGCGTGGACCAATTTTAAGTGTGCGAAACAAAGGGCATAAAGAAACAGCAGACCTTGTAACCAACAGGTTAACTGAAAAGAACATTTACCACCCTTTATTCACTCGAACCAAGATGCAGCAAGTGGTTTTTAGTTCTTTGAGGAGGTTGATGGTTACTTTCTTTTCTTATCTTTGTGTAGCAGTAGCCATAGCCTCCTAAAGGACAGATGTCCCTCGTGAGTCTCGTGTTGCTCATTGTTAAGCTGCTCATCCTGTGGCAAGTCCCTCAACATTTTACACCCTCTCCTGTAAAGCAAGAATGGGGTGCAATTCAGTGCTGTTTTCCTCCCCAGACACCCCCATATTTTTTCCCAAGTGTCACGACTGTCACAGCGGACATTTAGTTCGCGGCTCCAGTTCGCGCTGAGAGAGCTGTGGGAGCAAGGACCCGGTTCGCAAGCAGTCTGCCTTTCTCAGCTCCTCGCTGCGAGCACCTGTGCAGCTCTGCCTCTGTGTTGCAATCTCTTTCTGCAAGCGAGTCACAGGAGAGAGAAATGGTACAACCTCTGTGAGGGAACTTGGTTTCCAGAGGTCCGCCGCGGGTGGGCTGGCGGTTTGGCAAAGGTGGTGGCCATCGTGTAAGCGAGGACCCGCCTGCAGTCAGGCCGCAGGGGCACAGCTTGGGTGCGAGAGCACAGTCTGAAAACCAAGGGCTGGACTGCAAATACTCTGCGGGTCGGAACAGCTCGGGGTCTTACAGGGAGCTATTTACGGGTACGAATGTCAGATATGCGCTTAAACGTTACTGAGACCAACCAGGAGTTGAGCACTGAGCATCCACTCGGTGCTGTTAAAATGTTAACTGTGGTTTTTATTGTTGTGCTCTGAGGGAATGAATGCTGAGACACTATTCAAATAAAAGACTGCCCGCCCAGACCTGTTTATATAATTCTCTGGGACAGGGTGACAGAAATACTGTTTGTCTTTTTCCAGGTCTTTAAAATACCACTGTTTATATTATGGTTTGATTGGAAGCTTTTCAGATGTGCTTTTAATTAAGACATTTGTCTGATTCAGCTGGTAACTTGGCAGTAGAAAGGGGACACATTTGTAATTCCTGAAAGGATGGGGTTCTCGTTTGTATTTTGGTTACAGATTTGCTGGTTGATAAGTGTCAGTGCTCGGTATGCACGCAGGCATTTGGCTGTTGGATGCAGAATTACTGAAAAATGGTGCTCATATTTTGTTTACTTAGTTTTAATTAAGCTTGAGAACCAAAAGCAAAGATGGAACCCACATTTTACTAAGTACAGTAAAGGCAGTAACAAAGGAGACTCTCTCTATACTGTAAAATTTAT
Source organism: Anarhynchus alexandrinus (assembly GCA_008711295.1). Taxonomy (NCBI): domain Eukaryota; kingdom Metazoa; phylum Chordata; class Aves; order Charadriiformes; family Charadriidae; genus Anarhynchus; species Anarhynchus alexandrinus. Next base: position 2,175,708 of record VUYV01000093.1, on the reverse strand, counting down.
AACAGAGGTGTCAGGCAGGACAGGTCAACTGGATAAAACAGGCAAGTGGGACTGAGAACCTTGAAAGACAAGGCAATTTAAAAATAGACTAATGGGCACAAAAGGAAATGTCAGCAATGCACATTTCCAATCCTTTGTAACTTGAGCAAAGGACAGTATTTGCATAGACTGGGTAACAACATAAATATTCTCATTCTCCAAGTTCATCCTCTCAAAACCTCAACTTTTCAAGCCTGTATCTAATTGCAGGAACATATGTCCATCCTCTATCCTGCCTCTTCGTTAACTTTGTCATTGTTAGAACCACCTCAGTCTTGAGACACCTGTATCCTTTTGATTTCTGAATGTTTTCAACCAGCACCTGGGGAATGGGCTGGTGGAGCCTCTTTAGCATTACATAGCATTACATGCTGTAGACACCTGTCCAGTGACCTATGATTTTGGTGACACTGGTTATCTGGAGCTTTTAGGTCTAGTGGATATGGGTTTAGTCGTTCTATACTGAAAGCAAATGCCATCCGCAGTGCATGCTGTGCAACATTGCCAATATTCTGATTTATGTCCTCTTTTCATCTTCCAGGTGCAAGCAACTACTGTAGGTTGTAAATGCTTTGGTTAGAAATCTTATTTTTGTTTGAGCCCTTCTAGGCATAGCAGAGCACCTGCACCTATACTGCATTTTTCTGCCACTTTATTTGTTCATCTTTCAGCACAATGGAATATAGGACAATACCAAAAGCATCACAGAAACCCAGATATGCCTGATCTATTGCTTCTGTTTCATCCATTACACCAGATTGTGTTGGTCTGACACAACTTTATTCTTGACGCGTTTATACTGGCAGTTCCTTATCACTTTGTTATTCTTTCTTATCTTCCATATGTGGATATACTGATTATTTAATATTTTGCCATCATGTTTTCCAGGTATTTAAATGAGATTGACAAGTTTGTAAATCCCTGGGTCCTGCTACCTGTCCCTTTTAAAGATAGGTGTTTTGTTTTGCCCTCCCTGGGCTTGTGAAATGTCCCCATTCTCCTTGGTTTCACAGACATAAAAACAGATAGCAAAGATTTCCTCTCGTAATTCCTGAACCACACCAGGGTGGGTTATATATGACCCTGCCACTTTCCATACCTACGTATATTCTTTAATTTGTTCTTTCCCGATTCACATAAATGCAATTGTTCAAATCAATCATCTTAAATATCAGATCACAGACTTCATTTCTGAGAGGTCTAACACAGAGCCATTCTCTGAGTTACTGGTTCCCTTTTCCTTTTGGTAACAGGCCTAGACTTTCCTCCATTATCCTCTTACATTTGATATATTTATAGAAACACTTTATGTTAACTCCTATGTCCCCTATTAACTGCAACTCATTTTTATCCTGATGTTTTTGATATCTTTGATGTTCTGAGCTCTTAAATAATACCTTAGATAGCCATACCTTTCTGTAATTAATCTCCCTGTAGCAAAGCCTGGCATCAAGGTGATGGTATTCAGAAACACTTAAACATCTCAAAGCCCAACTTTTGTGGCTGCGAGAGATGCCACTAACAAATTGCAAACAGCAGTTTCAAGTCTCCCTTTCTGTGTATGCTGGCACTTTAGACTGTAAAAACACATAGGAAGGGAAATACTAATGGCTGATCAACAAAAGGTCATCTGGAAAGAGAGTTCTGTTGGGCGATGCAATTAGCAGAAGCTGTTTCTTCTACCGGTAGTGGGCTGTGAACCAGCAGAAAGAATTGTAAGTGCATTACTTTATGCTTTGAGGTTGGATGTATGCATATATTTAATAAGATGTTCATTAGGAATTCAGAGAGTGGTCATGAAGGCTATGTCAGTAATTTCTATGTCTTTCTCTCATTATATGACTAATAGAAAAACAATAAACAGGAATGAATTTACAGCATATAGCAGTTCAAAAACTTCCTCCTGATTTATGACACTTCCTACAATTAATCTCTTTCAGATTATTTTTTTAGGAAAACCCTAAAATACTTTAAAATAAATTACCTATATCACATTATTTTGGTCTAGGAGCAATATGCAGGGTCTAGTTAGGATGTGACCAAGTCCATGACATGGGACATCTGGTGACCTGCCTCCTTGGTCCTTAGCTCAAGCCCTTCCGTAAAACATTGGTAGAAATGTGGGAGAGAACAAGGTAATAAGTGCTAATGATCAATTTAGAAACCCAGTTTAAATGATGTGCTCGATGCTATTCTCTACAGCACAGGAAACTCATTTAAAGTATGTGTTTACTGAATAAGTTATGAATTATGCAGCCGCAATTTAGAAAAGGGAGTGAAGTCTATTTGCCATTGGCTCATCAATGTGACCCCTTCACACACTCTCTACAAACACCTTCTGTGCAGTGCAAGACAGGTCTAATGTTCCAGCTGGGACCCTCAGAAAGATTTTATCTTACAATTTTGATTTAAACACTGCCCAGCTGAAGCAATCTACCATTACTGATCAAGAGGCACTCCTGTGGGGGCTGAATTTGTCCCTGCTGAAGTTCACCTCCTACTATTAGTTGCGTCCTCCTGGACAGTCACTAAAACCATTGTCAGTCATTGTCTCATACTGTTCCAGAATATTTTTTACTAATAACATTGGGCACAAATGGCAAGTTTTTGATAGTGGGGGGCTGTAGGATGCCCTGCGTGGGATGCAGCCATGACCTGCCCCATGCTGGTGGCAGCCAGACCTGTGCCTCTTATAGACACTGCCCTGACCAAGGGAGGAGGGCTTTGGGGTCAGCTGATGCAGGGATACATTGAGCAGTGGTCAGATCCTGCCAATGCTGCAAATGAAGAGCCCTTGCAGAGGGACTGGGAAGAAGAGGCTAATCCACTGTAGTTGCTGGACTATTGGATTGCGTTTACAAGCAAAGGGAGAGAAACCCCAAAAAGGTGGTGCTCACCAGTGCCATGGCCTGAAAGCTTTGAGGGCTGTGCACAGTCACTAAGGCTCACTGGTATTGCCTGGTAACCTGGTGGGGTGTCCTGCTGATCACGGGCTGACCTGTATGTACTGTACTGGAGAGAGCATGCTGGAGGACAAGAGGGAGATTATCATCAAGCCAAGGATGTCCAGGAGTGTGGTCAACCTTGGAATGTTGTACAACCCAGCTGTACATGCTGGGACCTATGGATGTTCTTGAAAGAAAAGAAGCGGGATATGATGAGGTGGGACAAAAAGCCCTTTGAGGATCAAGAGCTGTGAGCTAAGAAATGCAAGTGCAGGGGGAAAAAAGGTCAGAGCTCAGTTAATACTGCTACTGGATGTGAGCAAGCTTCAGGACAGCTAAGCCATTTGTAGCACTGCTTTACTCCCCAAATGGGGAAATGCCCATGATGCATCACTTCAACATTTTTCATAACCCATATTGGATCTGGATGAAGCCATACAGCTACTGGACTCGTGAATCTATTAAAACCTCCACTAGTGGTGTTAATCTTTGCTTGCACTATGCTAAACATTTGCTTGTATGCGAAGATATAGTGGATAAGAAACTGTTATGAAGGTCTCGGTTACGGGTTTTGTAAGAACAAGGCCTGAAATGGGTAATAAATATTCAGATTATTGCAGTGTTAATGGCAATAATCTAGTCTACAGGAGCAAGGGAGAGACACTGTAATACACATATTAAAGCTGTTATGACTTTGCTGGTTACATGTTTACAGAACAGTATGAAATTTGTAATTAGTATATACTGAGATTGTCATAATATTAACGTTGCTAATTTAGTCCTCAGGGACAAGAGGTGGAGTCTATAACAGATAAATGTTCAGGCTGTTATGACGTTAACCCTTGTAATGTGGTTTGCTGGAACAAATGGTGGAATATTAAAAAGTGTTGTATGTACACAGTCATGATGTTAACACGTATAGTCTAATTTGCAAGGACAGAGCAGACCCAAGGCCCCACTCGTCTTCTACTCCAAATGAGGGGTTTCTGTGGTATATGACCATTCATGATGAAGGTTGCCTAGAGAGCAATTCAGTGCTCCATTTATTTCAGGGATTTCTTAGCAAGGGATGGGCCTTGTGAAGGCTAGATATGACACCTTAACGGTATTTTATAATTCCCTGGTTTCTTTTAAGTGCTGCCAGTGGCCAAAAGTGTTTTCAGGTACTTACAGCTGGCTTGCTGTGCATACATACAACTTCATATACAGCTGGGTGTCAATGGCACTGAGAAGTGGAAAAGCTGGGAGTGCAAACATGGTTTTGAGTGAGTTTCTACAAACTGAGAGGACTACTGGCATGCTTTGGGTATGGTGGTTTTTTAGAAGACAGGTCAGGTACAGAAAGAAATAGCAAAACACCCAAGACCTTCCACAGCCTCTCCTCTAAATCTCTGTTCCTGTGCAGAGCCAGGCCTGCTGTGTATTTTTTGTATGGGTTTGTCCTCCTGACCATCTCTGAGCCCACCTTGGGCAGCAGAGGGTTCTCCGGTGGTGCCTGTCAGTCTGGCAGCCTTCCTTTGTGCTCGTGTAGAAGCTACAGTAAATGCACCAGAGGAGCTGTCAGAGCCACAAGGAGAAAAAAGGTATCTGCCTGACAGATCTGCTGTGACTGAAATGAGAAATAGCAGGAGTTTAAAAGCTGTCATAGCTAAGGGCGGTCCTCCCCCTTCTGCTTTCTCAGGAGCTTGGAGGGTAAACCTGATTGACTCAACAAGTTGTTAAGAGGCTGCAGAACTTCCCCCAAACTGCTTCATTTGTGACCACCTGATGGGTATTTGCTGGCCAAGGAGAGGTAGGTTTCATGTTAACAGCTTTGGAGGATTTGGTTCCAGGAGGACATCTGTTTGCAAAGAAAAGGAGATTTTTTATTTAGTAAGAGGTTATAACAAAACAATCTCAATGCATATTTTCTCCTTTAGCTCCACACCTACAGGTCTAGCAGGCCTGAAGTACACGTGATGGGACAGCATAAGCAGAGGCATTCCTCAGCAAGAACCCAAAGATGTGCTAGAAGATTGGGGTCACTTTCTGTGATGGACTCTTATTTTCGGAATGTAGCATCAACAAAAATACAGGCAAGATGTCCTCCTTATAAATTCTATACCTTCTCCATAAGGCTTATTTTCAAAGCTTCTGTTTCAACCTGCTCTTCTTCCAGCCTTTGCTACTGCAAAAAAGCATCTTTGTCATCCATCCCCAGTGCACTGCCTCTCTTTTTTCCACCTCATCCAAGCCCAGCGGGACTGCTTGTACCCCTCTCTTTGGCCTTAGAAGGGGTTTGATTTGTATCTTTGACTGAATATCAAAAGGTAACACCATGTGGCTCTTGTGGCATCTCTGAAACATGCTCTGAAAGTTACTCAGAACATCCTTTTAATTCTATTTTGCCGAGGAGACACCTGTTATTCTGGAGAGATAGAGGAAGTGGCTGAAACATTCCTAAAATGTTCTGCTTTTACTGACCCCATGACTTTAATTTTTAATTTCCAGTCTTTGTATAATGAATCTCTAAAGGGCTTTAGCGCATTTGAGGTTGTAGATCAGTGGACGCTTTTTGTGGCAACGTGAGCTTAAACATTTCCCGTTCTTCATTCACCCTTCGCTGTCCCTTTGCACCCTGCGGCTGCCCTCGCAGTTACGCTCTTCAGCTTCGTGAGGCTTCGTGTTGAACTGGACTGAGGAAATTGGCTGGGACAAAAATAACCTTGCAAAAAGAAAAGGTTATTTTAATGCAAATCAACTCCCTAATTTGTCAGAAAATTAAGGCAATAAAGAAAAGATAGGGAGTTATTACGTCTCAAGCGTGGAATTTTTAGAGACCCTTCGGCATGCAAACTTGAAGCACACCGTGGAATGACAGCCGTTGCTCTGCAGTTGTCGTTAGGGCATTTACATAAATTATGTTAGGAAAAATGACGGAAAAAAAAGTTGTTCTGTTAATGTAGTTATTTTAATAACGAGTCCAGCGCGAGAAAAGGCTGTTGATTTTTCCCCATGGGTGGGAGGTGAAGCCAGCCAATTCCAATAATAATATAATATCTACTGCAATCAGCTAAAGAAAGGTGTGGAAAGAGCACAAACCCAGTCAAGTGCAACAAAGCACTTTGCATAACATTTTTTTCCAACTGGAAATCTTGAAAGGGCTCACTTTAGGCTCTCCAGTGTTATACTTTTCTTAAAAAAATCCCATACTTTTTATCCCCAAATAACTTGGGATGTTATCTTTCAATGCTGTTTATATATCCCATTCAATAACTGCGATGATTCTGACAAAACGTATTATCTATGTGTAAAATAATTTTAACTGAGATGGAAAAAACAGAACAGCTGGGCTGCAGTGAGAGCTGGCAGGAAGAGGAAAATATCAACTGGTTTGGAAGGAAGTACTGGACACAGGATATTTGTATAAGGAAAAGGGCTAATTTCATTATGAACAGTTTTGATTTAGTCCCGTTTTGGTGATGGTGTTTGAGTAACAGTCCATATTTGACCTCTGACTTGATGCTGTCAGTATTTTGGAAACTTTTGTATTAACAATGCACTCCAAAATGAAGCAAATGTCACCAAAGCTTGATGTTGCTGCCATTCTGAAAGCGCAGTTTTAGTACAATAATTCTATTTAATCTGAACTGAGACATAATTAGTGTTAACACTAGAGGCTGTTCCAGGATCAAAACAACAGGATCTTCAAGTTTCTCCAGCCACCAAATCATTCAATTTCAACCCTGTCAACCTCGGAGTTTTAAAGACCCAGCTGGATAAAGCCCAGAGTGGCATGGTCTGATTTCACAGCCGACCCAGCTTTGAGCAAGAGGTTGGGCGAGAGATCTTCTGAGGTCCCTTCCAACCTGGATTATCCTAAATTCCTTAATTTGTGCTAGTAACTGAAACTTCCAGTTGGATTAAGGCCAAGCAGAAGCTGAATTTCAGCAGCGAGTGTGGTAGTTTGCTGGAGTTTCCCAGCTCACTGAGGTGCCCTCGCTCACTGAGTTCCCTTGGGAAGCTATGGACATTTTGTTGAAAGCACTGTGGGAACCGTCTTTTGCTTAAGTAATTTATTTTTTCCAATATTAGGACACAAATTTGGCTTTTCCAAATCACAGAAGGAACTGGAGAAAAGTTGTTTTGTATTATCTAGGGTTTTCAGGGGGGAGCAGAAGGTAGCCTGAGTGCCGGGAGAGCAGAGCCTGCGCGGCCAGGAGTTGAGAGGCCACCACCGGCGACCAAGAGGTGACGAAATAGTCTTCTGCATGTAGGCTGCCATGTGACACACTGGGCTGTTGGAGCCGTGGTTCAGCATGTATGTACTGCTCCATTTACCTTTCTAATGTTTATGTTGCTTCGGTTATCTGTTTAGGTGGCTAGAAAGGAAAGAAAAGCCCAGAGAGAGAGACATCTGGAAGACTTAAGCAGAGACAGTAAATCAATGGAGCAGGAGGGATGCACAGGAAATTAAAATAGAAATATACACTCGTTGACAACTTGGTCTGGCATAGCAATGGGGAGTTTTCCCTCTCTTTTCAAGACAAACCCTGATGGACTGTATTCGGTGTGTATAGAGAAGATAAAAAATTTCCGTGATTTTGAGGGAGAGCAGCATGCAGGTGTTTGGGAGGTAATTCAGGTGCTTGAATATGGGTGTTTTGGAAAGCGCAGGGTGTCTGGGATGTCTGCATGGGGGTGGTATATGATGCAGGACTTCTGAGAGGTATGGTCTTCTGGAGACAAGCCAGATACCCTGCAGTTTCTGAAGCAACCTCAGATGCTGCTGGGGCTCCCTGGCCTCTTGACGTTAGCATTAAGATTGGGGGGCAGAGGGCATAACTCCACTGTGAAACTAGCAAATCTTTGAGCTTAATAGAGCATTATAGGGACTATAAAATACAGCCTTATAGTTGCAAAATAGAATGCAGAATTATAGCAAAGGAAGATAGGGAAAATAGTCTCCTGAGGATTAGTCTGTCAAAAAAGTCCAGGTTTTAAGAGTTCAAAAAGAGAAGTTGCTGATTTCCTCCAGAAGAAACAGTTAAAATATAAGTTTCTGATTTTTAAGTATTTGAAAAATAGCATAAAGGAGGCTTGGGTCCATATTTGAAATGAATAGGAGTCTGATGTGGTGCTCAATGTATTGGACCTTGGCTTAGTGCTCTTTTTGAGGAAAATTCCTGCATCTTGTCTTTTGGGAGAATAGCAATGCTGTGTAAAGCTCTGTGGTACTTTGGCAACAGCTAACGCAGATGAGCTAGAGGCAAAGGTTTTTGGTTTTACTGTTTTGTTCTTCTCAGAAAAGGTATTATCTATGGGTAAAATAACAGAGGAAAAAACCAAACTTGCCTCCATATACTCGGTTTTGCTGACTTTCTGACCTTTTAAAAATCTGCATGTTCATAACACCTTCCTCATTCCTGAGAACTCTGTATTCCTCAAAGTTGACTTAAAGCTCATCCATATTTTAGCCTTTCATAACTATCTCAAAGGCAACATAAACTAGAAATGTTGAGCAAGAAATAACTTCTCAAAATAACCACTTTCCCTGTAGCAATATTTCCTCTTCCTTCTCTGAAGTATTGAGGAGAGAAAACATACATTTAGTCAGAAAAGTAATGCCATACAGTTCTGATCATCTATCATTCCTATTGTAATATTTATAAATGCCATGTATTATTGTATTTTTCATTAGCAGTAATTATACTGAGAGTAATTTACAAATGTGAGTGGATTCAGTCTCTCAGAAATCATTTTCCTGTGAAAATTTACCAGGTGAGCTGTTGCGCAGCTACATGACTTACTCCCAGTCAGTGGTGAGCACAAGAGCTAGACGGAGAGCTTGGGTACACTTATTGGGCACTTCTTAAAACAAAGTGCCATAAAGATTTAGTTGTGGTTTTGTTGCATGTGTTAGCTCACTTAGCTGTTCTTTGGAGATGTGTAATTCCTCTTGTATGGACACCTTTCATAGATCCCGGATTTCAGAATGTATCCCAGAAAAGCGCTGCCACTGGTGATACACTGGGTGAGAACATTCCTCTTGCAGAGAAAGGCTGCTTCAAAGCTTCATTAAATAAAAAAGGGAAGGGTATAAGCAAATAAATAATAGAAAGTGCCAAATCCCTCGAATACTGTTCTAGGGTTGTTTTGAGGCATATGATAGCAAGGTGCAGTTTGGACAAAGGAATGAAATATGAAGCAAAATCCCTCAGCTGATTTTTTAACAATAAACCCTCTGCTAATATTTGAAAGAATTTGGTAATAAATGCAAATGAGGTCTGTAACTGTGGGGCCATCAAGAATTGAAAATTTGATACATACAAGACCTGTACATATTGATGGGCTCACAGCAACAATTCCCTAAGTTAAATTTAGACCTGAATAACTGGTTTAATGCTTTGTTTCCTGGAGATTTCTATTATGTTAATGCTGTGCAGCTTTTCCCTTCCCTTTTGTACATGACAGATTAGTAAACACAGTAGAACATCCTGTACTTGTTCAGCAACTTCTACCGTTGTAGTTCATGAGCAGAGAAAGAAGATTAATTCAAAAACTACCAAACTACTCTGAAAACAGAGAAGATCACTGCCTTCCTCCCTCTCCCAGCACACACTTCAATTTCTGCTGTTCGAATACCTCGGAGAAAGTTTAAGCTGTTCTGATTTACTGAGTTATTATTTTCTCCATCCGCAGCTTTCTCAACGTGGTATATGTCGATGAAGGAATAAAGTATATGATGTTCTTAAATCTAAGTGTTAATCCAGCATAAGCCAATTTGTTCCTCTTTTTGTGGTCATTGGACAGATGAGAGAACTATTTTCAAGTCTCCACTCTGTTTAACTTGGAACAAAATCTGTAACTTGGGTGATCTGCATGTCTGTATACTAAGAGGCCGCAAGGCTATCAAATAATGTTGATTGAGACTATATCTCTTGATGATGCTATTTCAAATAAGTATAAATACTTAAATAATTTTTGAAGCAGGGCCATGAATCTGATTCTTCCAAGTTTGGAAAATATTATCAGATGAGAAGTTTATAATATCAATCTCACAACCCCTTCTCTCTCCTTGTGAATACTGAATTACTTGCTGCTGTTTTCAAGTCTCTTTAATCTTCTTAAATTCTCCAGGAGCTTAATCTTCATGGACACTCCACTCCTGCCCCCTTAGAGTTAACGCGACTTTGCTCCAGGACCTGGTGTGAGTAGCTTTGTGTCCCCCTTAACCAAGATGACAACTTTCTGATCCTCTCACTGCAAGGCACGTTACTCTTACACCATACACTCAAGTCACAGCTGAATCTTTACATTTTCTGTGTGTATTTTAGTGTGTTGCTCAAAATGTTTTGACATCCTGAGAAGTAGTATTCAAACAGGAGAAAACTGACCACAAACTCACACTGCAAGGCTGACAGGGTATTTTGTTCTGTTCTTTTTGGCATTCCCCATATGAGAACAGGTAAGGTTTACCATGAGTGCTCATTGTCCAAAGCTCAGCCAACAACTAGCATTTATGTTAGGGTTGATGTCAGGAGAAAGGGAAGTGTAGGAGCTGCAGTAGGAATGGGAGTGCAAAAGCACTGTAGAAGTGAAGAAGAGTCACCCAAACGAGTTCCTCCTTGAGAACTTTTTCATGGGAACCATAGCTGGTCATCATGGTGCAAGACCCAGCCCAAGCCTAGGATTCAGGTTTGGGGTAGGAGACCCACAGTCTATGTCTGCTCTTTCAGAGATAGGGTGAGCCCTATCATGCTTATACATGTGTTTATCACACTCCTGATACTGTGTCTTATCAGTGCTTTGTGTTTTCCCATGTATATGATATTGGCTCAGGCTAGTTTCGCACACTGGTATCTTGAGCTTTGCTGACAGCATTTGCTTTCAGAGATCTCTGAGTGTATCGTTGAGCTTAGGATCCATCTGCTGCCATGTCTAACTTCTGTTCTTTTGGGTTTTGTTTTCTTGGTCTTCATATTTGGTCCAAAATGATGTAGGATACATCCCACATATATGTCTGTGTCTCCATTGGGATGTCTCCATCCCCAAACACACTGGTTTAAGATTCCTATTCATCTCAGCTTTCAGGCTGAGTGGTTCCCTTTCTCAAAGGCACAGACAGAGGAGATGCTGTGGAAAATGGAGAGATGAAGATGGCAGACGCAGGTCAGGGGCCCTTGCAAATTGCAAGTCAGACAGGTGGAGGGGAAGGCAAATGTGCCTGATGGAGACAGCACTGTCTGGGGTCCTGCTTACTGTTAGGTAGAAATAAGTAAAGAAGGACAATACACTTGGTTTGTAGTATGGGTGAAACAACCCCAAAGCTTGGTTTTATTTGTTTAGACTCACAAAGCTCACTAGTTTCTATCATTAGCTAAAAGACCTCCTGCCAACAGGGGCAATGATCAGATAATGTTTTGCTCACATTTCTCATCTTTGCAGAATTTCCACTCAACTTTGGATCTGCTGCTGAGAAAATGATCATCTATTAACATAATTTATTCCTGTGCCTAGCTGGCTCCCTGCCTGGCTTGATAATACCTCCCCCGTTGCACTGTCTTGCAAATAGCGATGGATGGGAGTGAGCCTAACTGCACATTTGTACAGGGAGAGAAGCGAAAAAAGGTTTGCTTGGAATGAGAGCAACGTGCTTCGGCACCAGGAACCACACAGGGCTCCCTGTCGGGTGGCAGTGACTGCTGGGAAAGCCCAAGCCTTGTCCCAGCGCTGCAGTCTTGCATCTCCCTTAACTCTACTGCAGCACTCGTGGTGTCTGTCTACAGAGCCGAACGATCACAACTCGCACAGTTTAATTGAACTGAGACCCCACCTGGAGTACTGCATCCAGCTCTGGAGTCCCCAACATAAGAAGGACATGGNTTGCAAATTGCAAGTCAGACAGGTGGAGGGGAAGGCAAATGTGCCTGATGGAGACAGCACTGTCTGGGGTCCTGCTTACTGTTAGGTAGAAATAAGTAAAGAAGGACAATACACTTGGTTTGTAGTATGGGTGAAACAACCCCAAAGCTTGGTTTTATTTGTTTAGACTCACAAAGCTCACTAGTTTCTATCATTAGCTAAAAGACCTCCTGCCAACAGGGGCAATGATCAGATAATGTTTTGCTCACATTTCTCATCTTTGCAGAATTTCCACTCAACTTTGGATCTGCTGCTGAGAAAATGATCATCTATTAACATAATTTATTCCTGTGCCTAGCTGGCTCCCTGCCTGGCTTGATAATACCTCCCCCGTTGCACTGTCTTGCAAATAGCGATGGATGGGAGTGAGCCTAACTGAACATTTGTACAGGGAGAGAAGCGAAAAAAGGTTTGCTTGGAATGAGAGCAACGTGCTTCGGCACCAGGAACCACACAGGGCTCCCTGTCGGGTGGCAGTGACTGCTGGGAAAGCCCAAGCCTTGTCCCAGCGCTGCAGTCTTGCATCTCCCTTAACTCTACTGCAGCACTCGTGGTGTCTGTCTACAGAGCCGAACGATCACAACTCGCACAGTTTAATTGAACTGAGACCCCACCTGGAGTACTGCATCCAGCTCTGGAGTCCCCAACATAAGAAGGACATGGACGTGCTGGAGCATGTCCAGAGAGCCACGAGGATGATCTGAGGGCTGGAGCACCTCTCCTATGAGGAGAGGCTGAAAGAGTTGGGGCTGTTCAGCCTAGGGAAAAGAAGGCTCCAGGGACACCTTATTGCTGCCTTCCAGTACCTAAAGGGGGCCTACAGGAGAGCTGGGGAAGGACTTTTTACTAGGCCATGTAGCGATAGGACGAGGGGGAATGGCTTTAAACTGGAAGAGGGCAGGTTTAGATTGAACATTAGGAAGAAGTTTTTCACTTTAAGAGTGGTAAGGCACTGGCACAGGTTGCCCAGAGAGGCTGTTGAGGCCCCATCCCTGGAGGTGTTCAAGGCCAGGCTGGACGTGGCCTTGGGCAACATGGTCTAGGGCAACGTGGTCTAGTGGGAGGTGTCCCTGCCTATGGCAGGGGGGTTGGAACTCGATGATCTTCAAGGTCCTTTCCAACATAAACCATTCTATGAGTCTATGATTCTATGACGTATGAGGACAAATGAGAGACTATAAACTTCCCATTTTTTATGATGTGACATGTAGATTTAACAGGTTGGAGTAGGGTCAAAGGAGGTTGTATCCGCTCCCCTAAGGACTGCAGGCACTGTGGGAATTCTCTGTTGGAGACAAGGGATTGCTGTACCCCATCCCCACTGCAAAGAGTTTAGTGCACTAATGTGGTGAGACCCATTTAATATCCATTGCAGGAGTCTAGTGTCTTGTGAAATGGCAGGTCTGATGGTATCAAACAGCACAATGTGTCTATCAAGTGGCAGACAATACCTTGAGCCCAGTGAATGGCTAAGGTAACCTGTATCCAGTGATAAAGAAATAAAATGCTCATGATTTTATCAAGAGTAGCTTGCACAGCTAGATTATATTTCTTTGTCAAAGTAAGAATTTCCTGCTTTAGGAAACAACCTTTCCTGAAACCCAGATAGAACAGAACTACTACAAGTACCATGACGAAAACAGCTAAGCGGGAAAAGAAATACGTGAATTTTCGATGGGCTGATGGCAGTTCTCGCGAGGTGGGCTGGAGGAGCGGTTCCTAGGGTGGGTTCTCAGAACCGGTCTTTGATTCAACTAATTAAGTAGTTACAGGGCTGATTTCAGTATGAAAGACAGGACAGCACTGATGAAGTGTGCCAGTGACATAAGTTGCTCGATATCGTCATTACAGAGAACAATGGAAATATCCTGCAGAAAGCACTGGACGATATTAATAGAGCAACAGAGGTGGAATAATAAGAGGAAAAAACTGCAAGTCCTACAGCACTTTTATTCCCCAAGATTTACCAACTGATGCTTCTTTATTCGCCTTGCTGTAGAGGAGGCACAGAAGAGCAATTCAGCAGTGCACAAACCTCCAGGTTCCTTCACCAATATGCACGTGGATGTCCTCTAAAGCTTTGCTGTTTGTTGCATTACTCCTACCAGACCTCTTCAGCTCAGTTTAACCACTCCTTTCTCTTAGCAACTGAAATACTGCTCTTTTCCCTGGGTAGCAACTCTTAAGTTCTCATGACTAGGCAAAATGTGAATAGAATGGCCGAAAAGTATTTGCCAATGTTGCTCCTTTTGTGCATTAAATACTTAACGGAGAGATTTGCCTTTCAGATGAACTGGCTCTGAGCCCTGAAACCACTTTTCGTCTAGCACCTCAAGAACATTGTAGCAGCCATTTAGAAAAAAGGCAGAGATTTGCCATCTCCCGTGCCTCCAATCGCTATCCCGTTCATGCTGTTGTCAAGGGTATTTGCGATAATGCAGCATATTTTGCACATTTTCACAACCGGCTTTCACAAGTGTGGCTTTTGAGAAAAGCCTGACTGTGTCCCACAGCAAAGGTTGGAAGTTGATAGTATGTGTGGCTGACTGGTCGTTGCCCCAAAGTCTAATAGCTGTTTCTTTTGACAACTCCATTTTTCAGCATTTCTTATCACACGGGTAGCTGATTCTTTTACTCCGGAGTTGATTAAGTCTCTGTTGCATTTTGCAAAAACATAAAAGAAGTTCTAAACTGTCGTACTATGTCTGCAAAACATATTTGCAACTACAAATAGTCACCCCCACCAGCAGCTGGAAACATTTCAGTTACTACTACTTTAGCTATTGCTGAGCCACACGCTGATGGCTCTGTGCAAGCAGAGGAGACCTTAGTGCTGAGGGCATTGCACGCAGAATCTGTCTTCTCTATAAATTAGTAATAATGCCTTGCGTCCTCTTAATGCCTTCCACCAAAGGGGTATATGGATGGCTTCCCTGAGTAATGGTGCAGTTTTCAAACAGCACATTGGGCTCTGACAACAGAATAGGCTAGAAAGTATGATTGACTATGTGACTATTGTTCAAGTGAAATTACAGCTTTAATTTCAAACAGGCAGAAATCAGAGGAGATGATATTTATCCAGGTTGTTGAAGCTAGCACCTCTACCACATGGGCTTCTTAAGATGCTCTTGGTTTAATTAAGAACCTCTGACAACAGCTGTAGACATATCTCAAAATCTACATGAAACTGTAAACTCGGATTTCAACCTCTTGAAAAGGTTTTCCATTGGACCATCCCAGTGAATGATCCCCAGCATCACTGATTTGTGTCATGGAAGGCAATACAAGCATGACATGATACTCATTGTCTACATGACAGGTTGTCTTTACTAAAAGAATTGGTGGTTTGGGTTTGTGTTTTTTTGTGTGTTTTTTTTTTTTTTTAACTTCATATTTTTTTAAGAACTCCTAAAAGCAGAGTGTGGCAGTGCAAGCACTGGGGAGTTCCCTTCTCAAGGGGAAGTCTAGTCTGGACCGTGTTTCATTTCTTAAATGATAAATTTCAGAAAGGCACTTTGCCTTGCCCTTCCTAGGTCAAACATGTCCTGCTACGCTGTTCCTTGAGCAGCTGGGACAGTCATTTTGTATTATTTTCATATCTCTGCTCCCGACTTAGCCAGTACATGCAGCATTTGCAATTGGAAAGAGGTCAGTTTTCAGATATCATGGTTAAAAATCACCACAGCCTGTATACTGCGGAGGAAAGCTCAAAACCAGATGTACGTATTGGAAATGGTCTGTGTGTGAGTAACTATAGTGAACTTCAGACTGTATTGCAATTACCTTGACAGTCACAGCAGAAAAAATTGGTTATACATCCAAATGTAGTCCCTTTTTCTGCTGAAAACCCAGGGGAACTCTAACGAGAACAATGCTTAAGTGGGAAAGCACTGTATTTCTGCTGGAAGAACTAAGTATTCAAATACATGCTGATAGGGATTTGGTGATTAAGTCATACAAACATCCATGTGGCTTTGAACACTGAGAGGTCTGGAAGGTTCGGGACGCTTCAGCTGAGAAGTGGTGTGATTTATGACACTGATGTACGCAGTCGGTGTTTGGACTATGATACTATTTTTGCCTTTTCATGCTTTGCCAGTGTTCTGAAACTAAACTGCGTGTTAATTTATTGTCATCCCTTTGTTAGCAACAGAAGATGTCAGAGCCTTGCTGGAATTTGTTTTTCACTCTGTGTGCATGGGTTTTGAGTGCTGGTGTTCACCAAGAAGATATGTCTATCTGCTCTTTCCAGAGCGTCAGAGCCAACAAAAAAAAACCATGGTGAGAATTTAGGTAGAGACAGATTCCCTTAATATACGCCACAGGTCCTTCAAAGAACTATTGTACCCAAAGATAACAAAACCCATAGATCCTTCAAAGATTGAGCAGTCATATGGTGTTGTGTTGTCACAGGATGACTCTGCAGCCTGACACAGATCGGAGACCTTTTCCTTTCTTCCCAGTGGTAACAGTTAATGGGTCACGCTTTCTGGTACCTCACACGCACATATTACTAGAGCTACGTAGGAGACATTTTATGAAAAGCTGGAGGAGGGGAATTTTCTTTTCCTATTGAACTCACTATCAAAACAGAAAGTTTCTGGAGAAACTGATTTAAAAAAAAAAAAAAAGATTTTTCACAGAAGATTTGGGGAATTTAACAGAAAATATTGTAAAGATGTCATTTCTGATCTTGAATAAAGAAGACATACTGACTGCTGACATCATAGCAGGACACCCAGATTTACTCTTGCTCTGTCTGGCCAACTAAACACTTTATTACCTTTACAAAGTGTAACAGCTCCAAAAACGAGAGCATGAAAGAGGCCAACTCACTACAGTTTATCCCCCAGGCACTTGCTTAAGAAGGAAGATTCAAAATTCCTAATCTGTGCTACCCATTCCCAGGCAGATTTCTCCTCTCTGTGGGCACGTGTGCTGTATTTTGGTTTCTTGCTTTTTTAAAAACAGTCATGATTCTTTAATTCTAGGTGGAAATTTCACTCCTCCTTTCTACCCTTCACAATTTTGCCATGAAAGAGAAATTTTGTCTTCTGCCCAGCTTTGTTAACTTTGAAAAAGGTTCTAGTTTAAGTTAATCATGTCACCTTTGAACTTGTGTGCCATCACTTTTGCAACCACTGTAGAACATAAAGCACTGCGTAGAATTGCACGTGAGAGTTCTGTGCAGCAAAGGCTCATGGCAGGATGTCAGGGCAGGAACAAGTGAAGAGGAAATGAGCGGATTCAAGTTCTGGAAGAAAACGTAATGCTGCTAAGGAGAACAAACAGAGGAGAAATGCTGCCGCTGGGAAGGAAGGATGGAAGGATGGAAGGAAGGAAGGAAAGAAGGGAAAAAGAAGGGTTTAATTTCCCATGAGGGAAAAGGGTTCTGAAACAAATAACGAATAAGGATTCCAGCCTGATTCAGGTAAATACCAAAGTTATCAGAGTTTCATCTGGGACTTTCATTTAAAATGCTATAAAACATAAATAGTTTACACGCTTTGGATCCTTATTTTACCTAGTTTCAAAACAGTACAAAATTCAAGATTGTTTGATTCTGGTTTTTAAAGTCAAATCTTTCTTCAATTTTTGCAAGCTTATTTGACTAGAATTTGTTTATCCTAACTCAAGCCCTACTAATATGTTCCATTAAACCCTTTTTTAAAAAAAATGACACAACCTTGCAGTGGAAACTACTTATACAATAAACCTGTCTATGATGATCCATGAAGCAAAGTGTAGCAGCATGAAATTCCAGATGTCTCGTACTGTACAGTCATGAGCTGTAATCGTGATTCAAATGCCAATTTGTAGACTATGTCTGTTGTGGAAGAAAACAAATTGCTGTCTTCTTACATTTCCCCAAAAGACTAATGTTCCATAATATTGCAGGGAACACCTACACAAAACTGACTCCACTTTGTTACTTCTCCTTCCTTCTACTTCTGGGAAATGTCCCTGTTGCTGAAAAAAAAAAAATAATGAAAAAAATGAAAAAAAAAAGTTTCTAAGAGGAATGATGTGCGTAGAAGGTGAGAGCACACAGTTGTCTTTTGCAACATGCCTGTACATGCTGTTTTAAAAGAACATACGTATGTTATAAATTAATAGTTCTGTGAACAATATCCCAGCCATTCATGAATGGCACTCGTGTCTGATTCACTATGACTACTTTAGCCAGGTTGGAATAGTAGCACTTTGAAAATGAACTTGCAACTCACTGAAAAAAAAAAAAGAAGGGTAGAGCTATTTAGAAGTTTAAACTGGTGCCCTCATTCCTGTAAACGGCTAGTCCATCTTCTTCAGTACTTGACTGTTACTTACTGTAAATCTTTACAGAGAACAAAGGCTTGTGAGAAGACAACTGCTTTTGCTTGTATATCTGCCCATGAGGGATAGCCCCAGATCCTCATGACTTGGAAACTTTGGTATTAACTAGAAGAAAAAAGAAAGATTCTTGCCCAAGCAAGGGAGAAGAAATAAACAAAGGCAACGATCTTGATCCTAACAGATGGACACATCAGAAATGCCTGATGAAAATATTTGTTGATCTTTTTGTACCAAGTACAAATGTGGGAACGAGGAAGGAAGTGGTGGAGGCTCCGTGTAGGATTGTCCCCGAGTAAGGGGCAGGACAGAGCTGCATGGATAACATAATTATGCAGGGGAACATGTATTTTACTTCTCTGCCAAGACACTGATAAATATCTGTGTTTGCCTATATAGGTTTATGTATGTCTGTGTGTCTACATATGTCTATGTGTGTATAGAGGTAGAGGAGCGAGAATTCCCACAAAGCAAACATCTCCTGGTCACCTTTAGTGCCACAGACCGTTTTCCTGCCGTTTTCCTGTTTACTCTGGGAGAAAGTGGTTTGTGTGTTTCCAGTGCCCAGCTCTGGCAGGACCAGGAACAGCAAAACTTCCTGGGTGATGGCAAGAACAGCCGCCTGTGAGCTGGTCTGGAGCAGGTAAAGCAGGATCCTGCACGAGGAGCACGTGGGAGGGCCCTCCAGGGTACAAACACAGAGCCTGGAGGGTTTGATTTAGATGACTCAGTCTAAAGAAACAAAGAAATAAGAAATCCATTCTTGAGCTTAGATATGAGAGATTTTTAAGGGGATGAGACCATTATAATAAATAGGCTGATGACACTAGGCCGGTCATAAGAATCATTGGCTGAAGTTCAGCACTGAGCTCAGGCCGTACGTTTACAAGGGCTAAAATCTGCCTTGGAGTGTATTCTGTGTCCCACAGCAAAGTTTGTGTGTTGTGGTAGTCAAGGGAACACCCACCACACAGATTTCTTTCTTGTCTCTTGATTTCACAGCCAGGAAAACAAGCCTTTCACAGGCCTTTCCCTCTGGAAAAAGAAGCCAGAAAAAAGATGGGGCTATCCTTTCATCTTTGGTACGCAGATTACTGTGAGCAAATCACTCACCTCTGCTAACGGACCTGTGAGACCTCACCTGATATACAATGTCATTACTCTGCTGACGTGGATGGCGCTGTGAGCATTCAATCCAGCTGAGGATCTAGACCCTGTGGTTAATTGTATCACTTTTTAGGTCCCTTCCTTCTGTGATCTGCTTGGCGTGCTGTTTGCCCCGGTCTGGCAGGTAAGAGCTGGAGCACGGCTCTGCAGACACTGCCGTACTGTCGGTGTTATGCTGATGACCGGAGGCTTCGGTGATAATCAATGTGCAAAAGCCGTGTAAGCACAGAGACAGGCTTTGCCTCAAGGAGCTTATAATCTAGAGCAGAAGCCAAATAGAATACAGAGAGTGTAGAATATAGAACGTTATAGGGAAAGACTGCTGGAGAAGGAGACGAGAGGTGCATGCGGACCTGAGCTAAAACCTAGCGACATATACTGCAACATTTCTGTCTTCCTACTTATTCGCTTAATGTTCAGGTCCCACCTTTGCATTATGATGGCTTCACAGTTGCTTTTTGTAAAAATGCTGAGGGGACCTGATGACACACTCAGTTTTCTGGCCTGCCCGCTGTCTGCAGGCAGTTCCCCCCTCGCATCAGGCACGGGGCTCGGGTCGCTGCTTTGCTCCACGTGTGGGGGCAGAGGGCTCACAGAATCACAGGGTCAGAGAATGGTCAGGGTTGGAAGGGACCTCTGGAGATCATCGTGTCCCACCCCCCTGCCAGAGCAGGGTCACCTACAGCAGTTGCACAGGGTGGCATCCAGGTGTGTTTGGAATGTCTCCAGAGTGGGAGACTCCACCACCTCTCTGGGCAGCCTCTGCCAGTGCTCTGCCACCCTCACAGGAAAGAAGTTCCTCCTCATGTTAAGATGGAACTTCCTATATTCAAGTTTGTGCCCGTTACCTCTTGTTTCACGCCACCCTTCTGGAGGGGAACCTGCTGCCCTTCTTTTGTACCCCGCGACACTTCAGAGCAGCAGCCTTTCCGTCGGTCAGATGGCTGATCGGAAAGCATATAGCTGTGGCAGACGGACAGAGAACCTCCGGAGACACAGGGCTGCAAGTCCCAAAGAATGTGCCTGCAGCCAAAGCAGGAGCACTGCAGGAGGAAAACCATCTATGAACAGTTCTGCCTCTGGGCATGCATGTATAAATCCTGTTGATATTAAGAAGACCTGGGCCTCTAACCATAGCTCGCTTTCTTTTTTGTGCAGTTTAGGATATCACATCTCGGATAATGTGAATGGGAGAAATGGATTTCTGCATTTTGACAGCTCCATTCTCTGCAAATTAGCCCTAATCTGAAGTCTGCCTTTGTCTGCAACACTATCACCACTCTGGCATGCCTTAGTGTGCAAAGCTCAGCACTAGTGGATCTGCAAACCTGAATGATCAGATGTGTTTGCAGGGACCACAAAAACCAGCCCAACCTTGCTGGATCGAGTTGAGGAGTTAACATGTAGGGGCGGTAAATATAGCGCAGCAGCAACAGTAGGTCAGATCCACTCCTTCAGGTAACATCGAGAGTCCTGAAGCATTTGGCTGGAGTTGGATGTAGCAGCTTTGCCACAATGTCTGAATGCTTTGGACTTGCTTATCATCAGATTGAAGACAGCACGCTTTCAGCAGGCAACTTTGCTCCGTGTGTTTTTCTGGTCTGTGTCCCATTTGTGCCCGTTCTCCAACACTTAACTCCTCAGTGGGGTGTTGGACCATGACCAGGGTCCCTCAGTCCCAGTGCACTGGCATTACTTCTAAGTGAGTGATGTATCACCACTGCGGTGATCACTAGCAGGGGCAACTTTGAGTGAAGACAGCAGCCTGCAGACTCCAAATTTAAAGTGTTGCCGTGGTGCTCTCATCCTCCGTGCTTTCCCATGGCAGTTCAGCCCACCGACCTCCGGGCTCCCACGGTACAGGGATGCCCTCTCCTCCCTCCATCCCTGGCCAGGGGCACCCAGCTGAGGGGAGAAGCCGGTTCAGCCCTCTGCCTGCCCACCACTGGGTTTGTGAGTCAGTACACTGAGATTGTACGGCAGGGTGGGATTCTTTTGTAGCTGCTCATTCACCCAGACTTACTCTGGTTATAGAGGACCACCCAAGGAGAGCTTCTGTCTCCACTCGAAAGTACCATGTTTCTTTACAGCTGTGTATCAGCCAGGCAGAGGCATAACTTTTCAGCTCGATGCGTGAAGTGTGCTAAATGCAAGAAGGAAGGAAGATAAACCTTTAGATAAGGTAGGGGAAACTCAAATATATGGAGTACTGAGAGGGAGTTATAAAAACCCATGAGTGACAGCAGGACAAGGTTGGGTTATGCGTAACATTTAAAGAAAAGCAGAGCTTTTATCTAAATGGGACTTATTCTCAGGGTTTTTTTTTAACTTTATGTTGATTAGCATTGCTAATGAGTTCAGGTGTACTTTTGCTGTTGACTTGGTTACTGGGAGGGAATTTGTTTTGAAAGCAAAGTTCTGTTCTCTGATGAGTTTTCCTGGACTTGCAATATGACTTTTTTTCCTACTGTGACTTTGAAAACAGTGGGAATTGGGTTTCTAAGAGCTTTTTACTGCCTTCTTTCAATAAAAAACAGACTATCAAACACTGACTATTCTTAAGCAGCGAATTTTAGGGTCTTCATAATGAATATGCTAAAATTCTCCCAAATTCCTCTTTTTTTCTGTCTGAGAAAAGACTTCAAATATTACAGAGCTATGAGAATTTTTTAATTCTGCATTCCAGTACAATGATAAGATTCTTATTTCAGGAAGCTCTAACTCAGTAGGAGAGGCAGTTCAGTTTTTTTGTTGGATTGTCAGTACAAAATGTTCAGGTAACTCTGAGTAACTCAATTGATCTTGTTCTAGCATGTTCAGGACCCAGTGGGAAACCTGACAAAGATTTTTTGGAGGTGTCTCTGCTCTGGCTATTCCAAAGTCTTTATCAACTTGGGTACATTTATCCCTTCTCTTTGCATTTTCACTGTTCACACCGAAAACAAGACAAATATATTTGGAAGTTTATGAATGCTCCTGAAGTGTGAAGATGCTTCTGTTCATTTTTTTCTTAATGATCGCACGTTCTCAGAGAACAGCAGACATCACAAAAGTCATATGACTGTAATTACTCAATATCCTGATACTTCAATCTTAGAGACTCTCCTGTAACAATAGATATTTTTTTCCTAGCTAACTGTCCTCTGGCTTCTTTAAGAAAACATGTACAGCTGTTCAGGATAAAAGTATACTCTTATCTTAGGAGATGGCATCTGTAAGATTACATACAGTGTATTAAAACAAGGATTCTAATGACAAACTGTTTGAACTCCTTCGGCATTATGGCTATTTTGTTATTATTACGCTAAAATGGGTGCTTAGGATACTGAGTAATGTAAAATGAATAGCTAAAAATATAGCATGTATTTCAACCTTTGGTCTTTTTGTTATATGATCCTAATTTCAATCCTAGTTCTAAGCTTTTCTTTGTTTTTATCAGCATCTTATAAATCATGCTCCTACTGCATTTTTTTTTATTTGGATACAGATGATAGAAAGAAACTGATAATGTTGCTTAAAGGTCATCCAAAACTTTTCTTCTTTGTAACGTAAGAAAAAGTTTTAAAGGTTTAGTCTTTGCCATTCAAGCAGTGCATATGAGACAGGTTAGTAGTGTAAGGTACACACACATACACACTTCCCGCCCCACTAAGTTTACAAGCAGAATAATAAACAGAGAGAAAATGATCAGTATATACAGAAAAAATTGCCTCTGGTTTCTCCCCACTATTTTGTAGGTAATTTCTCAGCTCAAAACAAAGTTAGCTGCTTGCATTTTCTGTTTGGTTTTTTTGTTTGTTTGGTTTGTTTTGGTTTTTTTTTTTTTTTTTTTTGTTTTTTTTTTTTTTTTTTGGAGGGTGAGATGAAAGAATGTGTGCCCATGGTGTGATTAGAGACACAAAACGTCTTCTGGACAGAAGAAATCCTCACCCTCCAGTAGCCCATACGCTGGGTAGTATCTGTGTCAGGTGCAAAGCCCTGTGCCTTCGATAGGTTTGGTACTTTGAAACAAAGCATTTTTCTGTAAACCTTACAGCTCTGCAAAAGCTGACAAGTTACAAAATCACATTAGCAACAATTATTTTTCTTCTCCGTGTTCCTGGAACACTAATAACATCACCTCTTTTGCCACTGAACTAGAAACATATTAAGAATTCAAGAAGTGGTTTCCAAGAAGCAACAAACTGTATTGAATTTAAATAATGAGAACTTTTCCTATTAAAGAGAAGCGGAAACACATACCTTGACTACAAATTCACCGCTGAGCAGGTACAAATGAGTGAAGTGTGAAACGTCTCCAGGAACAGCCAAGCTCCTTCTGTTGTATGAATGAGTCTAACTTCTGGTTTTCTGCCCCTCCCTGCACAGAACAGACTCATCCCTCTGTTGATGACATCACATTCCTGGATTTTCTCCCATGCTGTGTTTTAAAAGCAACATTTGTCGACTGTACCCGGTATGAAACCACTGATATTTGAATACGGGTGGTAAACAACACAAATCCAGCTAAAACATGAATGTGCCACTGTATGTGTATAAAACAGTCAAGTGTTTGCACAACAGCTGCCAGAATTGTGAGTGAGCACGCACACGCACACAAATCTGATCCGGACTTTGAGGGATGGTGAGTGCATTTGTTTTTTACTGGTGTTAGACACAAACAAGAATTAAACAAGTCAGCTTTTTGAAGGACTTGGATCTTTTAAACAGAAAAGATCAAATATCTCATTTACAGTCTCACATACTGCTCTTTCATGGGAAGAAGTTCACTGTTTATGTTTCTGGAAGACACTGCTTTTCCTCAGCAGAAATCTCTGACTACTCAGTCTGCTGAGAACTAATACAGAATCCAAACACTACTTAAAGATTTAAATTGCACCAAAGTTTCTTCAAGCTTATGGATGAGATCTCTATATAAAACAGAATGATATCCTAAAAGCATAGCAGAGCCTTTTTCCTACTACATTGGATTTTGTTCTGGATTTGAGATAATTCACAGAGAACTAATTTTACACTGTTTGTAAGAGGTGTAGTTGTTTTTCCTCTAATATTTATGCAATTAAACTGAAATCTGAAATGGTTGCAGAATTCCACACAGAGGATAAATCTTCATTTAAATAAGAAGTGAGCAGAGAAAAGAACAGTCCACTCTCTTAGTTTCCCACAAAATACTAATTCTGAGTAAAAGATTCAAGAAAGCACTTGGGGCTATTTGTATTATATGTGGTCTATATTGAGATCAATGGTATCTATCAGGGAAAGTACTTGGCCCCTGCTTTCCACTGGTTTTTCATTTATAGCTCTAGGACAAAAGTCTCACTTGCACTTTTCCCAACAGGAATAACTGCATTGCTTTCCAGTCATTTTCCTTTTCTTCTTCTGAATCTGTCATAACAGCTTCTCAGTCCATTTTCTTTCTTTATTGCCAGTAGTTGAGTCATGCTCTCCTATCAGCAATATAGAGGTCTGGTCTGTCCCTGCTTTCCCCGCAGCAGTTCTGGTTTGATTGTGTAATCTCAGGACTCAAATCATAAAGACCTTAATTCTGAATTTTTCTTTTAGTTCTTTTTTTAAGTCCTTCTGTACCTGAATAAACATTTTAGGACTCTCTCTAAGTTATGTGTTGGTTTTTTTAGTAGTAGTAGTAGTATAAACATTAACATAACTTTGCAAATACAGTGCAGCAAGATTCTGCTTTGATTTTAAGACAACTTTTATGTGTCATAGGAGGGACTCTGCTGGCTCATTCGTAGTGATGTAATAAAACCCAGCTGTAGCCAGATCTACTCAGCTACACCTGAGGAATGCAGGTAACTTCGGGAAGAGCAGGTGAGGAGTGCTCTACAGCCTTTTCAGGAGGAGGCTGAGGCAGGTGTTGCCAGCAGCCGGTCTGCCATGGAGAAACACATGCATACAACCATCTCAAAAGCTTTAGAGAGGCAAAGCTCTGCAAAGAAGGAAGCATTAGTGGTTCAGCGATGTGGGGGAGGCAACAAACACGTGAGCCAGGCTTCATGTGCAGCTCAGTTACCTGTCCATTTGTACTACTTCAGTTAATATTCTCTTCAAATTTAAATATCAAGGAGATAAAACGTTGAATCTTCAATATGTTTGCATAAAGCTGGAACAGCTCAAACTCAAGCGAGTGACAGAAATTTCCCCTTTCTTCCCCCCATCATTTTNACAGGTTGCCCAGAGAGGTTGTTGAGGCCCCATCCCTGG
Source organism: Anarhynchus alexandrinus (assembly GCA_008711295.1). Taxonomy (NCBI): domain Eukaryota; kingdom Metazoa; phylum Chordata; class Aves; order Charadriiformes; family Charadriidae; genus Anarhynchus; species Anarhynchus alexandrinus. Next base: position 2,150,098 of record VUYV01000093.1, on the reverse strand, counting down.
AGGTGTTCAAGGCCAGGCTGGACGTGGCCTTGGGCAATCTGGTCTAGTGGGAGGTGTCCCTGCCTATGGCAGGGGGGTTGGAACTCGATGATCTTCAAGGTCCTTTCCAACCTAAACCATTCTATGATTCTATGATTCTATGAAGAGCAGGTGAGGAGTGCTCTACAGCCTTTTCAGGAGGAGGCTAAGGCAGGTGTTGCCAGCAGTCGGTCTGCCATGGAGACTTGCTGGAAGGGGAAACACATGCATACAACCATCTCAAAAGCTTTAGAGAGGCAAAGCTCTGCAAAGAAGGAAGCATTAGTGGTTCAGCAATGTAGGGGAGGCAACAAACACGTGAGCCAGGCTTCATGTGCAGCTCAGTTACCTGTCCATTTGTACTACTTCAGTTAATATTCTCTTCAAATTTAAATATCAAGGAGATAAAACGTTGAATCTTCAATATGTTTGCATAAAGCTGGAACAGCTCAAACTCAAGCGAGTGACAGAAATTTCCCCTTTCTTCCCCCCATCATTTTGTGGTTTTGGAGAAAACAATTGTCTGGGTGGCTGCAAGGTGCCACAGCTGAGAGTCATAATCGGCAATTGCGAAACCTTTAATTGCTTTGAACGGGGTTACTTGGGAGCATTCCTGGTCAGTTAGCACTTCTCTAGGAAACTGAGAGAGAACGGATCTGAATATTAGACTCTGTTAATTCAAGACAACAAACAGTGACTAAAGAGTAAGTATAATGGGAAAATTTCTTGCCTTGGTAATTGTATAGGACAGTTGCTGGCACTTTCTGGGGGAGAAAAATCTTACCTTGTGATTTTACTGATTAATTGCTGACCTTTTCCAAGTGTGTTTTGATTTTTCCCACCCTGCTGGCAAAGCTACGGCTGTCTTTGCGTTCCTGGGTTTGGAAGAGGACAGTAGTCCTTGGCTTTTTGACAGGGACTTACAACTTTGTGTGTTAGTGCCTGAGCAGGAGTCCCCGTGTGAACAGGTGACTTGCACTATTGACCATGCGAGTGAGAAGCTATGCTTAGATGAAGAGCAGCTCTTGAAGTCTGTCTGTGTGTGCTGGTCGGGCTCCTAGCAGAAGCTTTTCTTGCAGCTTAGTCTGTGTATATATTTCCCCTATAAGCTCAGCGTTTCCCCAAGACTCAGGGATTAAAATCGGTGACTGAAGAGATTTGGGTACTTTCCCTACGTAGGATGCTGATTAATTTCCTTTTCCTTGCCCTGGACTGAGTCTGATCCTCCTGAATAAATTGTGTCTGGACAGTTTTCTGTCAGCTGTGAGGTTTTGGTATTATCAGTGAGCCTTAGCTGCTTGGCATGTGTTCTGGTTGAAACAACCAGCCATTTTGGTCAGTTACATTTTTCTGGCATGAGAACAGGGTTTTTTTTGTCATTTACGTGTTTCTGGCTGTTCAAAACAACATGTGTTGCATTCATTTTAAAACCTTATTTCTCTAATTCATAAAGACATGCCCTTTCCTTCCTACAATTAAAGAATTTTAGAACCCTCTTTTTTGTATTGTAAGGGGGGTTGAATTAATCAGGATTTAGAAGGTGTGTGAGGTACTCAAGGACTCTACAATGGGTTGAGTCCTGAAAGCCCTCTAAAGAAACACAGGTTGACTACAGATACACGGACTACAGAATATCAGCAGAAAAGCAAAGACAATGCTGATGGAAATATTTGTGACTTACTTGACAGAGGAAAAAACCTTTTGTTTGAAGACTGGATCCTTTTTACATGGTATTATGTAGGTACACTGTCTGAATCAAAGTTCCTCAGCTCTGTGCAAGGGGCAGCATTCATCTTTGGAAGTAGCGAGTGGCTCTCAAGCTATCCCTTTGCAAGCACATACGGAAAACCACAGAGAGCAATGAATGCTGTGGTGCTCTTTTAGCAGCAAAACCATCTTCAGCAGAGTAGCCAGAAGTTGAATCTGCCCTGGATGAGACCAAGGAAAGGGCACTAGATGAACAGAGCAGGCAAGGGGACCCTGCTTTTCCATACCTTTGGTAGGTCTGCCCATGCAGCAGCAGGCAATGCTCTTGGGATGAGAATGTCCATCTGTAAGATGTGGAAGGAGGGACTTTTATGTGTGCATCCGGAAGTATTGGAGGGAGTATCACTGTGAATGCAACTTTTGGCCCTGCTTCTCCTTTAGTATTAATCACAATTTGGCCACACACCCAAGGAATGGGTTATTACCTTCACAAGAAGCTGGCAGTCTAATGTTACGTAGATTTATCCCCATATAGCCTGGCATATCTCTGCTACTGAGTGGTGACTCCATAGCTTTTCACCGCGTTTAGAAACAAACAGCATTAGGATTGCATGTCTTTCCTGCTTCTCAAACAGCTCTATCTGACCAAGCTTCTCGTGAGGGTGCTGCTGCATGCTAGTCCATGGGATTAGCTCTGACAGATGGTGCTGCAGGATGTTATGGTTTAGGTTGTGCTTTTCTGTTATTTTGCATCAAATGTTTTTCCCCTTTTCCTCTGTAGACATTACGTGGGATTAAATGTAACCACTTAGCACCAGGAAAAAGATTTAAAAAAACCCTGACACAATAACAAAACCAAACAACAAAATAACCCCAAACTGAAACACTGGGTAGTGCTTCTGTCCTCACAGTTACTGCAATTTTCCTGTAAACAGTGTTGCAGATGTGCCTCAAATTAAGCTCCTCCATTCAGGAAGGAAACTTGCTGCTTCTCCTCATTTAAATCAGATTCTTTTTCACTCTTATTGGAAACGCCAAGATTTATGAGTTCCTTTGTATCCTGAGAGAACTTTGCAATGGATGCACGCTGCTGTCTATCCAACCCTGCAAGTGTACAAGTTAAGACATATATTGTACAAGCTAAGCAAATATCCTTTTTCAAATATCCTTTGGATTGAACACCCTCAAATTAACTGTCGTAGTTCAACGCTATGTCACTTTCAACTGGAGTATAAGGAGACTTTTAAATCTCCACGCACCTCCTCAGATGCATTGGGCTTTGCTGAAAATCGCCAGTGCACGCTGCTCTCTTCCTGAGCCCCTCAGGCAAAATTTTGCTGGTCTGGTCGTTAAGTTCTGCTAATGGAGACCAGACCTAATGCAAACACAGGAACCCTGATCTGCTTGGTGCGTGTGTACAGAGTGCCACAACAGCCCTTTAAGACAGCTGATGAGATTTGTATCTGCGAGAACGGCTGTGATAATAGCACTAGTTATTTTTCCCCCTAATATGAGGGGTAGTTGCGTGATCTGCCCTTTGCCAGGAGAAGGGGTGACAGGGAAGCAACCTGGCACAGGAGGGAGTATCACAGAATTCGGCGGTTCGGTAGGGGAAGGATGAGGAGAGTTGTGTCCCCTGTGATTCTTCGTGTCCTGCCTTCCCTGTGGGTGGTGACGGGTGGATGGCAGAGTCTTTTTCTCACACACCTAAGTGGCAGCGTGGAGCAAGTCCTGTACAGACTCAACCCCCCCCTGTGTTTTCTGTGAAAATCTGCCAAAAAAGAGACTGCTGTGATTCCAGTTGGGATGCTGTGTGGGACTCTTTATATTTTATTTATTTTATTTTAAGAAGCTAATGGATTTTCAGTCAAAAGCAGCCATATACCTCAGGGAACAATATATTCTGTTTGTGTCTGGGTCTTGCATCTTTTATATGAGAACTCTACTGGCTTCTCATATTTGGTGAACTCTGCAGCCCTAGTAAGATAAGGCAGACCCCCCAAGGCAGTCTTTATAGACATTCAGATCCATACATACTAAACTTAGGAGAAATTAAGTTTTCATATAATGGTTAGAGTTGGAAGGGACCTTAAAGATCACCTAGTCCCAACCCCCCTGCCACGGGCAGGGACACCTCCCACCAGACCAGGTTGCTCAAAGCCCCATCAAACCTGGTCTTGAACACCTCCAGGGATGGAGCAGCCACAGCTTCTCTGGGCAACCTGTGCCAGTGCCTCACCACCCTCAGATTAANAATTTATTCCTAATATCTAATCTAAATATCTCCTCTTCCAGTTTAAAACCATTACCCTTTGTCCTATCGCTACACACCCTGATAAAAAGTCCCTCCCCATCTTTCCTGTAGTACTGGAAGGGGCTACAATGTCTCCCCAGAGCCTTCTCTTCTCCAGGCTGAACAATCCCAACTCTCTCAGCTTTTCTTCACGGGAGAGGTGCTCCAGCCCTCTGTCATCTTCGTGGCCTCCTCTGGACCCAGTCCAACAGGTACAGGTTCTTCCTATGCTGGGGGCCTCAGAGCTGGTGGAGTCTCAGGTAGAGTCTCACCAGAGCAGAGTAGAGGGGCAGAATCACCTCCCTCGACTTGGTACAAATATTCTAACGCAAGCTTATCTGCACTTTGAAGGCTGTTGATGTGTTTGTAGTATACACCACAAAATACCTGGCAACTTATTTTTGTAAAACTTCCCATGTGTGCCTGTATTATAATGTTTTGGTTTGCTCTTGTCGCTATGTATGTACTATTGTGTTTTCCAGCATCGTTTTGCCGGATTCCTGGTAGCAAATTTTCCATCAATGCAATTTGTTACAACTACATGGAATTAAATAGCATTGTGACAGCTACAAAATGCAAGAGTTAATATTTGCTAGGAGGACAAGGAAACACTGCTTAGCAGGAAAGCATTTCTCCTTTCCTGAGGCCTAAAAGTCGTGCTGAAAGCTGACAGGTGGGCAGTGCAATGCCATTTGACTCCTGAGCAATGCAAGTTACCGAACGCCTCTGCAGTGCAATGCGCTGATCCATCAGGTGATGAAAGGACACAGCTCCTCTTACTGTCTCTTTCTTATGAGCCACAGCTAAGTGACACAGACAAAAGCTGAAATTTTAAGATATGTTACAGTTCCAGACAAACAGACTACACATGGAGCTGTTAGCGTTAGCTTTGGAACGTGTTTCTTTGGGCTTTTATGAGTGTGAACTACTTAGATTTTTACTTTAGTTTTACTTTAAAAAGCATCGTACCTCTTATTGGGGAAAGGATAACTCCTGACCCTGTCAGCTCCCTTTTGTAAGCCAAATGTGCTGTTGGGGTTCTCCCCTATGCTTTTCCCACAAGGTGATGGGCGCTCTTCGTGTCGGGTTTACCCCTGCGCCTCCCAAGCGTGTAAACCACGAATTATAGGGGAAGGGATGGGTTTGACTTTTCTGACACTTTCAATACAGTTTGCTTAGTAGGGGATTTTAAAATGGATCCAAAGGTGCTTCCTTGCAAGTATCTTACTGATTTGTGCTGAAAACAAATGTGGAGAATGGAAATGTTGACCGGGCACTTTCTTGAGCCAGAAAAGTGAAAGGGAAGTTTGCTCTTTGCAGTAGGGTGGTGGCGAGTGGCTCAAGGGCTTGAACCACAAGGTGATCTGGGCACTGTATGTGGGGAACGTGAGAATGAAAGCTTTAAACCTTTTCTGGGTCAATGTCTTAAACAGATGCAGCCACTGTCATTTAGCAAAATCCAAATTATCTCATTCTAAAGATACGGAAGGCAAAGATTTGACGATCATAGTAACTAAATCTGAGAGCAGTATCTCTAAGTATTTCTGGAGTTTAATATGAAAACTCTGTAGGTTTTTTTGTAACCTTTTTATAGTGACAAATGACTGGCAGGGAATAATTCCTGCTACAACTGGTGATATGTGTGAATCACTTTCTGCTATTTTCTGAATACCAATGTTTTCTCAGTGCATGGTAATAGTCCCTGCAACAGCGTGCCTGACTTCCTTCATTCTAAGCATTTATTGTCTTCTGGGTGAGGTTGGGGACAGGGACACGAGGCCATTGTGTTGTATCAAAACTCTGTGTGAGACCAAAGAAGGCGAAGGTTATTTTTATATCTGGGTAAGGTGACTCTTTCATATTCATGAACTCCTAGGTACCTGTCTCCAAGTAATCTGATTGGGATTACTTGTGTGTGACATGGAAGATGACGGATGCTGGCTACTGAGCCTCTGATCTTTCCTCTAAGAGGTCTGCTTGTTTTACCCTTCAGAAACCTCAGGCGAGGTCTCTGCCTGTTTTGTATTCCTGTTTTGGGCATCTTCTAGCTAAATACTGTATTCTTGTTTGAATAACGGGAAGAGAAATGGCACCAAAGCACAAGCCTTCAGCTACTGAGTCATCTCTGTCACGATCTTGTTATGAGCAGCACATTATTCAATGTTTACTAGTTCTATGACTGTTAATTTTGCTTTTTCTGTTGTTGCATGCCACTCTTAACCCTTGCTCTGTTGTTTTTTTCTGCTCCTTTTACAAACATGTCTTTGCATTTATACTGCATTCACTCCAGCCTTAATACTGATGTTACAGATCTCTTCTGGGCTAGGCTGACTTAAGAGTAAGACTGAACCAATAGAGTACGACACTGAAGCCATATCCTTCACATTTGACTAAAACAAGATACCAGGACATCAGTCTGTACTCTAACTGCAGGCAAACAAAGTGATTTTTTCAAATATTCTTTGCAAAAATTTGTAGACAAAATGTGTCCTCACTCCTTACTATAACTCTGCAGGGTTTATTTATTTATTTGGAGGACTTAATTGGACACACAAAACAAATAGTTGCTTCTGTGTATTTTTCCCCATGAAGTGGTAGGTGCTAATAGCAGGGGGACACCAAAGAAGTCTGGAAGAAATAGTGGAGTAGTGACATTAAAGGGATTGAAGGAACAAGAGAAAATGAGCAAATGCATCTTTATACCATTTTGCTGTTCTTCTTCAGTCTAACCGTGGTCTGGATTTCACAGCAGCCAGGATCAAATTTGTACAAAATCAAACAATACATCATGTATTGCCCATTTCCTTTTGGACTGGTACCCAACATGACTAGAACTAGAAAAATTAAGGATTGTATTTGTCCTTATCCACCTAGATCTTATTATTTATTGTTTCAACATTCTTTTTTTTTTTTCAATGCTTCTAGCTAAATGCTTATTGGGTATACAAGCTATGCTTACTATAGCAGAGGAACTGAGGAGGAAAGCTTCAGGAAACTGAGAAATTGCAAGCTGCTTAGCTTCACTTTGGTCCTGGGAATACCGTGGAGCAAGTCCAGCCATTTCCAAGCACATGAGGAATAAGAAGGTTGTTGGGAATAGTCTACACAGATATACCAAGGACAAATAATGCCTGATGGTCTGGATTGCCTTCTCTGATGAAATGGCAACTGGCTGGGTGGACAAGGGACAGTAGTGGGTGTTGTTTATCTTGACTTTAGCGGGTCATTTGATACAATGTCCTAATTCTTATAACTGAACTGGGGAGATACAGACTAGATGAGTGGGCTACAGAGTGCGTGAAAAGCCTGATGGGCCATTGGGCTCAGAAGGTAGTGGCAGTAGTTCAACATCTAGCTGGCAATGAGCTCTGAGTGGTGTTCCACCACTGTTTAAAGTCTTTGTCAGCAACCTGAATAATGGAAACTAGTGCCTCCCAAGCTTGAGGGTGACACCAAGCTGAGGAAGGTGGGGAGGGCTCTGATAGCTGAAGGGCAGGGCTGCCATTCAGAGAGAACTCAAAAAGCTGGAGGAGTTGGCTAATGGGGAAACTTGTTAAAATCAACAAAGACAAGTGCTGAGTCCTGCATCTGGGATAGAACAGCCCCGTGCCTCAGTACAGGCTATAGATGGGCTGAACAGGTAACAGCGCTGCAGAAAAATATCTGGAGGGTCCTAGTGACTACCAGGTTGAACATGAGTCAGCAGCATGTCCTTTCATCAATGAAGCCTTGCAGCATACTGGTCAGTTAGTAAGAGCATAGCCAGCAGGTTGATACAGTTATTCTTCTCTACCCTGTGTTTTTTGAGGCTGCCTCTAGGGTCATGTCTCCATTTCCACCCACTCCTACCCTCCCAGCCAAGAGAGATTTACAAACTGGAGCGAGGCCGAAGGAGGACCACTGAGATGACATTCTAAAGGAGGCAGAGGGAAATGGGTTTCTTAATCCTGAAGAAGAGAAGGTTGAGGGGCAGTACTTGCCATCTTGAACAGTGTAGCAGGTCGTTATTAAAAAATACAAAGGCAGAGTCTTCTCAGGGGTGAATGGTAAAGGACAAGCAGCAAAGGATAAGAAATGCGTTAAGGAAAGTTCCGATTTCTTGTTGGGAAAAGAAACTCTCATTAAGGGTTGTTGAACAATGGAACATGTCACCCAGAAGGTTGTGAAGTTATCATCCTTGAAGATATTCAAAACTCAGTTAGACAGGGCCCTGAGCAATCTGATCTAACTTTGAAGTTATCCTGCCTTGAGCAGAGGGTTGGGCTAGCTGACCTCCAGACTATTTTTAACAAAATTCTGTCATTCTGTGAAATTCTGGCGGTTCCAGACATGAGAATCCTATGAGAATCTGGAAAGTTTTTCACATGACTGCTTCTTTTTCAGACTTGTTGTGTATGTGCGTATCTTCCAAGCATTGGAAGCCCTTACTCCTTTGTCTGCCATACTGGAGAAACCTTCAATGAGGTTTTGTTTTCCGTGTAGGTAGTTGTATTCTGTGACAGTTATTTCTGGACCTTTCTTTTGAGAAGCTGTAAAGACAGGGCTATGCAGCAGACTTCCCAACATTTTAATAACTTGTGCTCTTTTCTAAACCTTCTGTGGTATATTATTGTTTTCCCAACTGGTGTCAGAACTGGATGAAAACACACCTTTGAAACAGAACTGGACCACTCTCTTACCACTACCAAAGGGCCATTTCCTTTTTTCTTAGCCACCCTTTAATTACACATTCAAGGATTGTGTTAAACAGTTGGATTGTCACACTGTGAAGGGAGTGCTTGGCTGAATGCATCTGTCAAAGTTTTCTCTTCCACAGTCCCTCCAAAATATTTTTTATCATTATGGCTATTCAGGAGAGGAGCTGTTATGTAGGCAGAACTTTCTTGCCATTTGTATGTTTTACTTGTGGCAATAATTTCTTTTTGCCCAGCTTATAACAAAAAAAAGATTGAAAAATATCTAGAGAACTTTTGATCCCTTATCACAAATGTATCAGCAAGAGGTTGGGGTTTTTTCATTCTTTTTTCCGTCAGTGATCTGAAAGTGGGTGAGAAACCTCAGTAGAAGTATAAATGCGCAGCAGAGATTCTTATTTACAGTAATTCTGGAGATCTGCCAGCCAGCTTTTAAGCAACTGTATGCGTGACATGCTGCTACCTTTTGGTATCATTTGAGTCAGTTAATGATGATGTTGCACAAGATTAAATAGCTTCTAGAACTCTGCTTTTGGATTTCTTCCAGAAATTGAACTAACACCCTCCCCCACCATTGAGCCTCTTCATTTAGAAAGATCCGTTTTCCACAAACCTGTGCTGATAAAGAGCATTAGTAAAAATGAGCTATTCCATTATTTTTAGCCAGGCTCTTCCACGCTGATGAGCTGAGGATCCTGTTGGTAAAAGCCCTCATTTTCTTTCGGAGGCAAACTTCAGAGGAATGGAGCACTCAAAACTTCATTGAGGATGTTGGCACAAGTCAGAACAGGGAGAGGTTTCTAAAGTTCAGTGAAAAACGTAGCGACGGACTTTTTTTTTCTGTCCTGTCCTAACATTTTCCCTTCTTTCCCAGCTTAGCTCTAGGGCATCATTTACAACCAAGGAGCAATTTTTGGAGGGCTGTGGCAAGAATTCTGATATTTGCAGGAAATGCAGTAGTCGGCAGTAAATTCGGTATTCAGCAGCACTCATTCAGTATAAACTGAAATGATCCACACTCTCTGCCAAATTAGATTTTTAAGTGGAAATGCATTTGAAGAAGAAATACAACCCCATCTTTGGAAGACACGTATTTGTGTTAAAAATAAAGCTCTCATATCTTCATGATTTAATCTGTATAAGTAAGCTAAGTGAAAAATTGGGCATTTTTAGAAAAAAGTTCACTATTTTTTCACTTTTTAAAAGTTGATAATAAACTTTCCAGCACTCCCATTGGTTTCTTTCTGACCTCTCGTCCCCTACTTAATGAAATAAGGAAGATTTATTACCTTGGTAATCAGTTGCAATGAGAAAAATACGTGCGAATTTAAACATGTGCGAGAAAATTACAGCCAAACTGTAGAAAGACCAGATGACTGCAAAACTAATTTTGCTAATAGCTTGAAGGATAACGATGGGAAGATGAGTTTATCTCTTTATATTTTCCCTTTATAAGTCTCACTGGAACAAAAGCTTCTCCAGTTGTTATAATGTCACTTGTTCTTGGATATTTACAGAGTTCAAAAGTTGAGGCCTTTTGGTCGCGGTATGAGATGTACCCTTAAAAGGGATAAGTACGCTGCCTGTGGTCTCTCCCTGGTTGGTCCTGCTGGGGGCTCGTGTGGGGCTTCCCTGCTTTGCCTTCTGTCTCTACGGGGGCACGACAGGGGACTGTTCCTTCTTCTTTCCTCTGATAGTAAGGGGACTTCAGCTCGGAAGGGGATGTGTTGGCAAGCGGATACAGGAATACTGCATGCAACTGCTACTACAGCAATGAGTGCAATGCTACACGGCTTCTCCAGAGAGAATGGGATTTTCCTTTTAAATAAATTAATTTTAAAAAGGCACAATGTTTAGCTTGTGCTTTTTGCTTTTTACAAGTAACTCCAGTGCCTCCTGTGGAATCCTAGAGTATCTAGTGTGCCTCTATCTGTGCATGTCTAAAGAAACTTTAGCTGATTCCTCGCAAGTGTAAAGATGTTATAAATGCTGGCATACAGCATCTCCCTCAGCTTTTCATGACTTTAAATGCTGCAGTTTGTTTACCTGTTTCTCTGGCATTACCTCTGTTCTCACCAGAGTTGCAGCTCTTCTCCAAGTTCGTCTCTGAAGTTTGATTTCAACCCTACATGATGGCATCTCTGGTTCAGCTTTTGCTCCGAGTACTTAGTTTTCATCCCTAGTGATTTCCATGCATTTGTTGAATATGTCCTGCTCCCATCTGTTTATGGTGTCCCTATTTCAGCATTCGTATAATTCTATCAAATAAAAGTAGAGACTGAATATTTCCTAATGATTTCTACAGCAGCCTTCTCTGACCTAGTAAAACAACTGGAAACAGCGGGAATACTGGGTCTGCTCATAACTGGGGGCTACTGAGACAGTTAAATACAACATCTGCACACAATTCACCCACAAGAGAAACAAAACTAAGGTGGGGAAAAACCCAAGCCCTTTTATACTGGATTAGGGAAGTAGTGCCTGAGCCATATCTCTTTCTCCATGAGTCTAAGTCAGGATAATCCACCATCATCGATTTCCACTGAATTCTGTGAGAGTAGTGTCAGCTGAGTGCAGTCCACATGGAAAAACCATCCCTAGATTTACTAGGTGGCACTCTGTTTCTTAGCTTGCATATTTATTTTTTTTAAGTCTAAGTTTAAAGGTTAGATTTATTCCTGGTTGAGAGGTGGCATTCTTAGGGGCAAGGAGGAAGGGCTTAGGAAGCAAAGACCCTCTGGAAGACAGTGAGATCCCTTTTGCCTATGAATTGGTGTGTGGTTTGCTTAATAGGACCACATATTTAATAATCTATTGAAGAGAATGGTCCATGTGGATTTATCAAGAACAAACTATCTTGAACTAATTTTATTTTCCTCTGTAACACAGGAGCATGACTTACAGGACTACACTGTTGCTTCTATCTGCATTTTAACTGTGGGGCATCAGGCAAAATCTTGTATCCTGTTTGCTCATAAGCAAGGAAGAGAAACATGATCTGGCTAAATAAAACTCCTGTAATCTACTTCAAAGAGCAGCCAACAGAACAGGCTCAAAATGGTGGGATGATCTGCGTGGGGTTCTCCAGGGCTCTGATCAATCTTTTGGAATAACACTGGTGCTGGAAGGGACTGCATGTCGATGCACACGTTTAAAAAAGAATATAAAAGGGGTGTGGGGAAGGCAGAACAAGGAAGGATTCCTCAGTATGTTGGAAGAAGAGCACCTTAATAAAAATGAATTGTAGCCCACCTTTTCACTTCAGCAAGGACAAGAAAAAGGAGCTACAGCTGGTCAGCCAGTTATTCCCACCTAGCCAGCAGCTCCATGTGAAAAGACAGAAGGCAGGGAGTATAGTGGTTTACAAGAGAAACATGAGACAACCCACTGTATGAAAAGATGTGAATATCCTGGGGTATATTCAAGAAAAAATTTCTAGGAAGACATGTACAAAAGAATTATTTCATCATTCAGGCAGGGGTAAAGCTTGAAGCAGAGTAGTGGTAAGTTTTGTGTGCCCCATTTCAAGAAAAATGCAGATCAAAGGAATAACCAGCAGTGACAACAATCAGAGATCTGGAAACAATGGCCTCCGCAGCAAAACTGAAGGAACTCCAGTTCTTCAGTTTTAAGAAGAGAAACCTGAGTTTTCAAGCAAGTAAAGGATCATAAAGAAGACATAGGAGGTTCTACCTATTTCAGGCTATCAATAAACCATGGATGTACATTGCAGCGAGGGACATCTAGGCTGTCCATCAGTAAAATCCTTCTAGTACTAAAGAGAGTGAAGCACTGACACATTTTTTCATAGGAAGCTTTTGTCGTTTCAGGAACAGCTATATCTGATTGGTTGTGAGTAAAGAGGATTCCCTAGATGGCCTCTGGAGGTTCCCTCCAGTCCTCTGGACGTTCCTTCCAGTCCTCTGGACATGACTCTTCAGAGACAGTTGGTTTGTTTTCAGCTTTATAATGATGTAGAGGATGTAGGCTACTTGACCTGAAACCAGAACTATCCTCTAAACACTTTGAGCTGATCCTAGAGTGCTGTGCCTCCATTAGCTTATAAAGCTGGAATTAAGGGCAGTGGTAAAAAAGCATGTGTTTCATTGTTTGAGATGCCAGCAGGAATGTGTGGAGAATTCACAAGATAAGTGCCTATCTTTGCTTAAAGCAAGAAAAAAAATCAGTATTTCTGTTATAATATACAGACTAAAAGGAATTGTAAGTGAATTCTTCAGCATCCCCTTTCAAGTACAAAATAAGTTTATTCTGAGATACTGCGTTTCCCACTTTAGCTGCTGTCTGTTCTAGCAGGGTTGGAGCTATGACTGAGAGATGTGGTCTGACAACTGCTAGGGCTGCAATACACTCTTTTTCAAGCATCTTTCAGTATCGTTAAAATATGAGCATCTCCTCTAACTATACAAATTTTGTCATCTTGCACAATGACTTGTCTGTAAGGCAAAAATAAAATACAGCCTGTTGTACCAGCTGTTGAGGGAAACACAAGCGTTTAGATTAAAGTCTACATGGGGAAGCCATGAAAAGGACGTGAATATGAAGGGTAGATGTTAACCAGACTATCAGCATTTTAGCAGGGGTAAGAAAGCCTTTAGAAGTAATGTTTTAAAGTGTTTCCATTTTTTCCTGGAACGCTAATGTCACTTGTCTGGGTGTAATTTTGTCACTCATTTAAGAAATGATGAATCCTTTCTACTAAAATTGGAGATCTGACTTTTTTCCAGCAATTATTCATGTTCTCTGAGGATGCAGGAATCCCTCCAGAGGAATAAACCACTGAATCAAGTGAAAGTCAGGTTTGGGAGGTGGAATTGCTGCTGGAAGAGCAGTGCTGCAGGCCTGATCCTGCACTGTTGAAGGAAATTAGTTTCATCACTGGGGATAGTAAGGTTCTCTTAGGTTGCACCCACCACTGCGGTATCTGTCATCTGTTTGGGTTTTTTCCCCATACTTTTTTTTTTAAAAACAGGATTTCATGATATGTCACTGATAGCTTCTGCCATGCAAGGCAGGTGAAACTGAACAGCAGGAGAGATTGCTCTGAATATAGAGCGCAGAGTAGCTTGCTTCCTTGATGAAGATGTCTCTCTAAACACCATTATGATCTTGTCTCAGCATTCACTCAAACTCTAGGGTACCCAGGTCACTCCAGCAACCAAGACAAACTTTAGAAATCTGTTCTAAGACTGTCTTTTCCTGCCAGGCATGAAAGAGCTGCATCATTGACGATTGCTCAGTGAGGATGCCCAGCAGGGGTTACTCATGTCCCAGCAGGTTCTCAAGTGCATGGACCTCTCACGAACATTGGGGAAATGCACTTGCTCCTCCTTCGTTTCCTGTGACCACACCGCTCTTGTTCATGAGAAAGGGACAGTAGCCCACAGAAGGCAGCCTTTTTCTGGCTAAAGCACTGCACTGATAATCTATGCCCTTGTCTGAATCTACTGTAAGTCTTACATTAATTCTTACATTCATTAAATCCCTTCCTCTCTGGTATTTCCTCTTGTTTTTCTCCTTGTTGTGATATTCTGAATGTTGCTGGAGTTTATAAAAAGTGTTAAATCCACAATCCAGTAAAAAAAGGTGTGAATTATTTTGGACATGCCCCCCAAATGTTTTAAGAGTTGTGACAGAGAACCCGCAGGCTTGGCCTTGCTGGCAAAATGAAGAGCTTATGGCAATGGCAAAGAAAAATCTACTGAATATGCAGTAACAGCCAATTGCCTGTGCAGTTATCTTTGGGGGAATGATTAATAAGGGACAGAAAGCCAGTTTACAAATATGCGTTGGCTGTAGGCTACAGACAACTGCTCTGAAATAATCATATTTCAGATAGACATCTGCTATGACTGAGATGTTCAAAAGGTGGCTGCATTTCAAATGAAGTTATTTGTAGCAATAACTTTGGTTCCGGCACAGTTAACTTAGCCTCCTACTTTTGGATGTTAATTAGTGGAAGACAAATAATGCCTGAAAAATAACATCTGTTCAATGACAAATAAAATGCAGGTCAATCTATGGATGCTTCACAAAGACGCCTCCTTCCTCCCCCCTGCCCCAGCAATCCGATGTATGAAAGAAAGCACCACTGTAACACTTTTAACTGAATGCATACAGGGCCGAGCAGACCTGTACGTTCCATCCAGCACACGGTGCTCATGCTGTCTGCTCTGCCTGTACCATTCTCATGAGACTGAAAAGTATGCCTTTCTCACTGTTGCACAGATGTTCTTTGAATCTTAAGGGCAGGGAGGAAGGTATTTTAGGATGTACATGGTATTTAAGCAGCACAAAACTGTAATAGCTGATGCATGCATATACTCATATATATCATATAATGGTTTGGGTTGGAAGGGACATTAAAGATCATCTAGTTCCAAACCTCTGCCAGGGGCAGGGACTCTCCACTAGACCAGGTTGCTCAAAGCCCTGTCCAGCCTGGCCTTGAATACCTCCAGGGATGGGGCAGCCACAGCTTCTCTGGGCAACCTTGGCCAGTGCCTCACCACCCTCACAGTACAGAATTTCTTCCTCATCTCATCTAAGTCTCCCCTCTTTCAGTTTAAAACCATTACCCTTCATCTTATTGCTGCACTCCCTGATAAAGAGTCCCTCCCCAGCTTTCCTATAGGCCCCCATTAAGTACTGGAAGGCTGCTATAAGGTCTCCCTGGAGCCTTCTCTTCTCCAGGCTGAACAACCCCAACTCTCTCAGCTTTTCTTCACAGGAGAGGTGCTCCAGCCCTCTGATCGTCTCCATGGCCCTCCTTTGGACTTGCTCCAACAGATTCATGTCTTTCCTATGCTGAGGGCTCCAGAGCTGGCCGCGGTACTCCAGGTGGGTTCTCATAAGAGAGGAGTAGAGAGGCAGAATCACCTGCCTTGACCTGCTGTCCATGCTGCTTTTGATGCAGCCCAGGATAAGGTTGGCCTTCTGGGCTGCCAGTGCACAATGCCAGCTTCTGTTGAGGTTCTCATCAACCAATACCCCCAAGTCCTCCTCCTCAGTGCTGCTTTAAATCCATTCTCTGGCAGGACTGTGTTTGTGCTTGGGATGGAACTGTAGAATCATTTAGGTTGGAAAAGTCCTTTAAGATCACCGGGTCCAACTGTTAGCCTAGCAAGTTAACCGTCAACCAAGCACTGCCAAGTCCACCACTAAACCATATCCCTTAGCACCACATCTACACCTCTTTTAAAAACCTCCAGGGATGGTGGCTCAACTACTTCCTTGAGCAGCCTGTTCTAAAACTTGTCAACCCTTTCGGGGAAGAAAATTTTCTGAATATCTAATCTAAACCTCTCCTGGTGCAACTTGAGGCTGTTTCTTCTTGTCCTATGTCCTGTTACTTGGGAGAAGAGTCTGACCCTCACCTGGCTACAATCTCCTTTCAGTTAGTTATAGCAAGTGATAAGGTCTCCCCTGAGCCTCCTTTTCTTCAGGCTGGACAATCCCAGTTCCCTCAGCTGCTCCTCATAAGACCTGTGCTCTAGACCCCACACCAGCACTGTTGCCATTCTTTGGACATGCTCCAGCAACTCAATGTCTTTCTTGTAGTGAGGTGCTCAAAACTGAAAACAGTATTCAAGGTGTGGCCTCCCTAGTGCTGAGTACAGAGGGACAATCACTTCCCTAGTGCTGCTGGCCACACTATTTTTAATACAAGCCAGGATGTTCTTGGCCTTCTTGGCCACCTGGGCACTCTGATGGCTCATATTCAGCTGGCTACTGACCAACACCCCCAGGTCCTTTTCTGACACAGAGCTTTCTAGCCACTCTTGTGCAAGCCTGTAGAGCTGCTCGGGGTTGTTGTGACCCAAGTGCAGGACCTGGCACTTGGCCTTGTTGAACCTTATACCATTGGCCTCAGCCCATTGATGCAGCCTGTCCAGATCCCTCTGCAGAGCCTTCCTTCCCTCAAGCAGATCAATGCTCCCGCCCAACTTGGTGTCGTCTGGAAACTTACTGAGGGTGCGCTCAAACTTCTTATCCAGGTCCATGATAAAGATATTAAAGAGGCCCCAATACTGAGCCCTGGGGAACACCACCAGCCAGTTTTTTACCCAGTGAAGAGTATGCCTATCGAAGCCATGAGCAGCCAGTTTCTCCAGGAGAATGCTGTGGGAAACAGTCTAAAAGGTTTTATTGAGGTCCAGGTAGACAGCATTCACAGCCTTTCCCTTGTCCATTAGGTGGGTCATCGTGTCATAGAAGGAGATTAGGTTAGCCAAGCAGGACCTGCCTTTCATGAACCCATGCTGGCTGTGCCTGATCACCTGGTTGTCCTGTATGTGCCACGTGATGGCACTCAAGATGATCTGCTCCATATATGTGAAATCATTTCATCATATGCTTTGAAAAGCTGTTTGAAAGGAAGCAGGTCTGGAGAAATAGAAAGCAGCTTAGCTGAGCTTCATTTGAATTCAATGAACAGAGAAGTTGGCCATTGAACAGACTTCTTGAGCTACTGAGGCATATTTACTAGATCAGCTTTAAAAGTTTGTGGCAGTAGCAGTTCAGTCTCCCTGGGGGAGTCATTTCAGTGACTCTGTGTGCATGAGATGATTGTGTCTTCTTTCTTAGCAAAAGAAAGGTGAGAACGAATGAATTTACCCAATTAATCTTCTTGGCTTACTCTCTCCCCTAGACAGTTTGCACTAAATTGTTTATTCTTCTAGGTCTTCACAACAATTTGTGGACTCTCTTTCTGTTAAGGCCATGGTGAATTTGGAAGTGATAGCCAGTCAGTTCTTGTTACAAATAAGAGCAATTGTATTACTTGGATCTGGGCCACCGAACCGCTCTTACACAAATTGCAGAGTGTGTGCAGGAGACCTGAAACCTACCAAGTCGGTCCTGAAAAAGGAAAACAGAAGTTCTCTTGGATTCTGTTGGTGTCAGCAGCTTAAACTGGTTCATACTTCTAAGGCTGGACAATTTATAATGATCACAATCTTGTGCTGAAGGCAGATACATTGCAATGTAACGATCCCAGCCTAAGCTGAAGGTAGATCCTCTTCTACTGAGATGTCTTCCTCTAATAAAACAAAGGTTTGAAAAAAATAGTACAAAATAAGATATTAAGGTAAAACAATATCAACCTTATTTATTTTTCTTGTAGCTGAGAATGAAAATCTGTCCTCAATTCATTGACAAGTGGTCAGGTAGGGACTATAATAAGACAGAGAAAAAACAATGACAGGTAAAGTGCATGGTGTTTGGAGATGGATTTAATTACCCTGTGTATAATAACATCCTTTAACTCCTATCTTTTCTGTTGGTTTATTAAGGAATACGTGAGACCTAAAGTGCCCTGTTCTATATTATCATAATTTTAGCCATGTGTTAAGGGACATAATGAAATTTTGGATCTTTCAGATTAGCATTTTATGCCTGAGGCCCCACATGTTGTGGGAACAAAAAGAACAATATGTTCATGGCTGCGATTTTAAAGCAAAATCCCTTACCAAGGAAGAAAGCACAGGCGGGTGGGGTTGTACTAGATGACCTTCGACGGTATCTTCCAGCCCGAACTGTTCTATGATTCCATGAAATTGAATCCTAATTCAAGCCTCATGATGACCAGGTCCTGGATCTGGCTGGCTGAGCCGTATCTACCCTGAGGCTGAGGTTTGACATCCTGCTGCTAACAGCATTGCCTATCAGCTCACCCAAACCTCCTCCCGCTCATTCCTGTCACTACAACGGAGAGTGTTGCCTTCGGTTCAGGCACAACTGTTTGCAGCGAGTCTGGCTGAAGTTTTTTTTTGAGAACTGGTCTGGTTGAACAGCCCCACAAAATGTACTTAGCTAAATTATTTTAATTCCCTCTCTGCATCACAGCATGAACCATCCAAACAGTATTTGCCGTCCCCTTGGCTGGCTCAACGCTACAGTGTAGGGCAACAGGAATGGGAAAGGAGGTTGGATTTTGAGTTGGTGGTGCCACCACGCTCTCAATAGAGCCTGCACCACCCAGCTTTGCTTTGCAGCTGTGTAGTTGCAGCAGTTGGGTGGAAAACAAATGTTTTCTTTGTAAAATGAAGAAACTGGTCTGGTTTCAAGTTGAACCAACCTGAATAGGAAATCTTTGGCTAGAGCCCTGCAGGCAGTTTCTGAGGGACTCTGACAGGCTTTGGAAGGGAACGACTTTCCTGGGACTGTTGAACCATAAAGACTCTTCCCTTTTCTCCAGCCAGCAAGGACTGTTTAGGTAATTGCAAATGTCTCGGAGGGACATAAGAGATGGATTGTTACAAGTGCAGATCAGGCCTGTAAAAGCTGTATGAATGCTGCCTAGAAGACCTTGAAACAAACCAGTTGGCTCACTGGTAACCAGTGCCAAACATGCTGCTACTGACTCTCCTGTTGCAAACCGCTGGTAGGAAGCTCAGGAGTCTGCCTTAATGCTTTTCTGACGGTTGAGCCAACGATACGATGACAACCTGTAAATGCTCCTTTGGAGCAAACCCAGATTGAATTTATTCACCTCGCAAAAGTGTTTGCTCTCAAATTACAGGAACTACTTTTTAACTGCAAGTATTGCTCTGAAAATTTGGTGCCTCTGTGTTCCTACTGCGTGTGAATTGTTGAAATATCTAATTCATAATTTAGTGGCTTTTGTACTTCTGAATGGACTTAAAAACAAGCCTGTGTGTGTTCATATACGCAGAGGTGTTTGCATGTACAGATATGTGTTTGTGTATATATATATATGTTTATAAGCAGAAATACTGCTGCAATCGTCTGTGGAGATTAGGTATGAGGCTGCGCCTTTCTGATTTTACAACCACAAATGTATGCACACCCTGATTCTTTTCCTCCCAACACCGTGTTCCTTTGACAATCAGTCTGATTTTTATTCCTGTCCTCTCCCCTTTGGACTTGATGCACAAAATCTAGAAAATGATGCTGAACAACTTTAAGAACCAGATCAGACTTCAGCCTCTGAGTTTGCACGGGAAGTAACGTTTTGGCTCTCAATTTGGAGACGCCTGGAGACCTCCCTGGGTCTGGTGGCAAGTCTGGAGTGTAGCTGCAGAGACCTAAGCTGAATCTGTGCTTCCTAATCAAACTCTCACCCTAACAGCGATGCTTAAACTGGTTCAAGAAACGCTACATCCAAACTGCTGCGTCCTGCTAAGATGGCAAACGCATCTGAACTACTGGTTTGCCGGCATGTGTCTTCGCTAAGCTGCGAGATTTCATTAGGTCAGGGCTACTAGGTGGGGAGCGCTTGCCTCAGCTTTCTCTGAGAGTCGTGACATCTGTTGCCTTTCTTGTAATTTTCTCGAGAAGGGGGTCAGACGTGGGTGAAGATGAATGTTTGAGTGAGAAGAATGGAAAGCGATTTCTTTTGTTTTCATTTATACTGCTCATGTTTATACAGATGACATAACCTTCTCTTGAAATCCAAAAAGAGCATTAGTGTGACTTGTGTATGTATATAAAGGTTTTCAGCTTTCTCCAAACATTGATGCAGTACTGATGTTCTGGGGTAACGGGAATATGAGGCTTGCAGGCAATAGAAGCTGATACCCTTGCTCTGTAGAGCACTAGCTGGTCACCAAAAGTTCAAGTCAGAGCCCTGGAGGGAGTGGCTTTCTAACCAGCTTTTGCACGAGCAAAGAGCCGCAAATGTTTCTGTCTCTCGCAGATAATGAATTGCAGTCAGAACTTCCCCTTGCCCTTTGGCAGAGGCAGTTACTCAAACTTTCCTCAGAGTGAGTTTGCAAGTTTCAAAGTGAAAGCGAGTGTTAATTAGAATGCTATCACTATTTTTTCTTTTTTTTTTTTTTTAATTCAGGAGGTCTGCTCCTCGTGGGAATGTGTTTTTCTTTTGTGTCTAGACAACTAGCTAATTGTTCTTTCTGGCTTCTATTTGAAAAATTATGCAATGGGCAAAGAGAACAAATCCATCAGTGAATCAAAATACCTCTTCTTTGCCAAGAGATGGGCTTAAGGAAAAGAAAAATCTGGTATTTTTCATCCTAAATCTCCATTTGGGAAGTAGTGGATTAGTTTGAGCTAGGAACACGTTATTGGGCTCCAGCTGTGTCCTGCCCATCCTGCAGAGATATCGGAGCTGCCTGTCAGACACAGCTGGAACTGCTGCAGCTCACAGCTCCAGAGGCTGAGCCAAACAGAATGAGTGATGGCTTTGTCAGGCGATGTGGGGCTGTAAAGGCTGAGCGGCTGACGGCCGAGCAGCTCGTACGTCCACGCAGCGTGGGCAGAGTGCTGATGTGGTGACCTTGTTAATTTTCCCAAATCGCTCCCTGTTGGTTGTAGCCCAAAGCATACAAAGCAGTTGTGCACATGTTCTACCGAAGGTAAAGTTTAGGGATGCGAATTGCTATTGCAAAATATTCGGGGGGAAAGATAATTGTGGGTATGAATCGACAAAGCACTAATATCAGAGAAGCATCAGGGTGGGCATATTCAAAGTGACTTGAATTTGTCTTTTAAACAAGCTCCAGAGATGGCTTTAATTTGCTTTGAATCAAAATTACTGTGGAAAGTATTTAGTAGAATATTTCACTTCAACTCTTATTATTAAGTTCAATTTTAATTTAGTATTTTGGATACATTTTTCTGTGGCAAAATAATGGTGTGTTCTGCTTCAAAATAAGTGATCGTGGATCCTTTGAATTTAGGATCACAAAATGCTAAGGTAATAATCTTTTGATATTCTGGCCATTGTAAGCCTCTGTCATATCAGTATTTCATCCTTTATTTCAGCAATGCAACTTGGGGTTTTTGGTCCTGATTTACATGAACAGAAATGGATTTGTATGGTGTCCTAAATGAACATTTTAAAAAAAGCTGAATTTCAGTGGATCTAAGATTCATCCTTAACTACTTTGAAAGGTGTAGCTAGGGCAGCCAGGCAGTGCTCATTGGAGGGTCCAGTTACAGCTTTATTTTTCTGTTACTTCTCTACTGTATATTATTAATAATAAATATTCACTGTGCAACTAGATGGAAAAGAGTAATTTATTAAAAAAATAAATTAAACAGTTGCAAAAGAGTTCTGAAATTATAACGTGTACTACAGGATGAGCACAATTAATTACTCCTAAGTAAGGGTTCTTACACCCGAATGAATTAGAATTTCAAAGCTGGAAGATAGCTCCAGCTCGCGGCTGAGCTATTGTGATCTGTGTCCAAGAAAGGAGGACAGAGATCTGCTTAGGGATATGAAAATTAAATTGTATAAAAAAAAAAGATAAAAAATTTTTGAAAGGAAATAAATATGTCATTAAGATGTCTTCTGTTAATTAAAGTTATTTTGTTATATATTAATCTTCTCTGTAGAAAGGCAAATTTATGGGCTGGAAGATATATTGTAGAAATGGGGATGGGTCAGATGGTGCTATTTGTGTCTGCTCTCTGACTTTCTGCTTGAAATTTTGTAAGATATGTTAATGTGCGGGTCCCGCTCGTTATCTCTGCAGGTATTATTTTAAGGATACCTTGCTTGTAATACCCAGGTGACACAATTTCTGTAGTTCTCTCCCTCTTTAAATCCTTTATATCAGTAGCTGGGAAGAGAAAAGTTCTGTTAGTTCTTGGTAACCACCCTTAAAGCTGACAGTAAAAAATTTGGATTAATAATGTACTGACTACTGGATAACTCACTGTGGTCACGTTAGTTTAACTTTTGCTCCTCCAGTTTTAAAGGAGATAGATGCAGACAATGGTAAAAGAAGGAAAAAAGGTGATGAATTCTTATGCAATTGTACTGTTGGAGTGGTGTCAAATGCTAGATGTGCCAGTTGTAATACTAATAATACTAATTAATACTAATACCCCCATCTTCCATGTGTTGAATAGAATAAGCAGCTTCCATGTGATAGATATTTTGGACAATTTGAGTCCAGTTTCCGTTGTATGTCCTTGGCAGAAGTACCATGTTTTTTCTCAGTCCCAGTTGAGGAACTGGATATCAGTAAACCAGGGATGGCTCTGTTGGAAGAGCTCTGCTAAAGTAATTTTTATGCTCATCAAAGGTCTGAACTATGCCGGTAGGAAAAGGGCCTTTTATCAATTCTTTCGCATCTCTCCCATCACAAAAGGCAGCTCAGGGTCTCAAAGAATAAAACAAGATTATCATAAATCCATTAAATTATTGCATCTTCTTTTGTTTTGAAGGATAATTTTTTTAGATATGTGTCTTTAACAAGTGGGCCTCACTTAAAATTTGCCCCATATACTTCTTCAACTAAGGAGCTAGGTGTACCTGACATGGTACACATGTACACATGGTTCTCAGGTGGCAAAAAACTGGGGTGGTACAGAGGTCATCTCCTTGTAGAATGAGATATGTCCAACACAGGCATATGTAACGTCGGGCGGAATGTAATCCAGTGATGCATTCTTAATTAAAATCTAACCCCAAATGAAATCTGCAATAGTGCCCATGTTAATTGCTTGTTCTGTGCTCTTCAAACATGTTGGGGACTTGGCTTTGGTCGTTTGGCCTTTTCCATCTGACCTTCATGCGAGCAGTTACAAACTGTAAGAAGCCAAAGCAATAAATTCTGCCCCACAGCTGCTGTTTCTCAGGCTAAAGCTCTGAGGCACTCGGTTGTACCAAAACATTTATCTCAGACATTATTGCTTGTGTATTATAGGATAAACACAAGGTAAATCTTATAAGGGGACGTAATTAGCTCCTTCATGACTGAAACAATGTTTGCGTGCTTAACGCTAAGTCACAGATGGAAGTGCATATTTGGTCATACACCTGGATATCGTTAAAAATGCTAATGTATAAATTCCTGTCTTCAGGTACATATTGGCAATGTTGAGTAATGAAGTGAAGTAGCCCACAGGCAACCACTGAAGCTTGTCTTGGATTTCTAATGCATGGAATAGTGGTTGTTGTAGAAAAAACATGAGTTTAAGACATTGTTTCACCTATGCTAATGTTCACTTAGCAGAAATGCGACTTGTAATATCCCTGTTTCACTATGGTAGTATTTAGGGACAGTAGAATTTAAAGGACTTTTATTATAAGTATGTGAGTTGAGTTTGGGTTTTTTTTTTTTAATGTTCCGTGTTCAGAGGATTTATAATCCACATAAACAGCGTAGCCAAAATTGGTAGAAAAATCTTATGGTTTGTGTTTTACAGGTAAGGGAAACAAAACTCCAATTAAGAAATTTACCCAAGTCTATAAAAGATGTCTGTAACATGGCTTAGAGTTGAATGTGATTACCTGACATGTCAGTTAGATAAATGATACAGGTAAAAGTAGAAAATATCTAACTTAAATAAAAAAGATGTGGAGATTTAAAGCAAAAGCGATGCAGCAGTATCTGCCTTCTCATTCAATAAATCAAAATAGCAGCAGTTAGATGTGATTGTTGCCTTCTTGGGACAGCGGTGACTGCGCTGAGGCAGTGCCAAGGCAATGCCGGCGCCAGCTCAAGGTGACGTCTGGGGCGGCGAAGGCTTTGCCTTTATGGCTTTGTCTCCTAACAAGTAGATGCCTCTCCTAAGGCAAGGCCTTGAGGAAACTGCTCAGTAAGCCAAGGAGAAGGGGAGAGGGGAGAACGGCGTTTGAATTCACAAGTGCTCTGTTGCCACAGTTTTAGCTGCTTCAGTTTTCTCCCTGTTTACTGTTAATTTTTGGTACTTTGAACGGCGGGCAATTTTTACCCCCCTCATATTTGGTTGTTCAGGGTAGACCAGGAGCATCAGTACCACCTCCTTTTAAACTAATACAACTACTGTGTTTTTTTTCATTTTGCCTTTCCCCATAGGGCTCTCCTTGCCATACTTGTCTTGAGTACTGCTCCCACTGTCGGTGTGCGCATCTTTACTGCAGGTGCTGCCACCGGGGGAGGTGGAGTTGCGCGGCTGGCAAAGGAGCCGGGCGCTGAGGTCCCTCTGCTCTCTGGTTTAGTTGCTGAGGGAAGGGAGGGGAAAACAGCTGAGAGGGATCTGTATCAAAAAGTAATAGTGAAACATAGGAAAATAATTACTTTTTATAAATGTGTATTTGTATTTTATTATCTGCTCTTGCGGCAGACACAAACTGCCTTCCACATGTTCTGTGTCAGCCAGGGGATAGGAAAATAAACCTGCTTTAAACTTCCCCAAAAATATAAAGGGACTTAAAGCAATGTTTTTAGTGATACCTCCAGATTAATTTTATTTTACATTTGCATCTGGAGGATAGTGTCTTACACAAGCTAAACAGTTATCAATTTTTTTTTTTTAAGAAATATCAATTTATAAATGTAGCTCATGGTAGATTTAAAAAGAAGACTTTTTTTCTAAAGCTGGTGTATAACCTAGGTTTTCTTATCTTTGGTCTTGGGTCACTCTGTCATCCCAGTCATCAAAGTTTTCTTGACAAGACTTCGTCATCACTTCAGAAATGAGACACGTACTCTGCAGCTTCTTTCCAGCTGAGAGCGGAATTTGTGTCCTGTTCAGCAGCTGGTAGTGCTCTCTGCCTACTAGCAAATTCCTTCCTCTGACCCCTTGGGATGGAGACCAGCAAACTTCAGTCACTTTGCAGTTATCCTTGTGATGTATCTGTGCCAATGTCTTGTTCCTGAGGGACAGATAAGTGCCACGGCACCTGGTACACTCGGTGCCTCCAGCCCAAAGAACCCAAGGCACTTCTTCATTCTTTCACTTTCACAGAACACCTATTCTTTGTGCACTTAGGACAAACACGTGTATATAAAAGCAGATTTGAATACAAAGAACAGCAAATAGCAAAACAGTTGAGTGTAAGGTGAATTACCTTTTTCTATTCTCCTGCAAACGTAAAAAGTGGAAGGATGGAGAGCAGGTGTCCAAGATGGCATATGGATGGAATTAAGCTGGGAGGGAGAAACGTAAACCAGTCATAATTGTTGTGGTGTTGAAAATTCTTTCCCTAGTTCCATGATTGCTAATGTTTTCCTGAAAGATTCAGGTCCTGGAATAAGAGGAAAATATATGCAAACTTTAAATTTCATAAGAGGGAAAAAAAAGCTTCTGGTTCCTGTGGAGACAGATTATATCCAGGCCATACTTTATGATTTTATCTTCAAAAGTGGAAAACCTGGAGACAAACAGAAAAGATGTAGCTATTTACTTTAAGCCAGGTGTGTGACACTTGGATTTGGTAGCACCATTTTTGTGTGAGGACACGTCATGACAGACACACAGCCTCTGTGCCATAGGGAGCAGGAGAGGTCATCAGCATGACCATTTCACGCTGGGCTTGAGTTAAACTCTGCCTCCATTTTGGATGTCTTCCCTCTTCTCGCTGCCTTCAGCAGCAGTTAGAACGTGATACCACACAGATCATGCTGATAAATTCTAAGAATTAGTTAATCCACATTATGAATTTAGTGCAGTAGCTCTTTCAAATAATTCTTGGTACAGTGAATAAGTACCAGGGATGCTTTGAGGATCAGGAAACTAATGCAGAAAGAACTCAGCATGTCAAGGAACTATAAAGTTAGCCTTATATTCATGCAAACCAGCAGAGAAAGCTTTGAAGGGGAAAAAAAATAACCTAGAATTATATAAAATGTCAACCTACTTCATGGGAATTTGCTCAAGATGACTCATTTAGAGCCCTTAGGGGGAGGGGGAAAGTGGAATCCCCTACTCAGTTTATGGTGCATAAACATTTTTTTTTCCTTTCTCCTCTCATGCTGGATTTGTTTGTTGGTCATATTGGTGAACCACACGAGTTTCCTTATTTAGGCTTCTTTTCTTCATAAGTTTGCTATCTGTTATTAAAGCTGTCTGGAGCCTAAGATGTTTGTAGTTGAGATAACAGTCCGAAGAAATTTTAAAAACACCACCTCACACACACACCATACCTCCCCTGTGCCCACCCCCCAAAAAAAAAATATCAAAAAAGCAAAATGACAACGACAAAAAAAAAGCTAGTTAAAACGAGTAAGATCCAGGCTGGGATTTCTTGAACATGTGTGCTTTGTAGGCAGTGCAATTGTAGGGAGAGAGCATGTAAGCCAGATCCCTAACGCCATCTTAATATTGATTCGGCGCATCTGGGAGAAGTAAACTAAGGGAAGGAGCAGATTACTTTCCGAGAGGCCAGAATGACTTCCATCAGCCTAGAGTTGTTCAGTAGTGTAGCCCATTATTTCTTATTTCAATGGCTGCACGAGCTCCAGGCTAGATGCTGCAAGCTGGGAAGGGAGTACCCTAAGTTTGCGTGAGAATCTCAAAGCCACAGTTTACTAACAAGAGCAGGAAGGGGAATCTCCTCTTTCTCTTTTCTGCTCTTAGTGCCATAGTTTCAGGCTTTGTAGAAATGTCTTTTGGTTTTTTCAAGCAGGGGGCTTTCCCCACAGGATGAATCCACTGTAGTGGATGAAAGGAGTGGATGAAATTCTGAACTCTTGGAGACTGAAAGGAGACACCCTGTTCCCTTCCAGGGGTACGAGGTTTTACTCAAAAAGTCTGAGCTGGCCCATGCTGGGCAGGAGCCAGGAGATGTGGGAGCTGAATGCACTCTCTGCCTTCTGATATCAGAGCTGAAAGGTGGCCTGGTTCATTTCCATTTCAATTCTGATCACATAATTTGGATGTGCCTCTTCCTCTCTAAACACTGTTTCAAAGAGCTTTGCTGGTTCCCAAGCCAAACCATCTCTGATTACACATTGGAAAAGCAGGACCTCAGCTCCCGGAAAACTGTGGAAGGTAACGAATGAAATGGGGATACAGAATTTCTCACTAGTAGATGTGGAGTTAGAACTACAATTCTTACTACTTTTACTTTTCTCGCACTCTGTTTTTGTGCTACTGACCCACCTTTTGAGACTACACAGGAATTAGGGCAGTGAAAGGGGATGTGCGGCAAAGACGCAAGCTTTAGAATTTGGGTTGTCCCTACCAGTCACAGTGACTAAAATGGAAATGAAAAGGAAAAGCTGATGACCTGTTACGGTTAATTGGCCTCACATGCAACTAGAACATCTGCTATGTATCTCCTTCATATCAGTTTCATTTGACTTCTCCCCCCTCTATCTGCCGGTATATCAAGGCAGAGAGGAATGATGGATCTCTGCGCATCATGTTGCTGTGAGACCAGAGTAGGTCTGTGAATAAAGTTATAGGGGTTCCTGGAAAAGAGACGTGGGGTCTGTAAGGACTCGCTGGTCTGTAAGGACTTGCTAGTCTGGAAGAAAAACTAACTGTGGATAGTTTAGCTATACAGCAGCCAAATATAATACAGGTCTAGGCAATTTGTTCAGAAGCACTGAGAACAAAGCGCAATTTAGGATGATTTAAAATGATCATGATATGCGTTGTAGAAGTACCAAACCCAATGCTTACTGCGCTGGTAAGCAGTCTACCCATGACAGAGAATGAAGATTCATGCACTTAGTTTTAATCATCAAATACTTGGTCTAGAACTGTTCTGAAGTAGGGGAAGTGAACATTACTGAAACACGCTCAGGGAAAGAGACAACTTAGAGGCTGAGATCAGGACATGATCAAAATTTACACACTGATTCCAAATCTCCTGCTCATTGTCACATTGCCTTTCAGAGGAGACATCCGAGAGCTGGCAGAGTTTGTCGTTGGTTGACCCCAAACACCCATCAGGCATTTGCAGATGCAGATGTGGCCCAGCCTCAACAATTCAATGCCTTTCTCCCATCAAAGCCCAACTGAAAGTTAAAAATGAGAAGTGGTAACCCCTAGACTATTGCAGAGCCTGACCTGGTAGGCTTCCTCTGTGTGTGTTTCCCATCCTCTCAGCCTAGAGACTCCTGATAAAATAAAACTGAG
This sequence comes from Anarhynchus alexandrinus, assembly GCA_008711295.1. Taxonomy (NCBI): domain Eukaryota; kingdom Metazoa; phylum Chordata; class Aves; order Charadriiformes; family Charadriidae; genus Anarhynchus; species Anarhynchus alexandrinus. The sequence goes on along the minus strand of VUYV01000093.1, from coordinate 2,121,583 downwards.
GCACTTTTACTCTTCAAATAATGTTACTGGAAGGATATAAGGGAATTTTTAAAAGGGTCTTACTTCTGAAGTACTGCTCTAGGCAACGAGCAGGCTTTCAAAGTGTAGTTCTCCTACTCAGAAATTAAAAGCCACATCTGCCACTTCTTGTGTGTGTTTCCCAGGCATCAATATTTGGATAGACTTGTACTCCTTCCTGTGAAAGAATTTTTCCTAAATACAGGATTCATGAAACCAAGAAGAGAGGACATGACTGTGCATTCTCGTTGGTGTCTACAGCACTCACTTTGATAAAGGGAAATTCTTTCCAGAACCGTTACTATTGTTTTTAACTTAATCATAATTTCAATGTAAAATATAGAAAATGTTCTAGCACTCTAAGCAATTAATCTTTGCCCAGGTACAGTAAAAACAAAAAAAAATGAGCTGAGCTTAAATTTTTTGTCACACACATAGGTGCTTTCTCTGAGCTCTGGCTGCTGGCCGGTGAGGGGTGGATGGTGCCTGCCTGGAATTCCAGCTGCACCCATCAGTGGGTATAGAGTGACCATTTTGGTGTTCACGGGTTAGCTGTGAGAACTGAGGTCCAGATTAGCATGAGATTAAAGCAGAAATCACTGGGAAAACCTAAGTGTAATATTCTGGCTCCCAGTCCTCTGCTCAGATCAAGCACAATGGCTCCTATATGTGTGTATGTTGAAAATAGAGAACTGTTGAAAATAGAGAACTGTGTAAATATCCTTCACACTTCAAATGCCTCTCTTACCTCAGAGCTCTTATGGTGCCACCAGGAAAACAGTCTAAATGCATCCTTTTTCCTGTGAACATCTGATGAGAAGATAATAACCCTGAGCTGACTAAGGCAATAAGTTTACATATCCAAATAAACTGCTTTATCTTTCAATCATAATATTTGTTCTTTCTGTAGTCTTACACATCTGTTATTCCCTGTAGAAACAGGGGAGGCTATTTAGGGAGTTTGTATTAACATCTTTCTTATTTGCCAGATGAGAAGTTAAGTGAGAAATTAAGAAATGTGGAAGAACGCGAATAGGAATGGAATGAAGAATTTGTGTTAAATCTTCTGTCTGCCACAGAGATTTCAGATTTCTCCATAAATCTTAGAGCTTTAAAGAATGCTACAGCTGTAAACATTGGACACAATATTGATTTACTAGATGCACGCACCCAAAGCAAGAAACTAATCACAAACCCCTCAGTTGATATGATGCTGGATCTGCAAGGTGTCTGAGACTTGCTAGCGAGTTCTTTGGGATCATACTTATCTAAATAAAAGAGCTGGCAAAATTCTCCATGCTGCAGCATCATTTCCCTGCTAGTCAAGAGCAGAATCTAGTCAGGAGACTTCACAAAGCTAATTTTGTGCAGTTGACCTGACTTCTCCTCTGCTCCCCTCTTCCATCTATGCAAAGCAGACTCAGCCTCAGACCTTCTGTTTTGTGCTCCTGGAGGCTACCTGAGCTGCCTTTTGTGCCAGCTGTAGCTCATGGCACTTGTGCTGACCATCCAGAGCCGATCTGGAATCCCTCTTGCAGCCCGTAATTGAATTATTCTCAGACGGGTTAGCTGGTTTTCCAGTGGACAAAGGGACTGAGTTATTTCCATTTAAGTTGACAGTGTTTCTGTGATGGTACAAATGGAAATCTGGTTTTCTGTGAACCGAGGACAGTGGCTTTGTGCATGAGTTTATGAATCTTATCAAGTGACTGAGATTAAAAATAAGGGTCGAGCTAAATACTCGACATTAACCTTTTCAGATTTTGTAGCTATGGCTATTAAATACCGATTAATACATAACTGCACTGCTGCATTAAGATACTGTAGCTACTTAATTGTTCTTAATACCAGCTGCCAAAATCACAAAGTCTTTAACAGGGCTCGCGGATGGCCCCTTAGCAGTCACAAATGGCCCCGTCATAAGGGGGGCCATTTCATCATTTCATCTTGGTCGGGGCAATCCCAAGCACAATTACAGGTTGGGCGGGGAATGGCTGGAGAGCAGCACTGAGGAGAAGGACCTGGGTGTGCTGATCGACGAGAAGCTCAACATGAGCCAGCAATGTGCGATCGCAGCCCAGAAGGCCAACCGCATCCTGGGCTGCATCAAAAGAAGTGTGGCCAGCAGGGCGAGGGAGGTGATTCTGCCCCTCTACTCCACTCTCGTGAGACCCCACCTGGAGTACTGCGTCCAGCTCTGGAGTCCCCAACATAAGAAGGACATGGACCTGTTGGAGCATGTCCAGAGGAGGGCCACGAGGATGATCCGAGGGCTGGAGCACCTCTCCTATGAGGAGAGGCTGAAGGAGTTGGGGCTGTTCAGCCTGGAGAAGAGAAGGCTCCGGGGAGATCTTATTGCAGCCTTTCAGTACCTAAAGGGGGCCTACAGGAGAGCTGGGGAAGGACTTTTTACTAGGGCATGTAGTGACAGGACAAGGGGGAATGGCTTCAAACTGGAAGAGGGCAGGTTTAGATTGAACATTAGGAAGAAGTTTTTCACTTTGAGGGTGGTGAGGCACTGGAACAGGTTGCCCAGAGAGGTTGTTGAGGCCCCATCCCTGGAGGTGTTCAAGGCCAGGCTGGACGTGGCCTTGGGCAACGTGGTCTAGTGGGAGGTGTCCCTGCCTATGGCAGGGGGGTTGGAACTCGATGATCTTCAAGGTCCTTTCCAACCTAAACCATTCTATGATTCTATGATAAGGTTCTTTTAACCAGAAAGGCTGTAAGTGTGGCTGTTCGCTGTGTTGATTCTTGTGCTCAATTCCCTCTGAAGAGAGAAGCCATTGAGCAGCTTCTGTGCCCAGGGAGAGCCACCTGAAGTGGGAGACTAAATTCCTGCCTCTTTTCGTTTGCCTTTTTTCCTCCTCCTAGTTGTTAAATAAGGGGAGCTTCAGATGTCCTATCACATTAGAAGTGCTCCAATTGAAAATGCTGCGATGGGCAAACTTCACGAGGTGAGAGGTTAGCACTACGTAAGGATAAGCAAGAAAGATGATTGCGGTTGACCTAGTCAAATTTGAAAGGGCAATGAATAGTATTAAGCCTAGAGGGTAAAAAAGAGCTGCTCCTAATGGAAGTCAGTGGAGTGAAATTCTCATTGCACCGAGCAGAGATACAGGACTGAAAATGGAGGTTAACAGAGAGCACAAAGCAACTGTGAAATATAACTGCAGTTAATCAGTCCAAAGTGAGTTTAATTAGACTAGCTAACTACTCAATTTTCCTTGGTGTTCATTTGAACATAAGACCAAGTACAGGAAATTAGTGGCTGAAATTTTACATACTGTCTCGGACTTCTGTTGTTGTTTTGTTAAGAGGAAGAGGGAGAGGAAATTTGAATGCCTCTCTGAAAACAGAATAAAGGCACAATCATTGTCATCAGTCTTTGAGAACAACTGGGTGGAGGAAGGAAGTGAACAGATCCTTACAGACTGAAGAAAGTTTTGTGAGGGGATAATGTTCTGATGTCTGATTAAGGGGTGGAGGGGAGATGTTTTAAATTATAGAGCAGGAAGTGTAGGAAGTAGCATCATGGCAGGAAAAGAAATTATCTGTCTTCAGACTTGTAATGATTTGAAAGTCACTTGTACAGTGAATACTTTTGTTGTATCCCACTATACCAGCGAAGCAAATACAAAAGAAGGATTTCATCACACCTATGAATTGCATGTCTGCTTCAAACCCAGTATGTGGTTGGAAGTTCAGAAAGGCTTTCCAAGCCCTGCATCTACTGTCTTGATGGAATCATAGCAAGAACCTTACGGCCTCTCAAGCCTTGACTTGTAGTGATAGTCCCTTGTGGGTCACTAGAAGAAGCAGTTCTGAATGTTAGAGTGAGTGCCACTTGTGCTAGGATAGCTGAGGTTCCTACTTATTTTCCTAATTGCAAGTGGAAGCGAGGACTGTCTAAATATATATATATATATTATATTTTAAAAAGCTAACTATCGTTCTCCAGTTTTTTCAAACAGGATTTGTTAAAACTGCTAAATTTTGTGGAGTTGCATCCATAGTTGGTGTATTGGCATGCAGGATCAAGACGGACAATATGTAGCTAATTGTAGAATAAACTGAGAGGTGAACAGGGAAAGTCCCAAGCAGGGATCTGTTTGGTGCTCACTGAATAAGTACCTCATCAGTTGCCTCTACGTGCTTGAACTTCATCCAAATTGCCACTGTTTCCGAGCTACAGCTTTAATTAGGGTGTGCTGAGAAACATACTGTTTTGTCCAGTGCTCACAAACATGAGCGGCTTGAAATAAATAAATAAATAACCAAACAAATGAAGGAAGCTATGCTTAATATCCATAGCATGAAACCGCGTTTGTGGTCGTGCCACAATCTGCCAGGGCCAACTGGCAAATGGATAAAAGCAGTGGATCTGGGAGCCTTCGCTGGCACCACTTAGCGTGTTTTTTTTCTGTCCAGGGAAATGGTCATGATCTCTCATCCGCAGGAAAACTGTTACCACTTACAGTATGTAGTGACCATCACCTTTTATTGTGTTATATTTAAGGGGAAGTAATATTAGACATAATATTTGTCCATAGAAAGGTGAGGGGTTGGTAGGAATGGCTGTTGCTTTGAGGCAGATTTCTGGCCAAAGAAAGAAACAAGTTGAGGGATACTTGTGTCACGGCTCCTCTGGGGCTTCAGCCCTTCAAAATTCAGATGTTGAGGACAACAGAGGTGTTACTTTACTCACCTTGGGGAACCTTGAAAGTACAAGAACAGTTGGTGGCTTGTCAAAAAAATGCTGATGACCTTGATCAGAAGATTATCTGAGATGGTAGGCTAAAATGCATAAAATTCTGAGGGCAGTTAGAGTTAAAACAAAAAGTGCAGCAAGTGTCAGAGATGCTCAGTACAAAGTGAAGGTGTACGTGGGGAGGAAACCAAGTGCTCTGTTAGAGCTGGCAAGGAGTTTCCTTTGGGAAACGACGGGTTGCGGTGTTGGACTCGGTTCCAAGCAACTGATAGGGTCAACTTGCAAATAGTGCTGCACAAGGCAAAAACAAATGACTTGGACTGAGTGAAGCAAATATTTGTTGTCAAGTGTCAGATTAGACAGCCGTTTAAATTATGTTGTCCTCCACACTTTATTTCTTCAGATACCACCCCTCAGCACTGAACAGATTTGATATTGCAGGCACCTCTGAGGAGTCTTTGTCCTTCTTCCATCTGAAAGGACTGCTTGTCTAGTATGTGTATCGCACTACTTTGTGGGAAAACGACCTCATTAATCACAGGACTGCCAAAACCAGAGTCGCAAGCAGGGCACCTGGGTGATTGATCCAATACGAGCGGGGACTAACGCAGTTCCCACCCCACAGAGCTCAAGGACTAGAGATGAATGAAGTACACCATAAGAAGTAGAACCTGCAGACTGAAGTAGCAGTAAATTCTGCTTTTCTTCTATGTACTTTTGAGATGGGGAGTGGAGCTAGACTATACCCCACTTTAATTTGGGAGGTTATGAGAGCACGGTAGGGAGGAAGGTAAGAGGACTGTCTTGAAACTGGTTTTAGAAGGCCATGAGAGGAAAGACTGAGACTGGGAAGTCTGTGTGTTGTGAGGTGGGGGGGGGGGGGGGGGG
>VUYV01000093.1:2027313-2115932 GCA_008711295.1 Anarhynchus alexandrinus | reverse complement strand
TTTTTTTGGATCTGCCATTCCAGATCACCTGTTTGGAGCCTGAGGTGAAACCGGTTCATAACAGACTTATCAAATGATTCCAAAATTTCCTCCTGCCCAGGATTGCTCAAGGGTGCTTGTTACTTAATATTTGTAACTACAGTTTAAGAGTCTGTGTGTGGGAGTTCTGAGGAAAACATATGCTTTCTTGACTCAGGCTTTTCTTGCAGTGAGTAATTTGAAAACTGCTCTTGTGTGTCTCTTTCTTTTATGGACTTGTGTTTAAAGTTCCAGTAAATAACAGTTGAAATCACATGGACATACACTAGAAAAACACATCTGTTTACACACAGAGCTAGATTGTGTGTGTGTGTGTGTGTTAAGATTTACTATAAGGCTATTTCTCTGCTCTCTCTTGAGAAGAGTGGGAGGAAAGAGAAACACATCAGGGAAACTGATCTCAGACTTCAAACAAAGCATGTTCTAAAGTTGTTGGTTATAAAGTAAAACTCCGCTGTTAATTTTCTGTTCAGACACAAAACAGATTAGAACATTTCTTTCCAGAAAGACGTAATTGGCTTAATTTATCGATGCTGAATTCACTGGGAGGGGAGGAGAAATGAGTTAAGGCTGTATTTTACCTGAAAGAAAGGTACTTGTCTGGCTTTGCATACTTTGAAAATGATGGTAAACTGATGCATTTGAAAGACTTGATTATTTTATTCCTCTCCTCCGTTATGCAACACTTGCATTCTCTCAGCCTGTAGGCTCTTTGAAGGAGGGTTCATTAATTGATGGAAACCTGTTCACAGGACCCTGTGTTGCCATGACAGACTGTTGTTTCTCCCCTTAGCAGCTAAACACGGTGTGACTGTAATGCCAAGAAGTACACAATCGGTGGTTTGATTTGCAGACGGGTCAGATAAGTATCGTTTGCTCATACTTAGTTTGGTGTTGCCGTTTAGCTATTCTCTGGCACAGCCTGCAAAAGGCAGGATTTTCTGCTGAAAATGTGAGATAAGACCTACTTGTGTCCTATATGTTACAGCACAGTTTGCTCATCAGTTCAACCCCTATGCGCTTTAAGTTGCTTATCGAAGAGTGGACTCGCTCCTGTAGTAACGGCCAAAGCATTTTCATGCGCTGTCACAACGATTTTTCCCATTCAGAGGCAGGGCTTGCTCTCGCTGTGTGCCACCTCGGGTCGGAGAGCGGGGGCACAGCACTACTGCGGGAGAGAAGAGGGAAATGCCAACACTGGTCACGGTCCACCTGCGCTGACTGGATTCTCCCAAGTTTGCATGAGCTCAGGTTCCCAGGGACACTGTCTCAATCTCCCTCCTTCATGCTGTTCATACAGTTTTTTGGGGGCAAAGCCAACTGCAATGAGGAGACAACACTCCTCTAAAAAATCCACTGGGCTCTGACTTTACTGTTGGGAGTATTAACATGTGGCACCTCCATCTCTTAAAACAATAAATCTGTCCCTGATCTGCTTTTCTATACAAATTTCCTCTTAGGAACAGGAGGAAAGGCACAGTCTACTGCGCTGATTGGTTCAGATTAGCTGTGCTAGTAAACTCAATCATTTGACCTTCGTTCAAGGATGATCAAAATACAGATTAAGTAGGATGAAACTCTACAGCCACTAGTTCATATGGAACTGGACTAGAGCTACTGGTCCATTTGGCAACCAATGCAGGAATGTGGTGCTGAAGTGATGATCTATTGGTGATTGTAGACCAAAGCCATGTTGTGGAAACTCATTTGTGATGGCAGTCACAAATAAAGTCACAGGGGCTACTTGTGAGAGGACGATGCTCTCCACATGAAAGAGGGTTTCACAGTGAGATTCTTTTGCCAAGTAATCTGAACTCCATTAAGTGCAACTTTCATTTAAATAAATAATACATTAGAGGCGATCCTGGGGGAGTACTATACAGAAATCTGAAGAAACTATGTTGAGTCACTGATGTCTAAGCAGGAGTCTCACTTGGGCAGACAGAGGAAATAGGCTCTTACAATGCACCTTTTCTTCTTCTTTAGGTCTCTATGCAGGCAGCCCTGGATTTGAGTTGATGTAACCTGAGGGGACACAGTTTGGCCCTGACTAATTTTCATGTGTAAAATAAAAATCCATGTGACATACTGCTTAAAGTAGCCTGTGTACCAGGTTGACCACTAGACTGTGTTGGGTCCTTTAGCCTACCTCCTCTCAAAAGATTCATGGCTTGTGTTTGAAAATGTGGTTTGACCTGACCAATTTATGTGACTACAATGAGGCAAATCATCAAATGGCCTTTAAAAAACTGGCTTTAAGCACTACTCTGAAGGTACGTGACACTCAGTAAAATACTCTTATACTACGGTGTATACATAAGGTAAAGCCCTGACCTGGAAATTAAGCAGTGAATATATGTCTGCTTATATTTATCCTCTGTGTTTCAAACTGATGAATTTAGTAGACTAAATAACTGCATGATAAGTAATTGAGATGGAATGATCTACAGCAGAAGAACCTGTAAATTAAGGTTTCATTAGGGCTGCAATTAAACCTTCAGATAAGATGCTGTCTGTGAAGCAGTGGAAGCAAATATGTGACAACTGCGTGTGCTAGATCGTAACCAGAACTCAAGGCTACCTCAGTTGCTTAGAGTTGAAGGTTGAACGATGGCCTTCATCGTGTTTGGTTCTGTCTTTGAGCAAAATAGTAAAAGCAATAGTGCAGAACACAACACTATAGGAACACAGAACATATCCTTACTTTAAGTAGGTAGAATGACCTGACGTCCCAGCTTATACCCTCGAAAAGCATTCACTTATCTTTTTTTTTTGGGTCTTGTTTGGGACTGAGAATTACTTTTAAATGTTAAAAGGCCTATATTTTTTGATTATTGGGTATAAACTGTGAGTAAAGTGTATATATCCCAGGATTACAATGTAAATGCTTTCAACATATTGGCTGGTTTTGTGGTTTTTTTTTGGTTGTTTGGGTTTTTTTGTTTAAAGCAAATGGAATAGCAGTGGAAGTGTACTGTGTATTTATGTGGTGGTAAGCAGGTTTTTTGGCAATACCAGCAAGTTCTGGAATTCTCATAGGTCAGGCATAAAGTGCAGGATTTGGTTTACCAAGGGTTATTGTGCATCACCTTTCTACAGCTGCTTACTGATCTTGCCCTGATTTATCCTACACTGTAGCAAGAATACAGAGTAGGAGAGTGGTGGTTGTTTGGTTGACTTTATAATCTTAACTCTTTTTTGCTATGGGATAACTGTCACTTTTGTAGGCTGCCACATGCAATAAACTCCTGAAAGGCTGGAAGAAAGAGAAGGGCAGAACAGCCTATAGATCCTTTGAGATTAGGGCTGTCTGCTGTATATGATCAACGTTATTGGCAAAACAAGCTCAGTTTCTGCAGAAAATGTGGAAAGTTCTCTGTGAAGCATGAATTCCAAGCAGCATCTGATGGTGGTCTCTCTGGATGCACTGGGAATACTTAACGCATCCAGGTATAACTAGGAAATGGGTGCTATTCTTGCTGACTTGATGAGAGTGGGGGGTATATGGACTACTCATATTACTAACAGTATGAAATATTGCCACAGGCTCCTCATAATTTTCCTGGACATCCATTACCTTAACAGACACATGGTGGAAAGGTGCAGGACACTGGTTGGTCATCCTCAGGGGGCTGGTGGCTTGCATGGGCAGATCTAGAAGGTAGGTAAGAGGGTTCAGTTAATTCTCTCCATGTATAAGTATCCATTGCTGTGTTCTGTGGCTCGGAAAGCTGACTTGCAACTCATAGTCTCTCACTGTTTGCATCAAAACTATCAGGAATTGTTTTTATCGGATATGAACGTCTACTGCAAAACTTCACTTTTGTTGTTAGCACAGGGCTTTGAGGAATATGGAAGTTTAATTCATTGATGTCACCTGGAAAGGATTTCAGACTGTCCTCCTTAAGTTCTGAAACATGAAACCTGCTACAGATTGAAATAGCAAATGTATTTTACCTCCGTTAACTTTCCTATACAAAAATGTATGTAATGAACTCTTTCCAAGTGTATTCAAAATCTAAACAAATATTTGCTTATTTCTATTAGGGAACCACCATGTTTGCTGAAAGCAAAATGAAAATCCATTTACCGTGTAAATAAGAGAAAACATCACAAGCTTTTGACTTTGCCAACATGAAAGAAGACACGTTGTCCCAATGCTTTTGCATATGGGCCTTGGCCAAGGGGGAAATACAGCAAAAGGAAAACTGGTTTTAAAATGCTTTAGAAAACAGAAAACAAGAGATTAGTATTAATGGATCTCCTTGGATTATTTTTACAGTCAATTACTAGTCTTATTTACACAAACACTGTAATGGAAATATTAGCATATTAGCAGACAGCATTGGATTTGAGTCGTATCACAGGAGTAACGCCAAATGCATCCCTAAGGTATAATGCAAACGTTCCCGGGCTGGTGGAAGGCACCAGCTCTGACCTTTGGTTATGGGGAGAAGCGCACGTTCCTAGGATGCAGCCTTTGTTTTTCATGACTTCTTACATAGAACAGTAAATAAGGAAACTGTGCTCTTGGTGGGGTGGTGCTGGTGGAATATAGTCTTTAATGTTCAGGAAGAAAGTGAATAAGTTATTATTGTCCCTTCAGATTTGAACCCTGTGCAGGGAACATAGTGCTTATGGAACAGTTTGTCCTTGTTGGAAATTCTGTTTATAAATGGTCCACTGCGCAGCAATGGACATAACTTCAGAAACTGGGTCTTGCAAATAAAAATTGCTTGGGCAAATAGTTGCATGCTGTAAACTTACACATGGAAAGCCTTTGGCTAAGAAGTAGACTTCCCTCTTGAAGACCATAATAAAATGAGAAGAATACAATTGTGCCAAGTCCCCGTGCTTTGGGACAATCATGCACTTACACTTAGCCTGTCTTCTGGATTGGCAGTTTGGGCATTAATCCCAGCCAATTTGTCTGCTTACTGTGAAAACTTAACATAAAAGCTCTTTTTCCCTAGCTGTGGTTGCAAACATGTTACTGCAGCCACTACAGAGAAGAAGGCTGGGCAAGGCTTCCTGTGTCCGTGTGCTGTCCCTGAATGTGTGAGGGTACATCCCATTTGGGGTAAAGCAACTTGAGGATTATTCTAATTTCAAATGGCCTCTTAATCACTGCTTTTAATTGATCTTATTTTAGTGAGAGTGGGTTAACAGGCAGCTCTGCCTTGCAGCTGTGCAAATTCCTAGAAGCTTCTTGCTTCCATTTGGGCAACCATGACACCTAGAAACACTTGCTCCTTAGTGACCAAGATAAATAAATGCCCTGACTAAAACAAATGAGATTTCTGAACAAGTGATGAATTAGTGTACTAATTTCTCAGCTATTTTAGTACCATCTAAAGAAGGTGCATAAATAAATAGTAGCTGAATATACTTTATTTTAACAAATTAAAACTGTCTCTGTTCTTTTTCTAAGTGCCACTTAACACAACTTAGGAATTTAACAGCATTAGTAAAAATAAAACTCGTCTCGGGAAACATCTGGAGAGTCACCTACTCTTTGTTCCTGAGCCCAATATTCCTTGCTTTTCTCACACAAGCAGTTACATCAGAGTCAAGAGGGTTACTTGTGTACCTAAATCAATGACACAGTCTTTTCCAAACCAGTGCAGACATTTCCTTTTCCTCTGCTGTGCAAATCTGAGGTTGCCTGACACCATCATTGGATCTCTGTTCCCATTACTACATGTAAATGTTAAAATATGGGTAACTGATCCAATTTTCCAGAGGTTATACATCGGCTATATATTGCCAGATGGCAATGAGCCTTCTCTGACAGCTTGGTTTCTATTTTTCCTTGTCCCCCTCCCTTGCCTGCCTTGGGCTGAGCTAGGTGATCCAAAATCCCACAAGAGAAAGAGAAGCGACGTGCACAGGACTAAAGGAATTTTTGTCTCCAGTACCAACCCACTGCAGGATGATGGTTAGACAAAGGCTGAAGCCTTCAAAGCATAGATCAAGAAGAAGAAGGGGTTCAGATACCTGTGGAAACCAAGGGCTCAAACAGAACTGGGCTTTAGTTCACACAATAAATGTTACCGGTAGCTTCAGTAATGTAAATGTTACTGATGGTCAGGCTGTACTAATTTCTTCACATATTAGCTTTCTTATGGGGGGTACACCATTTCTGTCAAGCTGTTGTGTCTGATGAGCTTGTTTTAGAAGAAGTATTATACGATGGATCTACTAGTGACAGCAGGAGACTGAGCAAAAGGTCTCAGAAGGTATTTTTGTTCCTGTATTCACTTTGCTTTTCCTCTCCTTCCCTCAGCGTGTTTATTTATGGAACAATCAAGTCTGCATGGCACTCGGAGTGCCATGGAAGGGCTAGAGGTACTTTGCTGTTCTGAAGGAAAATTTAATTTCTTCAGCAACATGATCCCTCTTGAGACGCCTGAAAGTATACTGAATAGATTTAAAATTCTATTCTCCTCTACTTTATGGGTTTGATTTTTTTTTCTTGTTGCAAGTTTTCTCCCAGTAGAATGTAATAAATAATGGTAATCCCTACCCTGTTAATAGGAGCGTGATCTCTAGTTCACAGTCTAAATGGAAATATGTCTGCAATTCTGCATTAATTTCATCTGCTTTCATTAACTTCAGGGTCAGTCAGCTTATTTTTTCTAATTTATAATAACTTCATTTTTAGCATCAATCTCTTCCTGTCTTTGGGGCCCAGCTCAGATAAGATTCTTATTTATACACCTTTTATTGTATGATTATTTTTTTTTTTTTTAATAAGCCTTTCCTGTAAAACATCAAGTCTCAAGTGATTGTACCAAACAATTTGGAGAGACCAGAAAGAGAGGATGTGACAAAGCGGGATCAGGGTATATGCAGCACAGTCACCAGATGAAAGGACCTGAGTATTCTTGTTATCCCAGCGCTTGCAGAGCTGCATCTGGAGTGGTGTGTCTAGTTTTGGGCCCCACGGTATGAGGAAGACATCAACAAACTTGAGGGAGTTCAATGGAAGGCCAATAAGTTGGTTAGGGGGCTGGAGCACGATGACGATAATAAATTAAAAAACTAAGCTGGACAAGGCCCTGAGCACTGTGATAGAGTTAGATGATGTCTAGAGGTGACTTTGAACCTGATTTATTCTATAATTCTATGATTTTATGCAATGCAAATAAACAGGATAATTTCTAGCAGACTGTATTTGTTGTCCAAAATGTTTACAGTAAATGGTGAGGCAGAAGAAATAGGTTTAAGGTTTAATGGTTTTAAGGAAACTGGGAGAGACTAGGTAAAAAGTCCTCAAAAGGTGAAAACCAGGGGCTTTGGCATCATGCAGTGTAAAGACAGAAGGCAAAAGCTCTTAGAGAAGAATTGTTGTGCTCAGAACACATTTTTGGGGTGCTTCAGAGGGGTTCAATGTGGGGAGATGAGTGAATGTCTTGGTCTGTAGAACAGGAGCCTTTGAGAATTACAGTCAAAGAAAGTAAATTGAAATCCTGGAATTTCTGGATATCATGTTATTTCTTCTGATGCACAAATATAAACATATCATCTTATCATTTGGCTACTGATTCTGTTAGCTGTGTAAAATATATATATACATATATACATGACATATACGTATATTACTATTATTGGTGGTCACATTGTTAATGATTTAATGTGATACAGTGTTGAACGTACGTTTTCTAGTTGTGTCTTTTACTTTGTTCCTCTCTTTGGTTTGCATTTATATACACTAGGCCATGAAGAAATTCTTGTGCTGAGCTACAAAGCTACATTGAATTATCAGCAGACATCTTTTACTGGCAAGGTAACTAAATGAAGGAAGTAATATCTAGCAGTGATGACAATTAGCATAATTCTCACCATAAATCGGGGAATGCTAACAATCCCATTAGTCTGGTTCAACAAATCATTGATCAGAAGCAGCCTGAAGTTTGGATTCTGGCTTCTCAGTCACACCAAGTCGTGTCCGGTGAGATGAAATAACCACTAGAGCATGTGTTCCCTCACATTCTGGAAACAGTCCAGTTCATATCCAAATTCCAGTGCCCAGTTCTGCTGTAAACAATTATCATTAACTTTCTTGAGAAAAGCCTGATATATGCCTTGTTAATCTTCCTGTCAGGATTTTCTTGCCAAATAATGGATCTTGGCAAAGATGAGGCTTATTGCACATTTTGTTCCATCGTTGTTGTCCTTGTTTTGCCAAAAGAATTGGGATATTGCTAAACATTGGAAATTCCTTCTTGTCTCAATTTTAGTACACAACCTAATAATTAATGACTCAGGCTGCTCCGGAGGCAGCATCACCATATGTTTCAGCCACGAGCTATCTGCAAGCTCAGAGGGTTGTTCTGGGGTTTTTGTTTGTTTGTTTATTTGTTTCTTTTTCACCAGACCTCATTTATTCTGAAAACCCTGTAGCTTTCTCTGGAAGGCTTCAAATCCCATTAAAAAACCCAAGCCAAACCCTAAACCAAAAAACCCACAACTGGATTTCCCAAATTTCATGTCATGCCCAGGTAGTAGCTCAACTACAAGTTAAAAGTCTGTGAAGTCGTCATGACCTGTGTGATCACTGTCCCTCGCCTCTTATCAGGCTGGGTTCAGGCGCGGGGGGTGGCAGTGCGGGGGCTCTGCCTTCCGTCACGAGCACAGGACCCAGAAGCCGGAGCCGTTCTTCAGCTCAGCAGCCCCTGCCCCGATGCGTGTGCACACACACACAGGATGCCAGAGCTTCCAGAGTGTACGTGCACGCATGTACACACACATGCGCTTAATTGGGACTTACAAGATGAACTCGATAGTGATCGTAGCACAGAGAAGAGCTTGCATGGAATTGGCCCACCTGCGGAGATGGTCCCTCATGAGTGCCAGGGGTGAGACTCCCAGTATATATCTATAAAGCTCCACTGAATGGCTACACAAACATCATAAATTTGTGGTTCAGAAGGAAATAGTGATGTGGGATTTCTTCAGGCTGTTTAACAGGGCTGTTTAACAGGGCGTGATGAAATGCTTACGTCTGGTTTTGGAGAGGTGTGCCCAAGGGCATGAAAAATGGGAAGATGAAAAATACTCTTCAGCCATGCGGATCTTAGTAGAATTCTGGGAGGTGCTCTATCAAGTGTTTAGTGTTGGGACAAGACAGTTTTGTTCAAATCAATTTAAACCGGCGGATGTGCTGCTCCCACGTGGAGCAATGCTGATGAGACTGGAGGATTAGAAGACTTGAACGGCCGGGGAAGGGAAGCTGTGACAAAGTGAAAGCAGCGCACAGAAAGCAGTCTCTTCCCACTTGTCAAAGCTTTTCTTAATCATATATGTCTTGTTGCTTGCATATAGGAGTGGCAGCTGCCTAACCTGGAGTCTTTTTGCTGCAGTCAAGATAACGTTTAGCTGCATGCTCCTGAGGATTGAGAGCAACGTGTGAGAATTTTTAACTCCTAAGTTGCCCAGGGCTGGGTGCTGGAAAAGGACTGCTCCAGGACCTGTGCTCATCCCACTGATGTCCTGGGCAACCTCAGGGCAGGAGCTACTTTTGCTGCTTGTGAGTGTGTAAGGTTTAGATTAGCAAGTGCCCTGCTCCATGCCAGGTTCCCAGCTGATAACCAGGTCAGCAGTGGACTCCACTAGATAGATCATTTAACCTGAGATGTTTCCTGAGAGAAGAATGGGTGTTTCATCAATATAAACCCGACCCATCTTCCACTGATAACAACCAACTTCTGTCCTTGGTGGTCATCCAGCTTCCTGTGATACTGGAGCTTGAAACCAGACAAATTTGCGCATGAGGTTCTGGTGTGTGTGGAACTGGATATCAGCCAGGCCAGGAAGTCCTGAACAGGGTGAACCGTGAGTTACAAGGTGATCCACTTCAGTCACCATCAAAGGTGTTGGAGTAGCTCTCACACTGGGTGTGCTCTGCAGATACCTGTTGAGTAGAGGGCAGTTGACTCTGAGGGCTCAACTTCCCCAGATGTGGGTACCAGGCAACGTGATGCAGTTGCTGCAAAGCAACTCAGATTCCCTGTGGACTGTAATATCCCTTTTATAGTTTCTTTTTTTTTCTCTCTGCGTGGAAAAATGAGAAATGGTTCAGAAATATGCTGAGGATCAGAGGCAGGGGAAAGAGTTTGTCCCTGCTGGTGGCTGCATGGTGAGATCCTAGATGCAGGCACTGAAAGCAGTTGAGTGCCTGATGTGTGAGAGAAAAAGAGGCTGAGGACTGCTGCTCAGTATTTAATTCAACGAATTTTCAGCCTGTTGGCTATCCCCTGTCTGCGTCTGTCATTCCTGACGAGTGGTCTCTTTTCTGTAGAGAGCTCATCCGCCTTTGCTTGTTTTTTACTGCTCCCACTGTCCTTGTATTAAAAAGTGCTTGATTTCTATACTGCAAACGGAAAAATAAGGATTGCAGCAAGTGAGGAAGAAGCAGCAGTCATGGCTGAATGCTTCATCTTGACCTAATGCAAATACCCAGATAAAAAATTCTCAGTAACAAGGAAGGAAAAAAGCTTTGTAGAAACAAAGAGCAGAATCTAGAAACTGAGAGACAGGCTGAGGTGGCATTTCTTTTGTTATCTCGGTGTGCTTTAAGGGAGTGTTTTTGAAAAAGGCATAAAAAGAATTAATACAATGTAGAAATAATAACAAATACTATGCAATATTTTAATTTGTATGCAGTCTCTCACCTTCCACTCCAGGGATCTATGTAAACGCATCTCATTTAACTTCCTCACTTATGTGTGTGCAGGTTAAGTATTGTCTCTATCTCACGCGTGAAGAAATTATGATGCAGGGCCAGATTTGAAGAAAGCAGCTTTTGGAAACCTTCTGGGTCCTGTTTCCCTGCAAACTCCGGCCCCCCCGGCGACAGCTGGGTGGTGTGCTGAGGCTGGGCAGGGGGTGCTGCTTCTCCGAACTGCAGAGAAACAAAAAAAAAAAGGTGGTAACTGCAGCAAGTTGAAAGAGTTCCAACAGTAACTTTACTGATAGTCGCGGGTTTTTTTTGTTTGGTGTTTTTTTTTGTTTTTTTTTTTTTTGTTTGTTTGTTTTTTCCACCACTCCTAGGTTTTATTGTTTTGTTTTGTTTTGTTTTCTCAAAGCAGACATTTTCAGTACTTAAGCTGAATTACCTCTCTTCTTACTGGTTGTGGGATTTTTTTTTGGTTTTTTTTTTGGGTTTTTTTTTGCAGCATGCCCTGGTGCTAGAGTTTTCAGGGATTTTGTTACACTTCTCGTCTAGTAACACCAGTCTTCATCTCCACAGCAAACAGTGGTGTTTATAGCAGGCATTGCTGATCAGGTCCTGCCCTTGGATGCTTGGGCATAATTTTCCCCAAGTTAGTGTTTTTCTTGGAGAGCACCGGACCCCAAAACTGCCTCCGCAGTGCGTACAGAACTGCATTTCAGTACGCCAAAGACTCTGGTCAGGGGCAGGAGAGGGTGGCAGCTGGTGATTTTACAGGAGGAGCTGGTAGCAGTGTCCTTCTCCTTACACTCCTGGAGGTTTCGGTTGCTAAAATCAAGGTCTATTGCAATTGTCTTTTCGCAATTCAGCTGGAGGCAAATGCACATCAGAGGCATCACTGCTGTGCCGCCTTATGGGCAAAGTCAGCAGTTGTCTGTCTAGAGTTGGTCCTGGTCTGATCAGAAGGGATGCTGCAGACCCTGTTGTTTCTCCTTCAATAGAGACGGCCATGAGGGTCTCTCTTCTGAGTGACAGAAATAAGGTCGCAAACTCCAACGGGAGTCCGGTTGTATATTTGTGAGTACAGACAAGGGCTCTCTGTGTGTGCCCCTGGGAGGGTCAGGCAAACCTTAAACGTGCTTTGAAATGTGTTGCTTTCCGCCTGTCAGGCTTGATTTTTTTTCATAGCAGAAGTGATGCTAAAAAGGAGGTGAGGACTGACCTAGCAGTACAGTGGGCTTACGTGACAGTAGACGGTATGACTCTAGTCCTTGGAGAAACATCACAAACATCAGCAGCACTAGAGACAAATGTAAAGCAACTGGTAAACTCAGTTCCCACAATATGTCCGCTTCTGCAGTCCTTTCCATACCGGGTGGAGATTCTCCATTGCATTGAGGAACAGCTGGTAATGAGAAAATTGATCAGTCTTTAAAGTGTTGTTTAATTATTATTCCCAAACACTGTGTAGTTCTAGAAGCCAAAGGAACAGACCACATTACAATTCATTTGGCTTCAGTTTGCTTGTACCAGAAAGAATATATCACACTTGTTCTCTGCTTTTGCGTGTTTCTATGGCATGGAACTAATGAGACTTTTCCAGCCTACTGTTTTAAGACTACTGTCAAAGACTGACAATCCTCTTGCTCAGTTTCCCACTTTTTTCATTCCTTTGTTTTTCTTTGTTTCAAATCGTGGTTTCACCTTAAGAAGTTTTTGGCACCTATACTGGCATACGAAGCTCATACCACTGTACATCACGGCACCATGGTTTCCCAGAGGTCGGTGGAGCCCATTTAACCTGTAGGGCTACAGTCCAGCAAAATCAAATGTGTTGAATACCACCTTCTTACTCTAATCTCCTAATTTTCCAGTGCTTCTCCTCCTTTGGAAAAAATTGAAATGAATTTGGAAAAAATATCTTCAGCTTTGCCATAGAGTAACTTGTAGAAAGACGGCAAAGATTTTAGATGGGAGTAAGAAATAGGGAGTATGTGTATGTGGGACAGAACAGGGAGTGAGTATTATTTTCTTCAAAACATTTTGTCACTCAAAAATTTTGGCAGAATTTCCTTGGAAAGTCCCACTGTAGTGATGCTCTTGCATAACAGTTTGTCAACCACTTCTACCAAAAGAGAAGGGGCCGTGTGGGAAGCCACGTGGAGGATTCACTGATGATTCTGCTGAGTTAGTGATCTGCTTTAAGAGGTTTGTCCGCAGTGTTCCATCTTGCTTGGAAAATGATTCATTAGCATTAAAGGCAGTTGAAGCTAATCACCAGATAAGGAAAGGGAGAGAGATGATGTTCAGTGAGGAAGGGCTGTGATGGCAAATGCCAGTAGCAAACTGTTCCATGGATGAAATTTAAAGGTGAAACACAAGTTATTATTTTAATAACAGATGGCTGTAGCAAATAATCACTGAAAGTGCATCTAGAATGCTCCGGAAAAAAGTTTAATGCTATCTAGTATCTCTTTCATATTTGCAAGTACATTTTAAAAGCAGTACAATAAAAATTATCTCTGTCTTAATGGGGAAATAAATTCAGGAAATGAAATAGAAATTCTGAATTTTGCTATAAAGATGTCCTCTGCTTTTCCTCAAGAGATTTAAATCAATAATACTTCTTTTTATTATGCACATCTCAAAATCCTCATTGGCCACAAGTTAAAGTTTTGTTGCCGGGGCTTTTTGCTGTTGTTTTAAGAGGGGAACAATGACCTGGGTCTGAGGAGAGTGCTGAGGGCAGGAGGACCATGATAATAAATTCTGTCATACTTGGACTTTGCAGTGAAATTTTTCAGGGTAAATCTCCCTTTCTGTCCATACCCCTGATAAGCAGGTGCGTGGAGGCACAGGGCGCTAATGGAGGTGAAGGAAGAGACAACTCCTTGCAACCTTTGCAAGCCCTGGAGTCCTTTTCACCCAGCAAAGTATCCTTGTTTGTAGTATTATATGAAGTAGTGTCACTGTAACAGTGCATTGATCCCAATATCCATATGTTTCAGACAGTGGCATTGGTTGTGAAAAAGAGTCCCAGGCACTGAAAGGTTATTCTATTCATCTTCTAGAATCTTCCTTTGTCTTTTATCTCCCTTCGCAGCACCATCCAAAAAAAAACCCAAGAGAAAATAACTTTACATATGTTCATTTCTAAAGGAGAAACAAACCCAGCCTGTTTTCCCTGTACTTTACAATACCTGAGGCCCATAAAGCGTTTTGAGTGTTAAACAGCTGCAACAGCCATCAGTTACTGCAGCAAAGAAACCTCTGTTAATGCGGGTAGGATTTTTATTCTTATCTCTTGCGAAATAAGCATCAACCGTAACGACTCGAGGGGTTTTGACTGAATGTCAGATGAGCAAAGGGAAGATGACACCTTGGGAACTTCAGTCTTCAAGAGCTGGTGAGGTGACACTGGAGGGATAAGGGGCTAAAAGGCAACGAAGCAGAAGGCTGATGTGGAGATGAAGTTGGCGTTGGCAGGATTGTTTGTCAGCATTTAACCGCGTAGCCCACTAGGGGAGGAGAGGGAAGAACAAGAATAATAGCAGAGAGACTAGGTCAAAACCAGAACTACCAACCAGCTTATTTGCGTCTTCTATTGTGTTGCTTGATGCTTAGTGCAGAAATCAAGGGGAAAAACTCATGCATAAGAGTTTGTAACAAAAAGAGGCTGCTTCCCTTCCTTTTCCTGCCAGCCCTGATTTTCTTGCTTGTGCTCCACTCTTTTTCTAATCTGTTGATGTCCTATGTCCTCTAGTTCTGTGCTCCCTTCCCCATCCTATCTCCTGTGATACCTCTGCTGCTGCAACTCCATCCCTCCTAGCTCCCACTCTTCTCGCCTTCTGTCTCTTCTTCTATACCCTCTTCTGACAACCTTTTCCTCTGTAGGCACCTGTCTGTTTTGTTAATTTAAGTAGCTCAAAAGGGAGACTTTTGAGCTATTTAATAGCTTATTATAGTATTAAATAGGTTATTATTATATAGCTTATTATTATTTAATATTTAATAGCTTATTATAATATCAAATAGAATTTTGAGCTATGTACATAGCTGGGGGACAAGGAGGGGATGCCTTTCATCAAGGGCATGGAGAAGGAAAATTTAGAAGCGTTTAAAAGCTGACATTTCAAACGTCGATGCACGATTCCCCTCGCAGGGCCTCCCCGATTCCCTCCCTTCCTCTGCCAGCACGCGGTTATGGGAGCTGGCTATAAAAACTGTAGTCATGAAGATGTTTGAGAGCAGTATGAAGCACACAAAGGATGCTTCTGTCTTTCTGAACCTAGGTAGGGGTGTAAATGCCTTCTGCAGCCTTGGACACAAGAGCCTCTTGTGCCATCCCTGCGCTGAGCAGGGACATCGCTGCTCTCGAGGCTGGTGAGGCGCGGAAGGGAGAACCTAACAGGTCAAACAAAGGCTGAGTACTTAAAAAGCCTGCTGCGAGTGTCTTGCTCATACCTTTGCTGATGTCTTACGTTGGCCTGAGATGTTTTAGGAGGAGGAAAACCAGCCCAGTTGTCAGGGTGGACTCCCAGTGCCCTGCTGTGCTGCAGGCTGGGGCAAGGCTTTGTGGCTGTGATAAGGAAAGTGCTGAAGCTTTCAAACCCACTGGCGAAATAGGACTTGGGGTTATTTTCCATCAAGGTTTGGTGTGTTTGCTTTTAAGTCACTGTTATTTTTCACTGAATAAATCTATACCCATCCCTGTTTTTCAATACTATACAGAAAATATAACTTCTGCAGAGAACCATAACTTTTAATAAGCAGATCTGTTTGGTGGTGAAAGCTTGTTAAAGATAGTTGTTGGGAAAATGGATAATAGGTGTCTACCTCTTTATGATATGTGACCTGGATTTCAGGATTATACTTTTGGGATGCTGTGTGGTGTTTGCTGGCTTTTCTGCTTTAACTGAGAGCAATAGATGAAGTCTTCCATGTGATTTTGAAGAAGCTAAAGTTTACTGGCACTCTTTTTTTATTTTTAATGAATTTATGACTTCACGTGCCTTATTCATTTTGTTTTCATGTTAAATGAAAGAGACTTCATGTTGTAGCTTCTGTTGCAAAAAGTGAATGGTTAAAGGAATAGGTTACAACTGAAGTAGATGAAAAAATCTGTCCAGTTCTCCATCTGTAAATATGTGTTGAAAGTATTCCTGAAGTTAAAAGCTAAACCAAATGGTCAACTGATTTTAATGACATGGGGTTTTTTTCAGTTTTACTGAGATGATACAAACCCCATCCTTGCTCTCTGCTCCCCTCTCTCTCATTCCAAATATTTTTCCTAAGCCAAAACCAGCATGTGTTATTAAATTATAACTGTTGAAAGAGTAAAAGCCTGTGTAGGCATGTTGAGTGTCTGCCATTTTAGCAGGTGTGTCAATCCTAGAAAACACCCTAGATGAGCTCCTTTGGATAAACACTGTCTCCCGTGTTCAACCGGAGGCGGCAGACCATTGTTTAATAAAAATTCTAGTAATTATCTCCTTGAGAAGTTTTGGTAGCAACAGAATTCTAGTGGAGACCATAGGCAGCAAGGCAGGGCAGAGGCTATGCCTCCTTCCAGATTAACCACCTTCTGCCTCGCAGGTTGGCAGATCTCAGATGTTTCAGTGTTACTGTATGGAGAAATCCCCCAAACCAGATGCGTGTGCCACATGTAACACCTACGCAATGTTGCTTGCTAAGAACAGGCCAGAGCCATGATTTCAACTTCGAACTTGAGTTCTCTCTGAGTAGTGAAACAAAGAAATGAACTCAACAGCCAATAAAGCTGTCGGGTCGGTATTCTTTATTGCAGCGCTGGGGTCGCACTGGGATTTCTCCTCATACGTGCTCCCAACCAGTGATGATTTCAAGAAGTTTATATTTACAAAAGTGTTACATATTAATTGATCTTTCTTGAAATCATTAACATAATCATGCCCAGTCTATAAACATTAAGTCAATTACTCTGCAGTCTTTGTTGCTATCTAGCGCCTTTTCTCAGGAACTACAGTCACCCTGGTGGTCATTTACTTCTGATACGACCCTGATGGTCGTATGCTCCTCTTCATCAGTTGTCCGCTAGTTGAACTTTCTTCTTTGGCAAGCTTTGACGCATGCATACTACTAATTCGTTTTCGTTAGTAATCTGTTATTACCTGTTTTGCAACATTTTACAAACTCAGCTAACTTATATCTTGAACATCTGTTAGTCTTTGGTTAGGTCTAGGCTATACATCCCATTTCTAAATAATGCATTGCCCAATAGGGTTTTAAGGTCTTGAGAATCGCTTCTTCAAAGCTAACTTTATCACAATGTACAAGCAACCCTGTTTTCAACAGTTTGTTGTTCTTCTAAGTTAATACAAAAGCTTTATTTGCATAGCTTTACTTTAAATGGGTTAATAAAGCATCCCAACCTGATCAGCTTAACCTTCTAAAAGATACATAATTATACAAGATTTAGCAGCATCTCTCTTTCAATTGGAAGAGCTGCACACTTTTGTCTGAATTCACCTTTGTTGTAAATTGCTTAATTTGGGTTGGTGGGTTGCAAGGACAAGGAATTCATCACTTGTTCTTGAAGTCTTGTCTTATAGTCGTACTATGGTTGACTGGGCTGAAAATTGCCCAGGGGATGAAGCTGGACAGTTTGTTCCAAGACATGATATGAAGATCCTCTATGGGATACTGAAACAGTGAGTGTGGAAAGAAGGGTGCAGTTTTATTACTGGTGGTCTTAAAGGTATCCTCAAGTTCCTCAAGTTTTGAGAACAGACGAAATATGGGAAAAAAATATTTACATTTATTTTTACTTAAAAGGTTATTTCAAAACAGGATCTGTCTGTGTGGAGCTTGAGGATGCAGGAAATGAAACTGTGGAGGGAAATGTTCTTTTATTTTCTACAAGTGACATACTAACAGTCATGTCCTTCTCCTTCATTTCTGTAACACACCGTAGTGTAGTTCAACCTCTCTGCTACACCCTAATTTCTGGGCCATCACCCGCTGTTCCCACACTTTGGCAACGACCTGGTCCAGTGGTGTCAAAGTGTTTCGAGGTGTCCATGACACATGGCCCTGCCCCAGGACACCAGACAGGATCTCCAGCTGAGTGGAAGTACATCCACATTTCATAATAAACTCTTAATTCCCATTTTTGGAATTCAGCGCACTACCAGGTCTTAAGTGAGCTGAAGTTTTTTAACATAAAAATGCTTCTAGAAAGTCCTCTCTAAGGGAGAAGTCTTAAGATGATCAACAAGTTGGAGTACCTTTCAAGAAAGAACCTGAGCAATGATCCATTCATGCCAGCTTTCTCAGTTTAGACCCATTTATGAAGAAAAAGCCAAGAACCCTTTAAAAGAGAATATTGATATTTTTTACTTAATTTATTTAAAGCTAGTAAACATGAACTACTTTCTTACTTTCTTACACTGACACTATGAGTGCTACATAGTGTAGCACATTGTTTGTGTGTCCATTGTTTGTCTTCCACCACAGTAGTTTTGATCTATCAGAATTCCTTTAGGGATTGTTGAGCTGTTGACCATGATAGTATATTTTGCTAGTAACATCAGACTTAAAAGTAAATTAAAAAAAAAAAAAGGAGGGATGTGGAGGGTGATTGCTAATGTTCCAGCAATGTTCAACAAGGCTATCCCAAGAAATATAAAAAAGCTTTTCTTATTGTTTTTTCCAGATTTGGGAATTGAGAAAAAAGTAAATAAAAAGAAGTTAAATGAATTCTTCTTTCCTCTGCCCCCCCACCCACACACACACTTTCCTCAAGTAAGCTGCATTGAAAAACGTTCTCAAGGATCCTTGTGATACTTGAGAATATCTCTCAGTTTAAGAGTAATGGCTTTGAGTTATAGCAACTTGCATCTTTACTCGTCTGTGAAGAGTACTTTATTATTTAAGATGAAAATGGTCACTTGCTGTTATCTGATGGGCTCCTGTTTTTTTCCATGAGAAGGCTGTTGTGGTCCATGAAATTTTTTAGACACAAAGCAAAATTACAAGAAATAAAACCTAATCAGAATTTGATCTTTGAGAAATTTCTTGCTTTGAAAAAAGAGGAAAAAATATAAAAGAGGACATTTTCCAAAATGTTAAAAAAAACGTGTTTCAAACTGTTAATTACATTGAAAATTGTTTTGAATTTTTTAAGCATCAAAAAAATTTTTTCTGAAAAGATTATCTAAAATTATGTTACTTCGGTGTAGCTGAAATATGAGATTTTTATTTTGTCTTTTTTTTTTAACACTCCTATTATTTAAGGTGGGCTTTTATAATCTGAATATACGATAACCCCAATATATAAATTGAGTCTTGCTGTCTGGATTGGTCACCTTAATGTCAATGTATTCACACCTAATTGTATGTAATTTATGACCTCAGAAAGAAGTTGAAATAGTTGCAGCTGAGAAGTCAAAGTTATAAACAGTTAAACCTCGTGTCTCGTTAGCACTGTCCACTAATCCCAGGGACAAAGCTCTTCTTTTTACCCCCTCAAAATATTTGGTTTCCTTGTTTGTTTAATTTAAAATGGATTCTGTCTTTCAGCCTTACTTAACCAGGCTTGTTTTGTTTGCTTTGGTTTTTTGTTGTTGCCAAACAGTTTTACTCAGACTCTGTCGCAGTGCTACTGATGAGAAAAAATTATCTCAATGCATAAAAGTTAACGAGTATGAAATGGATTTTTTGTTTGTTTTTACACTTCATGTCAGGCTTTTGTACAGCATAAACAGGTGATGAAGATGAGATGAAGTGTAGATAAGAGCAGTCTCATCCAGACTCATGCAGCCCTTGTTAGTTTTGCTAACTGCAAAACTAACTGTGGCTCTCTTCTTGCAAAGCTTTCTATTAAAATAAACCACATAGAATAGCTATCCACTGACATTATTTCCACAGGTTCAGTATTAACTTGCAAACATGCAGTCTTTATGACAGAAAATTTTTAGGCAGCAATCTCCCGTGTGTACAAGAAGAATGTTTCTGAAATGCTTTACTGTCAGGTTTAGTGCTAAAGATTATTTTGTGCCTTGCACTGGGAAGTTCTTCTGCAGGGCATGGTTACTCACATCAGCAAGAGTTAAAACAGAAACATTCTTTACCCATTACGTGTATTTCCAGTGGCTGTAGCTTCGTTAGCTTCTAAAAGAATTCGTTGGACATGTTGCTTCATTGTGTTTTCCATAAATTCAGCAGTGTAATAAGAGAATTTCCCTATTCCAAGAACTGGATTTGTGATACTTGGTTTAATCTGTGCTAATGCAGACCAAATCTTGGCACCAGCCATGGAGAATTGGTCATACTATCTTGTTTGAGTACTCCCTCTGAGTTTGGTGAGATTACTTCGGTCTTGTGACTTCCTCTATAAGCATTTATCCTAAGCATGTAATTTGGGGGACTATTTTCAAGTAAATACAGTATAGCTGTAGGGAAAAGAGAGACTTTCTGGAAGGTTGGTATGTTCTAGAAGGAATATGCAAGACTTGCTGATGTCTTTTAGTTTTCTGAAATTTGACCCTGACAAGGTACATCATCTGTAACTGGTAGCAAATTGTGTGTACAGCTTTCCTCGGGGCTCTGTATATTCCTTATGCAACTTCCCTATGGTAAAACATTAGATAATCTAACACTTTAAAAAAATCTCTGTGATTGAATAGTGTTGTGTCACGCATTGCTGCCAGTGCTCGGCAATAATGGTTTAGTTGGTAGGATTTACAGTGTAGTAGGAGTGCCCGCCGTGCCATGGGCAGGTATAACTTCCCACCTCCCTTGAAGGGCTGTCCCTTCCACAGCACGTGCTCAGCATCTGTCAAGTGGATAGTCCCACTGAAACGCTGCGGCAGGTTTACAGCTGAATTTGCATTTACTTGTCAGCAGCATCTAAAAGCAGAGTGACTTCCTGCAGTCCAAGGGTGCAAGCAAACCCAGGTAGCAAAGGTGACAAGGAAGAAGATAGGCATGCAAAAGTGAGAAGCGAAAAATGGAAGATTATCCTGGAACAGAATACTTCCCATTGCAAAAGCAGAGATTAAAATTTTATAAGTCGATTTGATCATTTTGGCTTGCTGTACAGTGTTAGTCTAAACCATTCTATGATTCTATGGTTTTTTTTGTGTTGCAGATTATCAGTGAAGAACTTTGTAATGGGTATGGTATTTTCATAGAAACACATAATGGTTTAGGTTGGAAGGGACCTTGAAGATCATCTAGTTCCAACCCCCTGCCATGGACAGGGACATCTCCCACTGCACCAGGTTGCGCAAAGCTCCATCCAGCCTGGCCTTGAACACCTCCAGGGATGGGGCAGCCACAGCTTCTCTGGGCAACCTGGGCCAGTGCCTCACCACCCTCACAGTATAGAATGTCTTCCTAATATCTCATCTAAATCCCCCCTCTTCCAGTTTGGAGCCATTACCCCTCATCCTGTCATTAGATGTCTTTGCAAAATGTCCCTCCCCAGCTTTCCTGTAGGCCCCCTTTAGGTACTGGAAGGCTGCTATGAGGTCTCCCCGAAGCCTTCTCTTCTCCAGGCTGAATGACCCCAATTCTCCCAGCCTGTCCTCACAGCAGAGGAGCTCCAGCCCTCTGATGATCTTCATGGCCCTCCTCTGGACCTGCTCCAACAGGTCCATGTCTTTCCTGTGCTGAGGGCTCCAGATCTGGACGCAGTACTCCAGGTGGGTTCTCACAAGAGAGGAGTAGAGGGGCAGAGTCACCTCCCTGGACCTGCTAGCCATGTTGCTTTTGGTGCAGCCCAGGGTGCAGTTGGCTTTCTGGGCTATGAGTGGACATTGCCGGCTCATGATGAGCTTCTCATCCACCATTTTATTATATCCTGGTTATTTAGGCATATCTGTGATGGTTACTCCTTTCAGTTGCTTTTCTATTAAAAGTACTTTCTCCTTCTGAGATTACTTTTGCTCGGGCTGTGTCACGGAGGGCAGAGCAATAGTGTGACTCACCCGAGCTCTCCTCTTTGGCGTAGACCTGTATCCTTTTTGCTCATGAAGTGTCCCAGCAAACATTTTTAATAGAGAGCAACTGCAGAGCCTCCGGGGGCAGAAAGGTGTCTTGCAGGGAATCTGTCTGGGGTAGGCACTCAAACACTCTCTGCTTTCTTAGAAGGTGAATCACCAGCACGTGCTGCCACTTGAATTGTGTAGCAGTTTGCTTCAAAAGCAATCCTAGAGATGATATACCATACCACCCCCTTGTAACGCATGTCCTAAGAAGGGTAGGTACTGGCGCTTGTTCTAAATATCATTTGAACAAATTTTATCTTCATTTCCACCCTCATAAGCCATGAGAAGAATTGGTTTCTAGGGTATAATCTGCCTTCAAATAAAATCACTTTGGATGTGCCTAAGCAAAAGACTGACACAGAATCCTATTGAAATAATTTATCATGCTACATGCAAATGACAGCTATGAAACCATTAATCTTTGCAATTTCCATCAGAAACACGTAAAAGAGCTTCAAAGTGGATAGCAGTTGTTGATATGCTGGAGCCGAGCCTGAGGACAAGGAAATTCTCTGTGTATAGTCTAGCTGGTTGTTGACCTTCGATTTTCAATCTATTCTTTAGCTTAAAAGAGTGTTTTTCAGAAACTTCAGTATCAGATTAATGTGATGCACTAATACCTGAGGCTGTAACAACTATTTGAAAGGAGTTGCGTTCCCATCTGCTATTTGTATTTAAATCTGGTGCATTTGGGCTGGACACATGTAGGGCTTTTTGTCACTACGGAATGCAAAATGAAGGACTTCGATGTGCAGACTTCAGACTCCCTTGAGACCCTGACTGTAAAGCTTGCAACACTGCCTCAAACCCCAGCGCAGGACGAGCCAAGGCTATGGTTCTCTGTCCTTTGGGATTCGACCAATATGCATTTAGTCCTCAGAATGGGAAAATGTCCTTTTCAGTAGGCAGTGAATGATCTTAAAAGTAAAAAATTAAAGCAAAGCTTTATTTATGACAGTTGCTAGAGAACTATTTCTGCTCCCACAAACAGTGCTTTGTGTGTAGCCGTAGGTTGAATGTATTTGTAACCGTCAACGTTAATGCTTAAGACATATCTGACTCTGGTCTGCGTCAGTGTCATGACTACACTCAGTAGCACTATAAATCATACATTAAACTTCAGAGCTGGAAGTTCAGCAAAGTTCACATGATTTTGTTTTTAAATTTGCACCACTGGTTTGAGTTCATGAACTTTTTTTTTTTTTGTTACTTACTCATTTCTTTCTTTGAAGGAAAATCTGATTAAGAGCAAACTGTAAATGCTTTGCAGCTAAGGGGAAATCTGTGTTACATCTACAACTGGGTGCCTGATAAAAAAAAACAAACCTGGTTGGTACATCCGTGCTAGCAATCCCTGTTACTGTGAAACTGCTTCACAGAAGCAAAAGAACATGTTAGTCTGATTCCTCTTCATGATACAATTTTGTCTTAATAAATTAAATTCTTGTAGCAAAAGCATTTTTACCACTATAGCTGCATCTCCACTTGTGCCTTTGCTGATCCACTGTTGCTGTCTTAGTAAAAATGATCAGAAAATAAATATGTCTTTCCTTCTGCTAGCCCTTCCCCCAAAATTAGGATTTCTGATTGGACTTCCGTGTTTTTTAAAAACATTATTATTTTGCTTTCCTAGCATCTTTGTGTTTGTTTGCCCAGTAAGCTGAGGTGTACGTTTATTCTATGCTAAGTACACAAGAAGTGCCTCTAATAGGCTCTGCCATATGAATATTTGGTATCTTCCTTTGATGATTCAGAGATCTTGATTGAAAGGATGAAGGCCTCTTAATGTGACCTGTAAGTTGAGAGCATCACCTCAGTGTTGCTGCTAGCTGGGGGATGTTATGCATCAACCTTATCTACCTCCCACCCTGATAAAATGAGAAACCCAGGGCAACTGCGCTCCCAGCTTCAGCACCTGAAGCTAGGGGTTGTCCCTCCTGGGAGAGAAGATAAAGTATCTAAAGTGCTGAAAAATCTGTGGTTTCTTTCTATTCTCCTTTCCAAGAGATGTCTTCTCCCTGCTCCCTTATTCACCTAATTTGTTTTACTGATCCGTACTCTCCCCTTTATATTTCCATCCAAGCAGAATATTTTCCCCAGGGCTGTTGGACCGAAATCAAAATTTACTTCCAGCTTAATCTTGTTTTACTTCAGATACGGCTGGTCATAAGGGCAGATTTGATATTCTGAAATTGAAAGTTGCTCACTCCTCCATCATCCTGTTGAAATCCGGAGATGGTTCCTGGTCATCTCCTGCACAATTGAGTTTTTTAAAATACAGATGTCATAAATGCTGTGCGGTTGTACTAGATTGGGATATTATAAATAAGTTTTCAAAGGGTGTTTCTGGAATTAGTAGTGGCTCATGCCTGACGTCACCCCTGTAATGTGCAGCACAGATGTGCCTGGGTGGTCTGGAGGTATCACGGCAGCCCCATTTAGAGAGACTGTTGGGATGAATTAGCCTGTAGTACTCTTCGTGACAGTCCTTGAGTGTGTATAAACTGTGCTAGGATTACTTTCAGATACATAAAATTACCCAGAAATCTGGCTGTTCTCACTAGCAGTGGACAGAGAGCTCTTTGCCCAGGAATTTCTCCTAGGAAATTAGGAGAATAACCAGCCCGCTCTCCTGCTTCCTCTTGCTTAGACAACTACCGTTGTTTCCTCATAGCCTCTAGGCAAGAAAAATATTTCCCAGGACAGCTTCACTATAAAAGTAAGTAGAGGCAGGCGTGCCTTGCGGCAACCACCGGCATGTGGGACCAGGTTTTTAGCCTAATATAGTGATTCACACTCTGACTTCTGTTTCTATTTACAAAGCTCAAAATAAAGCTCAGAAGTATCATCGTTTGTGTGTTTGCAGCAATCCCTGGCACGTGCGTTTGTGCATAGGCGGGTACTCCTACGGGCTTCCCATTAGAAAAGTCCCTTGTGTGCTTCTGCCAAATGCTTCAAGAGAAGTGGCCGGGTTTTTACAATGGCCCAGCTCGCTGGATCACAGAATCGCAAAATCACAGAATGGTCAGGGTTGGAAGGGACCTCTGGAGGTCATCACGTCCAAGCCCCCTGCCAGAGCAGGGTCACCTACAGCAGTTGCACAGGGTGGCGTCCAGGCGGGTTTGGAATGTCTCCAGTGTGGGAGACTCCACAACCTCTCTGGGCAGCCTGTGCCAGTGCTCTGCCACCCTCAAAGGAAAGAAGTCCCTCCTCATGTTTAGATGGAACTTCCTATGTTCAAGTTTGTGGCTGTTATCTCTTGTTCTATCACTGGGCACCACTGAAAAAAGACTGTTCCCATCTACCCGGAACCCTTCCTTTAAGTATTTCTAAGCATTGATAAGATCCCCCCTCAGTCGTCTTTTCTCCAGACTAAAAAGACCCAAGTCCCTCAGCCTCTCCTCGTAAGAAAGATGCTCCAATCCCCTTGCGAAGACCTTTCAAATACTTAGATGAAAATATTTTTTTTGGAATTGCTGAGAGCTTTGAACACCTGGGCTGAAGTGCCCAGACACCATCTGAGCTCTCTTCATTTTCCTACACACTGTTAAAGGCCATGGGCACATTTTCCTGCTCTCCTGGCCGTGCTGAATGCACAGAGAAATGGTGCTGACTCCTCCTGGTAGCCACTGCCATTTTGTACCTCTTTAGAAAGTACTGGCATACAGGTAAATTTTTTTTAATTTTTTTTCAAACCAACCGACATGAATGACCACAACTTCCCATTTCTGGCCGTGCATAGTGGTACCAGTAAACAGGAGGGAGTATATTAATTAGCCTGGAGAGCAGCAGGGGAAGAAGTGCAGCTGGCCTAGCCCGCCTCCCCTGCAGCCCGCTGGGTACAAACAACGCTCAGAGGTGAGAGAGACAAAGGCGATGCTGCTGTTTATGGTCACACTAAAAGCACGGGATGAATTCCAACCCCTGCTGCCAACAGCCCGGCAGGAAGGGTGTTTCCTCGCACGGTGAACCAAGGAATGTACGTTTTTAAGAAAGGTATGCGCTTCCCCTCCTCTCCTCCAGGTCCTGAGGAGCCTTGAGGTATTTATGGCATGTGTAAGGATGTGTACAAAGCCGGTTTCCCCTGACTTGGCCTTGTATTTTAATGAGTTTAAATATTTCACCAGCTCATATTTTCAAGTATTCTGAACGTTATTTATCACTGAAGCGAACACTCAAGGTTTCTTTTAGTGCGATGCAATCCAGAGCTCTCCTTGCTGACAGGAGATATTAGAACTTGGTTACAAGGGGTACCGCACAGGGAGCAGAGGAAACTCCTGACCCCACCTCCTGTCTCCCCCAATTCTGACGTGGTCCCAAGGCATTCCTCTGGACAAAGAGGTGTTGTAGCAGGAGTGGAGGGTTTGTCACTCTCTGGCGGGCACAGGGATGAGACCTAAAGCAGGTGGGGTGATATGCTGCTCAGTGCGATGGGGCAGACGCAGGAGTGTGACCATCTGCCAGTGATGCTATGCAGTAGCGGTTTGGAGACAGCAGCAAAACACCAGGGAGAGGAGGGCCTCCTCCTCAGCTCCACAGGGAGGTGAGCTGTAGGTCATCCTCTGCATGTGAGAAAACAGCAGCACTAACCTAATAACTTCCTGTCTATAGTACTCGGAGTGAGTTATGTATAGCTGTGAATAGCACTGCAAGTGATGTTGTTCTTCATAAACTCCTTTAAGTAAAAGTTCTAATGGGGAAACCAAGGAGCTAGTAATTTGTTTTTAATTTTTCATTATGTGCTTACGCCATTGAGGGTCAGAGGTGTCTGAAACTTGCCCAAGGCAGGTGTAATAGGTGCTGTCAATGACCATCCCCATGAGGAATTTCGCTCACACACCAGAAGGGCTGACCCACCCCTTTTCTTAGTGTAGTTGTGTGACACGGTGGTGGCCGTGTGGCTGGGCAATCCCGCCCCACTTACCCCTTTTCTGATCCAGGCTGTTGCTCCATCTTGTCAGCAATGGATCTTGGGGCTAAAGCTGGCTGTGATGTGTGTGCTGTGGCTGCACCACGCTGGTGTAATTGATAGCGCTGGTGGGACCAAGCTCTTATCTCTTGTTGTTAAAATACTGTGATTGTGAATGTGGCTGTGGCATAGGGTCATGTTGCTGTGTATTTTCTCATCCCTGTGTTATCTGTGAAGAGAAGGATGATGCTGAAGAGTAGTTGGATTTGCTCAGTTGAGAATTTCCCTGCTGGAGGGGACCTTCTGAATGATACACCATTGAGGTATCCAGCTCCTTTGGTTCTTGCTTGCTCAGGTTTAGCATGGAGAATAAGAACAGGTTATGCTGTGGCCTGTGGCTGCTCGTGAGCTATTTCTAGCCTGCAGAATTTGTCCCCGGATGTGAGGCAGCACTTGGCCAATTTAATCAACTGGTACTCTGGCCAAATCCCTTCTTTTGGCAAGCAATTTATTAAGGAGATAAATGATTGCTCAACAAAGCTAAATGGATTTTATTAGCATCAGAATTTGCATTGGAAACAATGGAGAAGTACCGGCATGCATTTGAATTTTGTAGCAAGCTTTTTAGCTCTGGGATCGGAATATTAGGGATCCATACGCGTCCAAACTCTGTTCCTAAGGAAATGTGTTCGCATCTCAGCTTTCATAGATGAACTTGTTTCTACATGGGAAGGCCTGGAAACTTGGCGGGGACCAAACTAATCATTTGAACAGTTCCATACATATAATTAGTCATTCTCAAAATTTCTTAGGCTGGAGACTTTCCCGGAACAATATTGTCATCTATACTAACAAAATGTTCTCTCCATTTAGACAGATCCCTACTTGGTCAAAGGTTTGACTGGGGAACTTATGACTTTCTGGGAATTTTGGTGAAAAAACAAATGGCAGTCATTAAATGAAATTATAGAATTCACTAAGTGTTATTGGTGCATTGAAAATGAAACCGGCAGGTGTCCCATGTTCTTTGGTAGCCATGATCTGTACCATCACCATAGAGTGGTCTCTTGGAGCTCTTTATTACATCACTAAGTCAACTTCTTGTGGTTGTATTTGAAAAACTGTTTGCCAGCTCTCTTCTCGTTTAGAGTGTGATGAAATCCTTGATCATCTCTCCCGCCGAGACAGAGTATCACTTGGAAAGCACTGTATAAACACGGGGATTTGGTGTCTGGTGTGGAGACCAGAAGTAAACAGGAGCCAGCTGAGGCCAAGGTCTCCCAGCACCCGGACGGTTGCCTCGCTGGCAGACAAAACTTCCTCTCAGTCCGCCTTCAGCACTGACTGAAAGAACAATTGTCATCATTGGTCCCTTCCCTCCTATGGCTAAGGTTTTAAATACTGCGTTGCCATTGTATTAGTCTCCAGGGTTTCCTCCATGCTATTGAATTCTATTTTCCGTTACAAATTCGGGACTAGATTGAGTGTTTACTTTCAGAAATCCAGCCCCAGAGGAAACAATTATGGTTTTCCTCTTCTTGGCCATCTGTCTTGCTGATAATTTGTTGTGCTGCGGACACGATTTATTTTTAGTTAATTCTGAGCTGTAGCATGTGGCGTTGTTGCCTTAACGCTGTTTTGCCTGTCTCACAATCATTTACCAAGTTGTTTCCACTTAGTCATGTTCCTTACAGTCAACATCTATCTGAAGAAGCTTGCCGCCCATTCCACTTTTGTCACACTTGGGAATCTACAGAAAGTCTCAGGTTTCTCACTGAGGGTGGAAATTGCAGTCTTCCGCTGAGTATGAAATTATTAACGGCTTTTTTTATGTCCAACATATTTAATCTTAGACTGTTTGGAGTTCTTAATGTTTACACAAATTAAAAGAAAAAAAAGCCCCAAACCAGTAAACATTAGGTCCCAAAGCATACTATCTCCTTTTTGGAATAATAGAATAGAATGTTTCACTTGGAAGGGACCCACCACAATCACTTAGTCCAACTGCCTGACCACTTCAGGGCTGACCAAAAGTTAAAGCATGTTATTAAGGGCCCAGTGTTTGACCACCCTCTTTGTAAAGAAATGCTTCCTCGTGTCCAGTCTAAACCTCCCCTGGTGCAGCTTTGAACCATTCTTACATGTCCTATCACTGGATCCCAGGGGGGAAGAGAGCAGCACCTCCCTCTCCACGTCCCCTTCTCAGGAAGCTGTAGAGGGCAATGAGGTCGCCCATCAGCCTCCTTTTCTCCAAACTAGACAAGCCCAGAGTCCTCAGCCACTTCTCATACAACACGCCTCTTCCACCAGCTGCTTTGCCCTCCTCTGGACACATTCAAGTACCTTGAAAATTATTAGGTATCTACTCTGTTCATGACTTAAATACTTGGGACAGGGCTCAAGTAAAATGATCACAGTCTTCTACTAATACTGGATTGTTTGAAAACTTCAGTTATTTGGAATTTCTAAATAATCTCCCTCAGTTTTACTAAGATCAACAGTGTGGCTCCGTTAAACTTTAAATTAGTGTTATTCTGCCAACACACCACTGTAAAAGTTGATGAAGAGCAGGCCTCAGAGCCTCAGACCAGTCCCATCTGGCCACTGGTTGTCAGCCAAGATTCTGCCTACCCCCTGCCCCAGATCACAGTATCGTTGTTACATGACAAGAACATCTGGTTTTCTGGATCAGAGAGCTGGTCCTGGGGTAAGGCGTGCCTGTGTCTGATGGCTGTAGGCACTGTAGACTCTGCAGAGGTTCAGCCTGGTCTCTCAGTTCCTCAGAGTGCTCCAAACAGTAGGCTGTAATGGAAAAAAGGGTCAAGGATGTCAGCTTTTCCACCTGCAGGCACGTGAAGGGATGGAGTGGTGTTCACAGCTGCCTTTGGGGACAGGGAACAGGGACAGGGAACCACACCTTTAGGTGTGGTACAAGAAATTAATCCCTGCAAGGGGTGTACACATCCTGGACACACATCAGGTTGGGGTCAGTTCTGGCTGTGCACAGCAACACCGTTTGTCACTGCCTGACAACACAAGGCTGTGTTTCGGGTGCAGTAGTGCCTTGTACCAAGGTGACTGATGTATGCATGGGCAAACTGTTTTTGATACTTCCAAGTGAGAGGGACTCCCTTCCTGGGCAAGGGAGCTTCCTTGGAAAGGGATACGCTGACCCCAGGAGAACACTGTGCTAACATGAATTTAGTGCTGGGTGTAGACAGGAAAGTGTCTTCAGGTGTCTTGGCCTAATGCTGCATTGCATCATATGGACATACCCTTGAGATCAGAGAAATACTATTGGGCTTTTGGGCTGTGCAAGTCTGGTTGAATCCTGTCTGCGTCCTGATTTTAAATGTGTTTAGGTTTTTTGGGGGGGAATTTTTTTAAAAAATAATAATCTTTTATATATTTTAATCTTTTTATAAAGAACCCCAACAACAAAAGTAGCTCCCAACATCTAAAATGTCCAGTATATGATTCACCAAGTGAAGATTTAAGATAAGAGCTCCCGCTCATTAACCTGAGGTTCTGAAATTTCCTGAATGGGGGCTACCAAACTGTGGAATGAAACTCCAGAGACAGAAAGGGACCAAAATTAAAAACAAGCATCATGTAAGAATCCAACAAAAGAAAAAAAAAATAATCAAATGTAGTAGCAACACAGAACCATAGAATAGTTTAGGTTGGAAGGGACCTTAAAGATCATCGAGTTCCAACCGCCCTGCCATGGGCAGGGACACCTCCCACCAGACCAGGTTGCTCAAAGCCCCATCCAGCCTGGCCTTACAGAAGAAGCACTGCATATAGTTTAGAGAGACAAATTAAAAAAGGAAAAAAAAAATTGATCAGAGATTGGATGTCCACTAATGTGCTATTTCTTTTGATTTGAAACACCAGAGAGAGGAAACATTTTATTGTTAATGCATGCCTTAGTGAGACAGGATATCACTCATCGAAAACTGGGAAAGCAGTGTCAAAGAGTGGCGACAGGAAACACAAAATCGGCAAATTTCTTTCAAGGTCCACTGGTCTTGGGGTGGGTTGCTTTGAAATATCCGGAGCTATTGAAGGACATTATATGTCAGCCAAGCAGCAGTTCTCGTATCTTTATTCAGAGAACTTTCCCCTCATCGCCTTCAGGGATGCAGGTTTGCATAGTAAAGGAGAAAAAGTACCAGAAGGACCCGAGGAACAGATTCACTCTTTTAATATGCCAATTCAAAAAGGGAAAGTTGAGTCATCATTATGCAAATGGAAATATTGACAGGAATTATGGCAACGCTATGAAGGAGAATTTTCAAATCCCCCTGGCTTTTAAGCTTGCTTAAGAACAATAACTTGGGTGAGAGAAACTGTTGCTTTCTTTTTCTCCCAGGCTTGCACTTAGTGACCATCTTACTGGGCTATATGTGAAATAAAGGCTGTGATTGTGAGCTTACTGTCAGTGGGGTAAACCAAGAAGCACCGTACTGAAGCCACTATTGCACTCGGCAGAGTCATTTAAAATGTGCGTGAAAAAGATGAGTAAGATTATCTTCTAGGGATTGGCTGAAAATATTGCTCAATTTGCTCCAATCAACAAATTATGGTGCTGTTTTGAGCAATGGAAATGAAATTCTAATGCCTTGCTCCCAAGGATTCACAGCAAATTACTAGGAAGCCATCGAAAATAACATTTCTATGTGTTTCTAAACCGCACAAGAGAGGAAAGTTTCAAGGTTCTGTTAGAGACCTTCAACAATATTTAAGAGGAATTCTTAAAAAGATTCCAAAGCCAAAAGACGCTTTGATTATTTAACTTGATCTTGTATATAAATAGACCACAAATTTCCAAACAGTGCTTTCTCAACACTTACATTTTATGAATCCTTTCCATAACACAGTTCCATTTATTGAGGAGGAGTATTTTTTTTCAAAGCTATGTTGAAAAACATATCTAGGAGAAGAAATGGGCTGTATTTTTGTTTCAATATCTATTTTAAGTTAGTGATTCATCTCTACGTAACTAACATGACTGTATCTTATGTGACCTGGGATGGGGGGGGGAGCGCCTTCTGTGAATTCCTCATATACCAATGAACAGATGGGATATAAATCATTTTGTTTTTATAACCTATAAAGAAAAAGACATAATTCACTGTAGCTGTGATATGATATAATGATTTGTTCATAGTAGATAATGTAGCATTCCAGTGGAAAGCTCTAATGCTGTCTCAAGGCTATAAAATTACATTAAACTGTGTATTCATTACTGAGGGAAAAGAAGGGAAATACTTTGGTTCTTATTATATCTAAGCTACTGGTCTCCCTAACAAGATAGGGAAAATATCACTTCAGATTTTAGATTGTGCAATCTTAGATGGTTTTCATCATGGATAATACTTCAATCTCGTGTCCCAGCTGTCCAGGGAAACCTCTGTACTTTTCCAATGTCAAATAGCCTGAAGAACGGAAGGTACTTGTAGTGTGTATGTTGATATAATGTAAGGAAGATAGGAGAGAACAGGAAGGGAAGCACATCACTATAGGATAAAAATAATTCTTAGGTATTGTAATGTGTTGAGGCTGTTTTGCAGTTCAAGGGAAAAAAGGAACACGAAGATCCTCACATCTGGAAACTTACGCACTAGAGACTTAGAGGCTGTTTTTCCATGCAAACAGATAAGGCTTTTCCCTCTGATTTCATACGGAAGAAGAACAGTTCTTAATATATATCAGTGCCTCAAATCCAAGCTAAATGTTGTTTCTAAGACTTAAAGGAGCTGAAGTGATGCAGACACCGCAAGGTGTACGTGGAATGGCATTTTGTAAATGACAGTCTAACAAGTCAGAAGAGTCACTTCAGTTCTCATTAGAACAAGATATTTTGGACAGCTTCCTTTCAGAAATCTCCTTCACTTCCCTGCAATTCCACTCAAAGAAACCACGATGCCATCCTCTGACAGCCGCACAGATTGCACCAAACCAATTAAATAAAACAAACCCTATGGTTTGTGGAACAGACACTAAAATCTGTTACTCCAAAAACATATTGTCTTGAATCTGATTATTAGAAAGGCTCCCCGCCTGAAAAGGCTGTGTCAACAGTTATAAACAACACAGCCTGCCGGAAAAAACCATAAGGTTATATATCCTAACAGTGACAGAAGCCAAACCAATTCTGTAGTTGTACTGATTTTTAATGACTTTCAAGTGTATAAATCAATCAATAGATAAGACTTAGGCTTCCGAATTACTTAGGAATAGTTCTATAAAAAAATTAAGCTTCTGAATTCTGTCATCAGGCTTTCCATCTTAAAAAACACCCATAACCAACCAACCAAATAAACAACCAAATAAAATCCCCAAATGCCCAAACCCTCTTAAATGTCTCTCAGAAGCTGTCTAACCTGGGAACGACCCAGGCATCTGTGGCTTCTTAAGGTCTGGTTTTGGCACGTTACCCA
Organism: Anarhynchus alexandrinus; assembly: GCA_008711295.1. NCBI lineage: Eukaryota > Metazoa > Chordata > Aves > Charadriiformes > Charadriidae > Anarhynchus > Anarhynchus alexandrinus. The sequence continues at coordinate 2,082,833 of VUYV01000093.1, read as the reverse complement.
AAGGATAGCTCTTCTGATGGTCACAAGCAGGCAGCCCGTGCTCTATGAACCATAAATTTCATCTGTGAGGTTCAGTGCACCACTAGAACTAATTAATGATGAAAGATTAAGATATATTCTTTCTCCTTCCTTCTCCTGCCCCACACTGTCCAGTGTTCGTTGCTCAGAGCGCTTGTCTAAACGTGGAGGAGAGCAGCCCAGGTTCCTCTTCTGCATGTGAGGAGAGGAACTCACGTTTCTGAGGTGAAGGCTGTCCGCACTGAGCTGTAGAATACTATTTGCCGTACACCCATTTTAGTGCTCAGGCACTACAGATTAACTGAACAAGAAACAGCGAATACAGGTGCATTAGCAGTTAGGACACTCCGCTGGGAGTAGAGAAGTTGAGTCTCACGCTGCTCCTCCAGTCACCAATTACATATTTTAAGAAGCGTAAGACAAAAAGCACCAATATGCAGCTTTGCAGCCGTAGTTTATGGACACAGGCACTGTGATTGTTTCAAGTTTCCCAGTAAATGCTGTGTAGATTTCCAACTGAACAAATACGCATCTTAAGTAATTCAAAGGTTTCCATGGCTTCTCCTGGCCAATTTTTTTCTACAGTCATAAGTGGAGTGGATGTTAACTTTTAAATACCTTCCCTGAGTTGAAGTGAGATTCAAAGCCAGAAGTAGGCAGAGAGGGTGAGACATCTTTTTGCATGAAAAGCCTTATTGACTTCAAGTATCTAGAGCCAAGTGGTTATGCTTTTTCAAGTTGATCAGGAGAGGAGGAACCTCTAAATAACACTGTAGTAACCAGTGAGACTGGGTATGGTATGTAGAACTCTTCAGCTGGCTCACCGCGTCATCAAGTTTCAAGACCTGATGCAGATATTATTGCATTTTTTGTTAACCGTTGACCACATGGGTCCTATCATTAGCTGAATCTCAGAATCTGTGCTATCAAAGCTCTCACCTGCAAAGACTTCAAGGTGATAAAGGAATAATCAGTCCTTATGATGCATCACTGGTCAGCCTTGAGTGCTTCTGCTGTTTCGGATGAAGGTAGATGGGATGAACTCCTGACCAAGTAGTCGAGCAAGACTGGGGCATATACCAGACTCTTCCTAAACAAGCAGTGCCCGGGCATGCAAGCTAAAAAGTAACTTGATGTACTCTAGTGAGGTCCCAGGTCTGGCCAGGTGAGGACCAGGGCTTTTCTGGGTGTAACATGTTTCTTAGCCCAGGAGCACTCTTTACACATCTCTGCCAGGCAATGGAAACAAGGCTTGGCCAGAAGAGCTCTCAGGTGGGACTTGGACACCTGGATCCTCATACAGAGAAACGGTAGGCTGAAGTTTATGGATTCCTGGGCTTAAACTGAAAATAAAGGCAAACACAAGAGAGGGAGAAGAGTTTTGAATGCAGTTTGTATACTCTTCACAGCCAAGTGGAGACGTGAGATATCAGTTCTGGCAGTTTTCCAGTGGAATCTTAACAGTGGTGTGAGCCAAATGCATTAGGAATAAATTACTGCTATTGTAGGCATGCTAAATAAAGTGGCAGAAGACAAATGCCTGCACTGACAAGATACTAAGCTGGTTACGAAAATACGGTCCTATCTTGCAGTCTTTGATGTCGTGAAAAACTTGCAACATTAAATGGGAGGGGCAGGGGGAATGCAAAGTGAAGTCCACTGGCTGTGTCCACAGGGTGAGTAGTGGGCCATGCCAAAGTCATGCTTGCCTTTGAAGGGCCACGTTACACCACTGCTCCTAGAGACTCGGCAGAGCTTCCGTTCCTGCAGGCTACAAAAAGCACAATCTATCCTTCAAGGGGTCAGTCAGAATAAAGCCTCCAGGCAAAATTTACCTTTTTGCACTCTGGAGCTGTTTGGGGAGTTTTTTGTTGTGTTTTTTTGTTTGTTTGGTTGGTTGGTTGTTGGTTTGTTGTTTTTTTTAAAATCTCACTATTGTGCTGCACTTTCGTCTGTGGGATGTGCATGGAACAGGCAGTCTACACCTGCACTGCACGAAAAAACCCCCGATGTCAGGGATTTTTTTTTATTTCCAGTTGTGGAATGGTCCTGCACTCTGGTTCTGCTAATCTGATGTGGTAATCTGCTAATCTAATTTTCCCTGGTTTTGTATTATTTCCATGAGAGGAAACACTCAAGTGGTTCAAGAGAGACGTTATCTTCACATCTATGCCAAACTTGCTCTGTTGGTTTGGTTTTGTTTTGTTTTAATATAAAACAGTGCTTCACCCTTTGATCTAACGTTTATTCTTATCGCATGGTTCTTTCCTGTTAAAACAGACGTGTTAAACAGAAGTCTCGTACCGCGCAGGTTTGAAGGAGGCACTTCCCATTTCCCTGTAGCGACTCATAGTGTTTATCGGCACAGCGAAGATGAGGTCACCTACCCGGGGGGGGGCAGTTGCCCAGCGGTGATTTCCCAGCCCGGCTGCGTGTGCTGCCCCGCCAAGGGACGCAGCCCGCTCTCCGTCCTGGCGAGCCCTGGAGCAGCCCGGTGTGGGAGCCGGCGCCGTACCCTCGCTCCCAGCCCTACACGGCGCACACACTCATGGAAAGCCCCGGAGCTTCTCATCAGAGCAGCCCTGCCATGAGTTTCTTCAGCACTCGTGATGATTGGAGAAGAGAAGGCTCTGGGGAGATCTTATTGCGGCCTTCCAGTACCTAAAGGGGGCCTACAGGAGAGCTGGGGAAGGACTTTTTGCTAGGGCATGTAGTGATAGGACGAGGGGGAATGGCTTTAAACTGGAAGAGGGTAGGTTTAGATTAAACATTAGGAAGAAGTTTTTCACTTTGAGGGTGGTGAGGCACTGGAACAGGTTGCCCAGAGAGGTTGTTGAGGCCCCATCCCTGGAGGTGTTCAAGGCCAGGCTGGACATGGCCTTGGGCAACGTGGTCTGGTGGGATGTGTCCCTGCCTATGGCAGGGGGGTTGGAACTCGATGATCTTCAAGGTCCTTTCCAACCTAAACCATTCTATGATTCTATGATTTCCTACACTGTTCAAGTCATCGGTCGGTTTGAAGAAGAGCTCTTTAGACCCCTAAGTCATTTGTTCATGACACGGCCGGTTTCTGAGACAGCTCTTCCCCACCGAGCGTGAATTAACGCGCGGTAAGTACATCAGCACTCAAGGAAGCGGGGGATTGTTGCCCAGCTGCAAAGGAAGGGTGGCTCTCGTCTAATTTAAACCAGCCTCACCGGGGAAAGCATTTGTAACCCCTGCACTTGAGCGCGTTAAAACTTACCTGACGAACTGTTTTTATCACAAAAGAGATAGTATGTTATTAAAAAAAAAAAAAATCAGTTTGACAATTTTGACACAGTACGCTGCTCACTTATTGATATATTTAAAAGTTGCTTCCGTGACAAGATTATATTGCAAGTTTTAGAATATCAAAGTCTCAAGCTGGTTATACTTATGCTGTTGCATTTTATGGTACTAAAAATGCTCTGATTCTTGTTATATTATAGGTGTCTTAACATCTTACAGGTAAAATTGAAGCTAAATAAAACTATTATGAAATAGGACGAAATATTGTAGGTTTTAATTTTGCTTGTTTGGTTTTTTATCACATTTAAAATGGATTTTTTTTTTCCCAAGATTGCCTGAAGAATAGGAATTCTAGATTGCAGTCGGGAGAAGGAAAAATTAAGGTTTAATCTAGAGTATTCTACAACCAGAAGTGAGGCGACTTGGGACAACGACTTCAAGAATTGGGTCCTACACCTCTTTGAACTACAAAGGAAACAGGAAGGTAAGGAAAATTCTTACATGGTCAAGGCTGGAGTTTGACTTTAGGAGACTCCAATCAAAATGTACTTCAGAAGATGGGACCCAACTGAAAGAAAATTAAGTCAGTAAATTGTAAGCAGAAATTAGTAGGGCAGGTTGCACAGAGTATAGATACTAAGAGGGCTAAGAGAAACTGGTGTGGTCATATAAACTATTAAAAAAGCAAAAGTATGAGACTTTCAAAGGAATTATGGGTACTTTGATTTACAAGAATGTGAGGGAGATAAATACTTGGTAAGTACTTTCTCAGCTGTTCTCACAGAGGACTTTGAGGAATATTTACCCAAAATCTTTCCAAGTAATAAATATTGCCAGAGATCAAACGAGTTTTGGGTATTAGCACAGAGTAAGAAATGAAAGAGTAGAAAGATACAAAAATCCCCAAACAAAAAAACAAACCCAAACCAAACACGCAGGTGCTTGGAAGAAGAGCTGAGCTGCTGAGAAAATAAAACTGTCTGTTTAAAATTGTTTGCTCCACCGGAGGCCCAGGCAATAATAAATCACTTTACCTACCCTTTAAGGAGTCACTAGGGATATTCACAGACCACTAAACCCTGTTTCTGTACCCAACTAACATCTGCAGGTATAAAACTTTTGTAATTCAAAACAGAAATGACAAGAAAAAAAAACAACTTTATAAAAGGGGCATCCTTCTTGCCTCTATCGGGCAAGGATTATCGGAACATGGAAAGGAAAATGGGAATCAGGCGATGGGATGTATTCAGAGTTCTAAGGTGCATCTTTGTAAACTTTGTGGATGACTTGCTTAGCTCAAAATAAAGCCTTTTACAAGAAACAGCATTAATTAGCTCAAAATGAAATCTTTATAGGCAGCAGCACTAATTGCGTCGCGCCGGCAGGCGCGGGAGGAGGCCGGGGAGCTGCCTTGCCTCGCGGTGCTGTAACCCCGCGGCGGAGGCAGTCGCCGGGACAGTACCGCACCGCAGGTGAGCTGGCAGTCTCATAGCGTGGTGGTCTCAGCCCGCTGCCTTTCCAAAGCACCGCGGCAGCTCATAAGAATTCAAAGCAAAAGGTAAGCTCCTGCTTGATTCCGTCGTTTCTCTCGTCACAGCAGGCAACAGAAGAGAGAGCAGGCTCTTTATAGAGGTCCTTCATCAAGCCCAGCGTGAGACATGTGCACGCTGCCGTTAACACGGCGAAGTCGATCAGTCATTCCGAAATATTTGAATTAATTATTCTTTATCCTAAAGAAAGCTGTGATGTAGTATTAGGCAAAGCAAAATATGGCAGCTGAAATGCTGTAATGGAGAGGGTCTCTTGGGCCAAATGACTGATGTTCCATGTCAGTCCCACTACAAAACAACTTACACTAGCAGACGTTAGCATCCTGTGCTTGTGTAGATAACACTGTGCGAGAAAATACTGCCGGCTTTGGCAGTCTGAACACGCATAGCCAGATCTTTAATTGACTGATGGTCTTCCTCCTTGACTGTTCAACAGAGCATTCTCTTGCATTTCTGAATTATTCTCATTTCTAATTATAGTGCAGAATTTAGAAACGAACAGAACTGAGATCTGTATGATTCCATAGCTGCAATGGAAAAGTGAATTACAATTAGATATTGCTGTAGAGTAGCAGCTGCACTCCCTTACATTCTGATGGGTAGACTCTGGAACATATTAGGCTGCTAGACTGATAAAGATTGGGACTAGAAGCAAACAACATGTCTTTGACATTTTCTTTTTTATTTCTAAAAGAATTTTTGTCAGACTTGCTATCAGGATTGGTGTATGCCGCTTTGTGATGTTCTGAGTTTGATTCATTCAAAGGTAAGTCAAATTTTTATTTGAAATTGTCCATGAGAGGTCACTTAGCACGTCCTTTTGTCATTCCCTTGGTAGATCTGAATGTACTTGCCTCATAAAATCATGAAGCATGTGATAATCTACACGCTGTATTGCATTAGGAAAGGCAAATGTTTTCCTTTCTTCCTCTTGCCCCTGTTTGCCTTTACGAAGCTTGCTGAACATCCTACAGTGAGGTCTGATGCCCCCCTTGAGTCCCCAAAAACCCTTGGAATGGCTGCCCTGGGACGGGAGTTTGGGGCCACAGTCACCAAAACATCCACGCTGCACCGTGGGACAGCAGGGTCGTGCCAAACTGGAGAGAGAACTGGGAGAGAGCAATGACGCAAGGGGTTCATGGAACATAAGGGCTTCTGAGCTTACGTTTGAAGAAGTTGAAGCATCTTTTTTTTTGGCTCCAAGATGTGTTGAGGGACTTCTTGGACTCTGAGAGCAGGTCAGTCCGTTTCTGTAGAAACAGCCCTGGTGTTTTGTTTGTGCCATACGTACAACAGAGATGGTTGCAGATTTGTAAACTGCAACAAATTATTAGTGTCAGTCTGTCACTGGACGTAATAATTAAAGAACTGCATTTACAGACTTCTAAATACGCTCAAGTAAACTGAGAATAAAATGAAAAATCACACGCTGCCATCAATTTGAAGAACTTTATCCAAAACCACAACTTCCATCTGATATTAACAAAACTTGTCATTTTCACCATAGTAAAAGAAGGAACCAGTACTAAGTACACACATAGTGAAAGCAGTCAATAACTGGAAAAGAATATAACAGGAGCTTAAAAGAATACACTTCTGTTAACTAAACTTGCTAATTACAGTAAACTTGGAGAAAACAGAGGGCATTTTTAAAGTTGTTTTTCTCTTCACAGATAGAGATCCACATTTCAAGAACGATCATTACAAGAGTAAAGGTTTTTCTTTAAACCAACCCATATATTACAAAAAACAATACAGAGAAGCCCTGCAAACCTGTTAGTATACAAAACAGGGTAGCAGAGAGAAAGCACAAGAGAATTCATTTGTCAAGGATTATTAAAAAAAATAACAGTGCATACTAAAGGGCTCCTGTAAAGCTGTTTTACATGAGCTGAAGGATGTTATTTCCATGACTGTGATTTTTGCATGAAGTACAGGTCCTTTCAGAAGTGTCACTATTTAGCTTATTTTGGCAAAAAACCCAACAACTAGGCAATATTTGAGATAACTGAAAAACAAATGTTACAGGCTACCTCACACAGCTAGCTACTGGATTTATTTACATTATTTTAAAATTGCATCAGGGCTTTGCACTCCGCTCCTTCCAAAATTCGTAACTTCAGAAGTGAAAGAGGTCTTAGAGAAAGAAAAAATATTTCTCAGGTTAGGTGCTCAGACAATAGAAAAAATAGTGCAACTGTTTGCTACATTACATACCCTTCCAGCATAGCTATCAAAATATTCAGACTTGGTTTTTATTTACCTTCTCATTTAAAAAAATACAGCGTTCTGCTTGCTTGCTTTCTTTTGATAAGGAAATTATGGACGTCTTTAGATATATTAAAAATAAAACACCAGCAACTCAGAGCTAGTCCTGCAAGTTGATCCACTGAAGCAGATGTCAGAAGTGTAGAAGAAGTGTTATTAATCCAGTTGACTCCAGGTGGAGGCAAAGGTCCCTCTGGATAGAGCAGTTTGCAGCCTCAGGAACTTCGATTATCCTTATGAAGGCAGGAACTGAAATGAGTTTTAGGCCTAGATGTGTAAACAGTTCCATCTTACTCACTCGTTAGTGGGACTGAACTCCATGGGAAACGCAACATCACCCTGATGACTGCAGCTCAGGAAGGTCCCCCACCCATACCAGAACAAGCAGGGAGTTGTGAGGGAGGTTGTTCAGCTCTCTCGGCTCTGGCCAAGGCAGACACCTCCTTTTGTTCACAACGAGATTTAGGAACGTGCAATCTGGCTACAGCAGCCTGGCCATGCATCTGAGAGCTACAGGTGTGACGAGATTTGAAACACCCACAGCACAGCACATTGTGGTTGTTCTCCTTCACCAAATTAGGCGAGCGGTTAATGGTCTTGACCCTCCAATAAATCACACGGAGCTTTTCAAGTCTCCTGTGTGAGGAACTTCCACTCCCCTTGCCCTGCCCCAAGCGCATTAGCACTGATCCTGATTTGCTAAGAGTAACAAGGGACTTCGGGTTAAGGACAGCTCCGTAAATGCTGGCGGCAAGAACAGTGCAGTATATTTATAAAAATACAAATTTCTAAAAGGAGCTTTGGGTTGTATGGATACTGACAATACAGCTAGCAAGCTTCCTGGCCACATCTTGCACTTCTGCTTGGGGGAAACACTTTGCAGTTTGCTAAGGCAGATAATGACTAATAACTTCTTATGTGAAAAGACCTTAGACCACTGATGTTTGCACTTACCATGATAAGTCCTTACTTATCACTGACCTTACTGTCAGTGAAGGACAGTCAAGGAGGTGGTTAAGAAGAGCTGAAGAACATTGCTGCCTTCCAAACGCTCACGTGTTCTGATACTGGGGAATGAAAAGAACACAGAGAAGGGGAGAAATAAAATGAAGGTATAGAGACACATGGTGGTGACAAGGGGTTTAAAGGGATGGATGCGAGTTCACATCAGGGTACTTCAGGGAGGAATGAGGAATGATCCAGCCTAAAGGATCAGGTAGTGACTTTTGAGACATTCTTAAGAAGTGACTTGTCTCTTTTCTCAGCCTCTTTGAAGTCTGGGTAATAATAAGATCCCCTTTGAGACCTACTGGCATAAAGCTGTAGATTAAAACGAGGTGATGCTACTGTACTGATGATACTTGACTCGTTATGCTTAAGAAACCTAGGTGGTTTTTGCTTTTGCAAGGAGGCTAAGCAGAGCTTTGGAAGGTAAATCTTGCATGTATTCTACCAACAAGGGAAGCTTTTCGAGTATTTTCTAAAACTGAAAAATATCTTCACTAGCAGCCTCCATAGGAAAGATGGAACGGGTGGTACAATGCTCCCAAGACTTTCTGAAAAGATGGGAGACCCATTTGTGCTCATATGAAAGGGCGTTTGCTTGGTACCAGCAAACCGAGTCTGCCCATGACACTCAGGCAAACCTGCCTTCAGAGGCATGTCATCGAGATGATTAGATATGTGACAGGTTTGTGTTATCAGGGTTGTTTTCTTTTCCAGTTCCTGGCTGTGATGCTGTACTTCCCAAAACAGGTTACTGCAAAAGTAGGTCTGGTCACGCTGTCTGAGTGTAAATACTCCAGTACAGGCCAGAATGAGATAAAATTCCCAGGCATTTGGTTCTGCAAAGGCACATATTTCCCTGGAATCTCCTGGGTAGACAATTGGACACTTTGCTTCTCCTTTGTGCCTGAAGGGCCAAAAACTAACATGGGACATGGTTGGTCCCTAGCTGTTAGAAGTGCCCTACACGTCCAGAGAATAGCATAGTGATGACTTCATTTTCATTGTTTTGAGTTGGAAAGACAAGGTAAAAGGCAAAGAGGGGCTGTATGAGAAAACACAAAAAGTTAGTGTCAGATCAAGGGCAGTAGGAGACTTTCAGGGCTCAGGATGCTCTGATTTCTTTAGGATGTTCCCAGATCAGAGGCAAAGGGCTAACTACCTGTTAAAACATCCCTAGCTTTACATTATGGGTGGCAGACCAATTAACCAATAAGAGTATACCTGGCAGAATATTGGTCTCTGGCTCTTTTTCTGCGAATGGAATAAATGCACTTGTTTCCCCCAGGATTAGCAAGCTGTAAGATGAGGAGGGACATGCTGTACCTGACGGTTAGTCCACTTAAACTCAGCTCAGGCTGCACGTCCAGGAAGGCAGCAGGGCTCAGAGGGGGCAGAGGGGGGAGTTAATGAAGCGCTCGGCTCTGCCTGTCAGAACCCTGATGGCTGACATTATCACCAGGGACCTGACTGCCCTTTTCCTTTCTGCGCATTAACCAGATGAAATCCAATTCTCCAGAGCTCTGAATGCTCTGAAAGCACAGAAGCATTTTGATCTGGGATTCTGATTTTTTTGGCCTACTTCTCTAAATAATGGAAACCATCCTTAAAAAGAGTAATTTTCCAGATTCTGCTCTGTGATTAGCCACAGGAAACCCAGTAAAATTACATCAGATAAACGGACAGAGCTACGTGAAATTAATAACTCTCAGCAGCCTGCAGAGAAACGTGAAGATATTAACAACTGGAAATGTTTGAGAGTGGCAAAACCAAAGCTTCTAATAATAGATAAAATAGATAACAACCTACAGGCTAAAGACTCCTGTGTTTGTTTGGTCCCAGACACAAAGGCACATTTTCCCTTTATCTTCAAATGGATGTAGAGGATAAGACTACAATGGCTGGCTGCTTTTATTCACTCTTGATTTGGCACTTGCTATTACAGGCTGCTCAGCAGGTTGGTGGGATGCTGACTGCCCTCAAGTCCTGTGGCAAACAAGGATTTTGGAGAGGGGATCTCATTACTTCTGAGGTATCTATCAGCTTACTTGCCCACTCAAACAGCTAAATACATTATTTGTGGCGAGTCTGCTGCTGTTGTTGCATCAGTTTCAAAATCTGTTTCTCAGTTTTGCAAGTACGTTGACACAGAAATACATCCTCCTCCCTCATTTTATTTCAGGAGGATGTTAATGCTGTGGACAAGCATAGACTCCTAGCCCTGCAGATAAAAATGTAACAGTAGCTGTGTGGGTTTCCTGACCTCATTCTCCTATCTAATGTGCCTTTGCACCCACCTCCATAAATGTTCAGCCTTTAGTCTGGGCTGTGGTGGCTGCACAGCTGCCGTGTCGAGCTGCTGGCTGCTTAAAGCAAAAAAATTCTTAAGAGACAGTTCCATTATTTGATATGTTGCTATCGATCCCTAGAGGCCATGGCTAGAAGAAATGCGCTAGGGCATCCACTTTGTCTACCTGCTTCCCGTGGCTCTTTAATAACTTTGCAGAGCACATACAGTATTGCTTTTTGTGTTTGTACAGTGATGTTTACAACATAGCTGGGGGTCTAACACTGTATATATAAAGTGTTTTGCTTTGTCGACTACAAAGCAAACTTCAATCGGGATCTTGTAACTTATCTGTGCTAGATGCTTTTATTTAAAGCATAGATCTTCTATAGGTGGAATCTTGCTCTCATGCTGATACACAAAGTGCTCAGCAAAGCACAGAGCCCTCTTCAGCTTTCACAGAAGAGTTTCAGAGAACAGCTCAGGGGAATGCGTTTGGGCTTCCTTGTCACCCCTCAGTGAGTGACAGCAGTTATCCAACTACCTGGCTCCAAGGAAAGGAGAAGCTACAGTGCTCCAAGTAAAGCTGCGGTGACAGTTCAGGGTATAACATATGCCCACATAAAGAAGCGGTAACACATTTCATAGGACCATACCTATGAAACATCCACTATTCATCCATTTCTTCACTCTCCTCTGTGGCTTCTCTGAACTTTATGATGGATGAGTCCCCTTTTTCANTTTGCTACATTACATACCCTTCCAGCATAGCTATCAAAATATTCAGACTTGTTTTTTATTTACCTTCTCATTTAAAAAAATACAGCGTTCTGCTTGCTTGCTTTCTTTTGATAAGGAAATTATGGACGTCTTTAGATATATTAAAAATAAAACACCAGCAACTCAGAGCTAGTCCTGCAAGTTGATCCACTGAAGCAGATGTCAGAAGTGTAGAAGAAGTGTTATTAATCCAGTTGACTCCAGGTGGAGGCAAAGGTCCCTCTGGATAGAGCAGTTTGCAGCCTCAGGAACTTCGATTATCCTTATGAAGGCAGGAACTGAAATGAGTTTTAGGCCTAGATGTGTAAACAGTTCCATCTTACTCACTCGTTAGTGGGACTGAACTCCATGGGAAACGCAACATCACCCTGATGACTGCAGCTCAGGAAGGTCCCCCACCCATACCAGAACAAGCAGGGAGTTGTGAGGGAGGTTGTTCAGCTCTCTCGGCTCTGGCCAAGGCAGACACCTCCTTTTGTTCACAACGAGATTTAGGAACGTGCAATCTGGCTACAGCAGCCTGGCCGTGCATCTGAGAGCTACAGGTGTGACGAGATTTGAAACACCCACAGCACAGCACATGGTGGTTGTTCTCCTTCACCAAATTAGGCGAGCGGTTAATGGTCTTGACCCTCCAATAAATCACACGGAGCTTTTCAAGTCTCCTGTGTGAGGAACTTCCACTCCCCTTGCCCTGCCCCAAGCGCATTAGCACTGATCCTGATTTGCTAAGAGTAACAAGGGACTTCGGGTTAAGGACAGCTCCGTAAATGCTGGCGGCAAGAACAGTGCAGTATATTTATAAAAATACAAATTTCTAAAAGGAGCTTTGGGTTGTATGGATACTGACAATACAGCTAGCAAGCTTCCTGGCCACATCTTGCACTTCTGCTTGGGGGAAACACTTTGCAGTTTGCTAAGGCAGATAATGACTAATAACTTCTTATGTGAAAAGACCTTAGACCACTGATGTTTGCACTTACCATGATAAGTCCTTACTTATCACTGACCTTACTGTCAGTGAAGGACAGTCAAGGAGGTGGTTAAGAAGAGCTGAAGAACATTGCTGCCTTCTAAATGCTCACGTGTTCTGATACTGGGGAATGAAAAGAACACAGAGAAGGGGAGAAATAAAATGAAGGTATAGAGACACATGGTGGTGACAAGGGGTTTAAAGGGATGGATGCGAGTTCACATCAGGGTACTTCAGGGAGGAATGAGGAATGATGCAGCCTAAAGGATCAGGTAGTGACTTTTGAGACATTCTTAAGAAGTGACTTGTCTCTTTTCTCAGCCTCTTTGAAGTCTGGGTAATAATAAGATCCCCTTTGAGACCTACTGGCATAAAGCTGTAGATTAAAACGAGGTGATGCTACTGTACTGATGATACTTGACTCGTTATGCTTAAGAAACCTAGGTGGTTTTTGCTTTTGCAAGGAGGCTAAGCAGAGCTTTGGAAGGTAAATCTTGCATGTATTCTACCAACAAGGGAAGCTTTTCGAGTATTTTCTAAAACTGAAAAATATCTTCACTAGCAGCCTCCATAGGAAAGATGGAACGGGTGGTACAATGCTCCCAAGACTTTCTGAAAAGATGGGAGACCCATTTGTGCTCATATGAAAGGGCGTTTGCTTGGTACCAGAAACCGAGTCTGCCCATGACACTCAGGCAAACCTGCCTTCAGAGGCATGTCATCGAGATGATTAGATACGTGACAGGTTTGTGTTATCAGGGTTGTTTTCTTTTCCAGTTCCTGGCTGTGATGCTGTACTTCCCAAAACAGGTTACTGCAAAAGTAGGTCTGGTCACGCTGTCTGAGTGTAAATACTCCAGTACAGGCCAGAATGAGATAAAATTCCCAGGCATTTGGTTCTGCAAAGGCACATATTTCCCTGGAATCTCCTGGGTAGACAATTGGACACTTTGCTTCTCCTTTGTGCCTGAAGGGCCAAAAACTAACATGGGACATGGTTGGTCCCTAGCTGTTAGAAGTGCCCTACACGTCCAGAGAATAGCATAGTGATGACTTCATTTTCATTGTTTTGAGTTGGAAAGACAAGGTAAAAGGCAAAGAGGGGCTGTATGAGAAAACACAAAAAGTTAGTGTCAGATCAAGGGCAGTAGGAGACTTTCAGGGCTCAGGATGCTCTGATTTCTTTAGGATGTTCCCAGATCAGAGGCAAAGGGCTAACTACCTGTTAAAACATCCCTAGCTTTACATTATGGGTGGCAGACCAATTAACCAATAAGAGTATACCTGGCAGAATATTGGTCTCTGGCTCTTTTTCTGCGAATGGAATAAATGCACTTGTTTCCCCCAGGATTAGCAAGCTGTAAGATGAGGAGGGACATGCTGTACCTGACGGTTAGTCCACTTAAACTCAGCTCAGGCTGCACGTCCAGGAAGGCAGCAGGGCTCAGAGGGGGCAGAGGGGGGAGTTAATGAAGCGCTCGGCTCTGCCTGTCAGAACCCTGATGGCTGACATTATCACCAGGGACCTGACTGCCCTTTTCCTTTCTGCGCATTAACCAGATGAAATCCAATTCTCCAGAGCTCTGAATGCTCTGAAAGCACAGAAGCATTCTGATCTGGGATTCTGATTTTTTTGGCCTACTTCTCTAAATAATGGAAACCATCCTTAAAAAGAGTAATTTTCCAGATTCTGCTCTGTGATTAGCCACAGGAAACCCAGTAAAATTACATCAGATAAACGGACAGAGCTACGTGAAATTAATAACTCTCAGCAGCCTGCAGAGAAACGTGAAGATATTAACAACTGGAAATGTTTGAGAGTGGCAAAACCAAAGCTTCTAATAATAGATAAAATAGATAACAACCTACAGGCTAAAGACTCCTGTGTTTGTTTGGTCCCAGACACAAAGGCACATTTTCCCTTTATCTTCAAATGGATGTAGAGGATAAGACTACAATGGCTGGCTGCTTTTATTCACTCTTGATTTGGCACTTGCTATTACAGGCTGCTCAGCAGGTTGGTGGGATGCTGACTGCCCTCAAGTCCTGTGGCAAACAAGGATTTTGGAGAGGGGATCTCATTACTTCTGAGGTATCTATCAGCTTACTTGCCCACTCAAACAGCTAAATACATTATTTGTGGCGAGTCTGCTGCTGTTGTTGCATCAGTTTCAAAATCTGTTTCTCAGTTTTGCAAGTACGTTGACACAGAAATACATCCTCCTCCCTCATTTTATTTCAGGAGGATGTTAATGCTGTGGACAAGCATAGACTCCTAGCCCTGCAGATAAAAATGTAACAGTAGCTGTGTGGGTTTCCTGACCTCATTCTCCTATCTAATGTGCCTTTGCACCCACCTCCATAAATGTTCAGCCTTTAGTCTGGGCTGTGGTGGCTGCACAGCTGCCGTGTCGAGCTGCTGGCTGCTTAAAGCAAAAAAATTCTTAAGAGACAGTTCCATTATTTGATATGTTGCTATCGATCCCTAGAGGCCATGGCTAGAAGAAATGCGCTAGGGCATCCACTTTGTCTACCTGCTTCCCGTGGCTCTTTAATAACTTTGCAGAGCACATACAGTATTGCTTTTTGTGTTTGTACAGTGATGTTTACAACATAGCTGGGGGTCTAACACTGTATATATAAAGTGTTTTGCTTTGTCGACTACAAAGCAAACTTCAATCGGGATCTTGTAACTTATCTGTGCTAGATGCTTTTATTTAAAGCATAGATCTTCTATAGGTGGAATCTTGCTCTCATGCTGATACACAAAGTGCTCAGCAAAGCACAGAGCCCTCTTCAGCTTTCACAGAAGAGTTTCAGAGAACAGCTCAGGGGAATGCGTTTGGGCTTCCTTGTCACCCCTCAGTGAGTGACAGCAGTTATCCAACTACCTGGCTTCAAGGAAAGGAGAAGCTACAGTGCTCCAAGTAAAGCTGCGGTGACAGTTCAGGGTATAACATATGCCCACATAAAGAAGCGGTAACACATTTCATAGGACCATACCTATGAAACATCCACTATTCATCCATTTCTTCACTCTCCTCTGTGGCTTCTCTGAACTTTATGATGGATGAGTCCCCTTTTTCAGTGCTTCCCTAAACTTATAGAAGGTGGAAGTGGTTGTAGTGGCTGAAGCCAGAACACAACATCCAGAAACATACTGTGCATGTTATCACTACCAAAGCAGATCAGAGTTTGAACCAGCTCTGCCCACTGCAATTTTGGGATCTTTAGTACGCCTGCAAATATTCTGGCCAGACTCTTGCATGTGGTATTCTTGAACCTGCATCCTGAAACTATTTTTTCTCAACAGTAAAGCTACACAGTCAGTGTCTTTAACTATGAGACAGAAAATGCCTGCACTTGCTGCCTGCACCCAGTTTGCCATGTCACCCTGTCAAGCCAATTACTTTAATTAAAGTTCTGTCTGGTCCTTCTTGACAACTCAAGTCTCTAATGATGAAAATATGTATGACGATGATCTGGATGAGGGAGGCAGAACTCATTGTTTTCCAACACTCCTGCTATTACTAGAAATTTCACATGAAAGTAGGGCACTTTCTTTGAGAAAAGCAACACAAAAGTGTCACTTGGTTTCATTAGCAGAATGGTGGTTCTTTGCTGTTCCTGCTCTAACACTCTTCATGGGTGAAGAATTCAGTCCAGTGCTTTGGGAAAGAGATGCAAACATTGCTAATTGCACTTAGATTAATATTCTAGGAAATTTAAACAAAGCACTGTGCTGGAAAAATTCATTAAGCAGTAGAATAATCCCATTGGGCAAGTAGCACAGTGTCAAACTGGCTTTAATCATGGTGGAAATGTTTTGCTTTTCATGCAAAACCAGTGCTTGCAAGATCTGGCATAGCTAGAGAGCCTACAGAAACACTGAAGAAAAGTCCACGAGTAATTAATACAATTACAAACACCACAGAACATCAGAAAATGGTTGGGGACAGTACATTACATTAAGCATTATTTTCATGGGTCCTACATGTTCGTACACCAGACCTTATCCTGCTTATTTCTTTGTTGGAAACTTCTCTGAAGCCTTTCAATCTCACTTAACAGCTTCCTTTCTGCCCAGCAAGAATAAGAAGGAATGTAAGAACAGGAAAGGTACACAATTAATGCAGCTCCCCTGTGTTTTTTTTTTAATCCTCTGCCTATGAAGGAATAAACAGCTATTTCAAGACAGTAAAAATCATCATTTTATCATTCTCAAGAATGATACAGACTACAGCTATTTTATTAAACAGAATTTTCTTTCCGTCCCACTAATCTTCCAGAACTGGGCTTCTCAAACTTCTTCCCAGTACAAATATCGTCTGTCCTCAACCATCTTCACAAAATACTGTGCCCAAACAGGGAAATAACTACACACACAGAAGCTTTGTTCCTCAAGTCAGTTGTGTCATTGTTTTTCTCATCCTCAAAATAACTTAGTTTTTCCCCCCCCCCCCCCCCTTCCAGTTCTGTTTGCATCTTTCCCAGCTATAGAGGCCAGTTCACAGAGAGGGACAAAAAATCTACACAGTGACTACTGAGTGGTTCTAAATACTGATTTGGGGCATGCTGCTTTGATTCAAGTAACTGTCCACCAGCCTTGCAGGAAAATGGGTTTAAAGAGAAAAGAAGAAAATCCAAACCTCTCTATACATTCAGCAGCTAGCTCTTAGTCCAGCCTCAAGCTCAGTGGCAGGCAAGTGTCAAAAATAGTCTCTGTGCCTGCAGACAAGGCTTTCTGGAATTAGGGTAGTAGCTATATGAGACAGAAAACCTATACAGTACATGCAGACATAGAGGAAGAATTTGTCTGCTGCTCTCAAAGTGCAGGCTTTAGTATATTTGTGTTTATCTTTTTAAGGGGTAAGAAAGAGATTTCCAACAGAGGTGATTTTTTTTTCTTCCCTCAAGACTTTATAATCTCTGAAACAAGGAAAGTTACAGCTTGTTTTGAAAAGATAAAGCTCTTGAAAAGGAACTGCTCCTGGGAATAATGCAGTGAAAATGTTGTTGCTCAGCAGAACAAATCCAAACGATAACTGGAGTCGTTACCTAAAGCAGACTATATAAAAATCATTTCCAGGAGCCGCATCAGAACCCAGAGACATATTAATAATGAAAGATAAGCACCTGCATGTCTGTCACTTACTACCTTTTTTTTGGTGCTGCTTTTACCCCAGGACATACCTGACCCTTGCAGTCACTCCCTCATGAGCACAGAAGTGTCCAGTCTTGCTTTCAATTCTATTTTTCTCATAGATATCATTCACTGTTAATAAGGCTTCACAATTTCCCCACATTCTTTTGATACACCAATAAGCTTATGTAAGTACACGGCTGCTGTGGGAAATCCAGATTACAGTGAAATGTGCTGAGAAGCATGCTATTTGGCCTTTGTTTCCTGGAAGGGACACATCTACAAACCACTGTTGTCACTGCAATCCAGTACCTCTAGACAGAAATGGGAGCTTGTGCTGCTGTTCTGTGTAACACCTCCTCCTCTGGAGTGCAGAGCGTCTGCAGACCAGCCACACCTTGCAATAGCTGTGCCTCCTCCTGCCAACAGGTTTAGCATCAATTCATATCAGAGCCACTAATTGATACTGGAAGGCAAGTGTTAGAGAGCATGCATCTGCCCGTCATACCTTTAAGACACATCATTTGGACACAGCCTAGCGTATGCACGTGCTCAAAACTCACACATGAACTTGTACTTCACCAGAACTGAGCCAACGCCAACCATGTAGACTGTCTGGAAAACTAAGATGTCCAGCAAATATGACATATAACAATTTCATACAACATTATAGCACAGTAAAAAATCCACAAAAAAGCTGACAAAATGCAGAAGAGCTGCTAGAAAAATCTAAACAGTAGAAAATAAGCACTTTCTATATAAATCTCACTTTCTCTTTGTATTTACTATACCCACGTTCATCTCTCTTTTATTACATTTCTATACAAAACTGGTATTGGCTCTGTTCTCAATGAAAGCTCTCAGCTCCATAAAATTTGCAATTGCATCCAAGCTTTCTGCCATCAAGAAACCTGCATTTCATTTCCATGATTGTGGCAGCATTTAATCAACAAAGTCCCTACCTATATGTATTTATATAGATATACATGTATATATACACACATACATACATACATACACATGACAAATACTTTTGCAGTTTTCTCCTCTCCCGGTGTTTGGAGTGACAGTCATCCTAGAAGGTAAAGGCATACACCACTCCCACAACCACGATATTTCCAATTGTTGCTATTATTGCAATCCATAACAATATGGCATCATTTGAAGAACGGGATGTCTCTTCTGGTGGATTCTGCATGGAAGAAGCTGCATGGACGTTGGCTGATGAGTTAAACAAGGAGTACTCTGTACTAAAGTCCTCGTTGGGTGAGTCCATAAAAGCTCCTCCCATAACAGGAAGCTGTGAAGAAAGAGATAACAAAATTAGATTGAAGACCAATATCTGTATTTGCTTTGTCTCAAAGTCACTACAAAAGACTAACCACCAGCAAACCTGCAAAATTACTGAGATTTCATGTGTGTGGTGCTAATCTGTCAGGAATACCACAGACACATACACTATTTTGTCCATTCCTGTTAGAATCAGTATTATTGCAGAAAACCTATGTATATTAGTATATTACAGGGAATATACCTAAGAGCTAGCATGCAGGCTCCAAGTCAGCCTAATTAATTATATGCACTTAGAAAGAAAAGATACAGCTATCCACAAAGCGCTTGCATACTAAAACTTAGGTTTACAGCAACATGATTGTTTTGTGACTACCAGCAATGGTATCGTACTGCCGTAAGGCATCGAGCAAGCACAGTGAGGAAGTGATGCAGAGAATTCGTTCTCCTCTTATGCATCGCTCAGAAGTGACCCCTTGCTTTATGTAGAGATGATGCAAAAACGTATGAATTGCAAAAGTTCTTACTGTAAAACTGGCGGAGTGTACTCAGTGCACTAACTTCACTTGCAAAACACACCATTGCAACGATTCAGGATTTATAAATCTATGCAATGGAAAACTTCAAATTGGATTTTGAAAGGCTCCTTGGCAATGAAGTACCTGGCAGATTTCCAACGCTTTTCCCACCCCAGACTCCTCCTACTAGGAAGGACAAAGTTTCTTTAGTGCTCTTAGTGGATTTCTCAGTGCTACCAGGAAAAGTTCTCGGTAAGATGGCAGTTATTCAATAAAGGACTATGGAAAAGTTAAAGAAAAAAGGAATCCTTTAACCTTGTTTTTATACAGGTTCCAATTGTCTTCCTAACTTCATCCAAGATCACAACATATATTCTTCATGATTCAACAACTATTTTATCGTCTACATTCAGGCAAGAGAAGTATACCTACTGCAGTACTAAGACTGTCTACTACTAAGAAAAGGTTCACAGAAAAGCTTTTTGCTTCCATCCTTGTCCCTTGTATGTTTGGGAATACAGATCTGGAAGTTTCCCCCGGCTCACCAACTGCATGCTTTCGTGACCAGCAGGTCGAGGGAGGTGTTTCTGCGCCTCTACTCCGCTCTCATAAGACCCCACTTGCAGTACTGCATCCAGCTCTGGAGCCCCCAACATAAGAAGGATGTGGACCTGTTGGAGTGGGTCCAGAGGAGGGTTACAAAAATGATCAGAGGGCTGGAGCACCTCTCCTGTCAGGACAGGCTGAGAGAGTTGGGGTTGTTCAGCCTGGAGAAGAGAAGGCTCCAGGGAGACATTATTGTGGCTTTTCAGTACTTAAAGAAGGCATACAGGAAAAATGGGGACAAGCTTTTTATCAGGGTCTGTTGCGATAGGATGAGGGGTAATGGCTTTAAACTAAAAGAGGGAAGATTTAGACTCGATATAAGGAAGAAGTTTTTTACAATGAGGGTGGTGAGACACTGGAACAGGTTGCCCAGAGAGGTGGTAGATGCCCCATCCCTGGAAATATTCAAGGTCAGGTTGGACAGGACTCTGAGCAACCTGACCTAGTTGAAGATGTCCCTGCTTATTGCAGGGGGGTTGGAGTAGATGGCCTTTACAGGTCCCTTACAACCCAAACTATTCTATGATGCTATGATTCTATGACTGTTTCAGAAAAAGCTGCAGACCATCTCTATAAATGCTCAGGACACGCTCTTCTAAATATCCTGTAAAAAGCCAAAGATCTGCTCAGCAGCCTCAGGAACTGCAACTGTTATGTACTGCAGGAAGAGCATGACCAGTGTGGGTATCGCAAAGCCCCAAGTCTCTGCAGTATTCAGTAACTAAAACTCCCAGAGAATTCTAGTAGGTAGGTAGACCAAACCCATGGCCTTAATGGGGGGAAAGAAAACAACCCAGAACCGTATGTCCCAATCTCTCTGCCAGCCTGACCAGAAGGGAAAGATAGCTGGTGTTGATAGCTGATTTGATCTTGAGCAATGAGTAAAACCTAGACATCAGTTCATCCTACCTACACTCTCCTTTCAGATCCGGTAGAACTCAAGTGCTTCAAGGAAAGCTGAAAAAAGTCTGGGAATCTTCTCCTTAAGAAACGCTCTTGCTATGACACCCACCAACCTCTCCTTTCCCACAGTGGATTCCATGCTGCTGCTGTCACCTTCCAACCTTTAAACACAATTACAATCTCCTATTTTACACCCTACTTGTAAGTGCTTTTGGGTTTTTTGGCATTATTATTCTTCACCTTTCTCAATAGGGCTTTCTTCTACAGCTGAAACCCTCTGATTCTGTAACAAAAAAATAAAAATTCTTCCTGCTGTTATACCAGTAGTACAATTATAACTTCAACGGTACTGTTGAAGTCACCACAGCCTACAAATAACAGAGGAACCAGCCTTGTCTTCGTTCAGCCACATCACAGAAGGCTGCTATACCATCAGCCCTAAATTACCATGCCCAATGCTCACTGGGCTAAAAAAAATCAATCATCTCTTTTAACACCCTGTCCTTCAACTCCCACAACACATTTGACTCTCCCAGTAACCTCTCCTGTTGGTAACAAACTACACCCCTCCTGGTTGTGTGCAGCTGTGCTATGGAGGCTGCTAAACAGGACAGGATTTGAGGATAAACCACCTCTCCTCTCCACAGAGGTGGCTGTAATCTACAAATTAGAGCAAAGAATTTGAGAAGCTTGAGAATAAAGTAACTTTTCCTGCATGCCATCCATAACATTTTACAGAGCTATAAAAGACAGACTCTCTTTCAAAGCTGACTGCTGAACAAATTTCATCTGTACTAGCAAATATCATGTCACATCCAAAATGAAACAAAGAATGATGAAAGACCACAATGGATATGCCATACTACGTAATCCACATTAAATAAAATTATCTTTGAGATCAAATATGATTAGACAAAAGCAGTTTGCAAGAAACCAAACAGGAAATTGCAAAAGTCAAGTTTGATACCTTCTCCCTGCATCAAAGATTTTTGCTGCCAGTTTCAACATAGAGTGTGTTTTAAAGAGAGCAAAAGCTGCCATTTCACAACAAGCCCAGCTTGACGTTTTGGCTCCAATTCCACCGGCCTTTTTTATGTCTTGGTATTTGATAAGGAAAACATTGCACAGTTTAATCAGGATTTCTTTTCATGTAGACATTGCTATAAAAGGCAAATCTGACTTCAAACGTTAAGTGTATTTATGCAGTGATACTGCCATTTTACAGCTATGGAGACACTAAAGATCTTTGCAGCAAATAACAGGCATACATTTACCATACTGGCCGCAAAATGCTCAATCTGCGGTGCTTGCCTCCTTAGCAAACCATTTTAAGGGTATCAGCATTTAGAATGGTCAATTCTGCAAAATCTTTCTACTGGAACAATCATCCAAAGTACAGAGGTACACATATACGTGCATGTGCCCAAGACAGTGGGAAGTCATGAGCAGTGTTCTGGTGAGTGATACCTGGGTTTTGGGCCACACATTCTGTGCCCTCAAAGAGTTATTTGAATTGATGAGCTTCCACCCTGTTAGTCCACCTGGTGCTGTCACAGAGGCAGGGAGCATTCGTGTAGCAGCACAGCTATGCACCGCACTGAAAATGATGCGAGATCTGAATCTCCTCGTACCGTCTAAGGCTCAAACAAGCTGTCTGCACCATCTGAGGGGAACACATGGTGAATCAGTTCATCTGAATCTCCGAAAGGCTTGCGGTGACCTGATACAAAGCACTGACATTCAGCACCTGGCACGGGCTCTTTCTGTAAAATTGACTTACAGTTTTCTGTTTGTAGGTCAGTAGCACTTCACCGCAGAGCTGGAAATAAACCTTACTGCCAACTTCCCATTTGCAGAAATGGTCTCTTACTAAATGTGTATTCCCCTCTTCTCGCTGCTAAAATGGCCTCACATAAGAGCACAGGAATGGCCATATGGCGTCAGACAGAAAGTCCATCTCCCTTGTGTGTTTGCTCCAGCAGTGGCCATAAATAACTGCGTAGGAAAGAGTAAGAGCACAACAGGACAAGCGTATCTGATACTACCCCTTAACAACTCATTGCCTTCAACCGTTTTCAGCTTAGGAAGTTCATAAGCCAGATGCTATTGCTATGGATTTAATAACTGGCAAAGAATTTTGCTACCATAAACTTGTCCAGCCTCCACCTGAGCTCATCTGAAGCTGAGCATCCTTCTCAGTCTGGCCTCTTACTGCCACTTAACAGTCAGGGTTGCCCAGTGATTAGAGTGATGTAAATCATCCTTGGGAGATATGCTCGCCTCTCCACTGGAGAGAGGGAAGCATGGATGATTAATATCAACTGGCAATTTATTTTTTTGGTAGATTAGCTTCAGTGAGATGAATCTCATCCTCGGTCTTGATGTCTTTGTTCTCCCAAAAGGTACAGTATCTTCCCTCTGCAGTCTTATTTGAGATATTACATTAAAGGCTGTGAGACATCCCGACGAGACACTAATGGGAGTTGTGAACTGCCTGTGATAAGCAGTAGGCTAAGGACAGAAAGCCTGCAATGCTTTCTGTGCTTGCTCTATTTGTCTGTCTGTGCCTCTACAAAGCAAATATACACCAAATTCCCTCAGCCAAAAACTTCACCCATGTCAGGGCCATTACAGCAACCTGCAGTCTGTTTTAGTCTCAGAGGATTGTTATAGTTCAAGCAAAGCTGTGCAGAGCCTGTGCCACCCTCCCCAAAACTGCTGGGCAAGGAGGCCAGAGCAAAGGGTTAACTGGGGAACGCGACAGTGAGGGACGTGGCAGGAGCAGATGGCGAGGGGGAATGCTGGAGCACTGCTTGGAAATGAAACTCCAGCGACTATGTCGATATTGTTAAGTAGCGCTAATAGTGCGTCGCTTGCTAAATGGCTTCTGGGACGGGCGAAGAAAGAATTCAAATCATTAAATAGCAACAGGCAGAAAACCAAACAGCAAAACGTCAAGTGGTAATGAGAACACCCACTGTTTTGAATACCTCCTACTGACATCCAAGAGGGTGCTTTAGGGTCACGAGAAGGAGAATAAGGCTCTTGAACAGTTAAGTGATACACTTCCCAGTTAGCAGAAAAATCCTATTTTATAAGCAAAATGATTCACACAAAGGAAAAACAACATGTCAGGTGCCAGTCACTGATACTCTAAAAATATTAGCTTTCTTAAGTAGCATCACATAAAATCCATCACTTAGCAATAATATTGCTCCGTTTCTTTGAGAATCAGGTGTCCATCATTTTTTCATAGCCAGCTAGAGAAGTGTAACACTTAGTTCCCTGCTACCTTATTGGGAACCCAGGCTTGGCATAGAGATTTGAAAGCACAGCTGAGTCTTCTAGTAGCCATTTTCCAGAAATTAGGAAACCTCAGCAGCAGCTTTAACAGCTGTCCTGTATCTTGGCCCTGACCTCACCACATGCCGCTCTGGGAATGGGATGCTGAGAGGTGAAATGTCACCCCAGCTCAGATGTTGTTTTGTAAAATCCCTGTTGTTACTTCAGAATATCTAATTTTTCAGCGTTTCCTTTTGGTTAAATTTTAGATAGCATTTTTTTACATGACGGCGTAGTGTGAACACGTAAGGTGAAATTATTATTTTCTTCTGCCCTGGCAGTGTATGATTGCTACAGTGTCTGAAAAACTTCTAGCTGCAATCACCAATCTAACACAGTTGCCAAAGATGGCAGCAATATACAGGTTCACAAAAGTATCATAACCACATTTTAATTCTTAAGCTCTTTTTAAATAAAAGTTTTGCGCTAACGAGATACCTCACATGACCAATATTCTCCCCATGCTAATTCTCTTCTTTCTCATAGAAACATGCATATATATATTCTCCTCATCTGAAGTATGCACTATTATGTAAATGAAGAAGTCCCGGCTGCTATTTATTTACTGGTAATATCTAGATAACCAAGTTCTTCTGTCTACCGTTTGCCAGAATATCACCCAACTACTTACGATGCACAGACTGGGTACACAGTGACAATCAGGACAGTTATTCCACGTTCACTGCAAGTGGACTAGTTTAAATGCACTAAACCACCCCACCCCCAAAATTAAAGGGCACCTAAGGCAATCCTCTTTAATTTAATTAAACAGCTCTAATTCTGAAGTGGGAGGATCCATGCAAATGCTTTATGCAGTTAACCTCAAATTCTCGTTTTAATTAATTCAGATCCCTGCTTCACCTTGAAATCACAGTCTCAGGTTGAGAAGCTGAGGAAACACAGCTGCTTATTTTCAAAATATAGTTGTCAAAATGCTCACCCTACCAGTGGCAATGGAAAATTTTCACTCTAACTTAGAAGCATCAGGCTTTCACCTGTTATTTTTAATCTTGTTAAAACCTCTCTATTCTATCAATTTCTGCTTTTCTTCCAGTTCATTCCTAGGACCTATGTATTACTTCCTCTGCTGCTTTCCCGATTCATGCTAGGCTAGATACAACATCTTTGTCCTTTTAGATAAGATCCTGTTCAAAGCTGTTCCTTATCAGCAGCATCTCAGATGCCACAGGTATGAGTTTCAGCCTTGCTGTTGAACCACGCTAAGAGTTGCCTTGACCAACAGGTGTCTAGATATTCAGGCAGGAACATCCAAAGATGTTCCAAGATGCTGCAGCAGACACTTCAATTCCGAGTTTGCTCTTGGCTGTAGGAACTGTTTTCCCTTAACTAACGTATTCTCCTGGGTAACCGAGCCCAGCTAGATCTTTGTCCCCAAGCACAGCTACCCCTCAGGTACCTTAGATGAGCACATGCCTCTTGCAGACCAGAGCCCCTCTCTGTGGAAAGCTATTCTGCAGAATCAGCTGCAAGAAACAGTGTAAATAACTGGCATGGCGGTTAAATGTTTTCACCCTGATTTTTTCACTCTCGTATTTCTGCATAGGTAGCATCCAAGATAGACTAATGATAAACATGCTGTGATTCCATTCCCACAATTTACATCTGCCTAGTGCCTCCTTGAAATAGCTTTTATTATTTCAAAGAACCCTACTGCTTTTAAACTATTATTCTCAAGCAACTGCTGTTGGAGTTCATCTTCCAAGTGCAGAAGACTGAGAACAAACAAAAGCCTTTTATTGCTGACAAGTCTCAAATGGAAACAGGGGAGGAGTTTCTCATCCTATCCCTGGTCCCAAGAATTCCTCCTCTCTTTCCAGCCAATGCCAGCAACGCTGCACCAAGGAAAAGAGCGAGCTTTGTCAGCGTTGAACAAAAATGCAAACAACCTGTATGAAGAGGCTGCAAATCTAAGTCAAATGCAATTTAAATTGTGAATCTGTATATTCTAAGTGGAGGGGGTGGTAAATACCACAAGAGCGTGCAGGGCAATCAAGCAGATGTGCTTTAAACTATCTGGATGCGCCAGGAACAACCATTCAGGCAACAGCACTAGCTGACCTTCCAAATAACTAATACAACTGAGGCAAGCATCCTATTGTGGACACCACGCTGGGGAAGTAGAAGATGGCTGGGTCCCATTTACACACAGTTGTACCTTTCATGCTTCCAGGAGCACACACACATGGACGAAAAAATACAAACAAAGGGAACAAGAAAGGCGAGTATTTATCAATACGGAAAAATTCAACAGGAGGCTATAAAATTAACCATCAGTGTTATCATGAGTAGGAGCTAGTTAAATTTGTTTACAATTTCCAAAACTGGCAAAAGAGAACCTTTTCACACCATGTGTAGTCATACTGGGAAACTCAGAGAGAACAGGAATTCCTTTAGAGATAAGAGCATCCTGCAGAGCTGTATCAGTTTAATATTGAACATGACTCTGGAAGGGCTTCACGAACCAAGTCTCTAGTTTAAACTCTTTAACCATATTATGAGAAGAAAGAGGCGTTGATTATCCCACCTATTGGACGGCTTCTTGCATGACCTAAAGATATTTTTAGCATTGTATCTTCAAAGCCAAACTACTGGATTTAACTGGACTTACACGGTTTCATGCTCTGATCCAGGCTGGCAATTTCTTTCTGGTGTCAAGTTCTTCTATCGAAAAAAAAAGAAAAAAAAAAAAAAAGAACAAACTGGGGGAAAAGAAAGGAACACTGCCTAGGGCATAATGTTTTAATGTCTCAAGGGACAGTTTTGCTCTAAAGACACAAGGAGATACCCCTGACTGGAAGCAAGCACACAGCTACACGGTATCAGTGGAAGTTTCGGTTGTTCTTACACAGAGACTAAGTGGCTCTCCATATGCTGGAGGATAAAGAGGAAAAGAAGATTAACACAAGCTGGTTGTAATGACACTTCATACCTGTGAGTGGAAAAGGCATTCCCACCATAAATAGAGAAGTCAAATGATGAGGTCTAAGCGGAAAACCACAGAGCAGAGCTCAAGAGTGGGTGTATAGGAAAAAACTGAAAAAAACCTAATCCCATTTCTCAAAGTGCAAAAGGGCTGCGCAAGCCCTTCCTCCATCGTGATCTTTGCAGCCGTGTTCATCTCTGACAAAATGCCAATTATTATCATTATCAATGTACTGTTGTGGCCAAGGTATCTTGGTTGCAGAATAAGGGTCTGACCTTCATATTCTTTTGATTTTCCTTCTACTCCTTCTCCCTTAGCCCAACAAAAGGCTTAGGCTATTCCCCAGGGTAGAGGATGGTAATTGGCAGCCATTCACAGTAATGGAAGCAACGACACAATTTCAAAAGTAGAACTAGTTCCAGATGAAAAAATGTTTAAATCACTACACTTCAGGCATAGGCAAAAGCAGTGATTTTGTAAATCACTATATCCTTCAGTATTCAGTAATCAGGACACCGCTCACAAACGCTAAAAGAATTTCAAGGGGTAGGTGTTAGGGGCTAGACCTAAAGGACGCGACATTTTGAACATCATCTTATTCCTCTAGAGAAAAAATAATTACATACAAATTCCTCTGTGTTGCATATGCTGACCACTGTTCAAATGAAAACCCAGTAGCAATAAAAAAGTCTTACATGGTAGCTCCAGTCCCTGCTACACAGCCCATGAAAAATTGATTGGCTGAGGTTTAACTAAACCACACCAACAGGAATAATATAGCTTAGCTCTGTTTCATCAGAGAAATTACTTACTATTCCATGCAGACTCAAAAAGCTTTCAAACTATACATATGATGTATTTTACACAGTGATGGTTGTACTACAAAGACAAGTTGCCTATTGAGGGAAGTAATCGCTTCCATTGCAGCTCTGCTGTACCTAATGATACGATATAAATGCCTCATTTTCAGCACCTTTGAGATAGCCACCTGGAATCTATCTTCAAATATGATAACATAAGAGTTAGGTCAGTCCCCCCATCATAATGCAAACCCACTGGGAAAAAAATTATTCTGTGATGACTTCCAGAGATTAATTCTCCCATGGAAAATACTTGCAGGCATCCAACAGAAAGCCTCAGAAGGGAAATTAAAACAATTTAATAGTCTCAGCTTATTCCGTAATGATTATTTGCCTTAAGTTTATATATGCTGTCAGACTCCCTGAAATCACAGAGGAGAGAGAAAACTGGTAATGATGTATGCAATTTTATTTCGGTTATATGTCATTTTCATCCAACTGTTTTTTCCTTTTTTTTTCCCTTTCGTTCTCATGTTGCATTACATTTTCACAAACAAAAAAGGGTGGAGGGCTGAAGTATGCTAACAGAATAATTGAGGTACATCTCTCATGTCTTATTTAAGGCTATTTTTTGTAAAAATTTTTGCTTGCTTGCTGGGCACCTAGGTTCAAGACACACAACAAGCCTGACAGTCAACAAAAAACAATGTGTTCCACTTGAGATGGACAAAAAATGGAGAAAAAGCTGACACAGTGTTAGCCCTCTTCATGTCTGGAGACCTTAAGGGTAGCGGCCAGCACAAAAGTCAAGTAAAGCATACAGAGCAGCTTCTAGGAAGAAAGGAGGACTGCCAAATGTTATCCCTACTGCATACACTTCACTTGATAGAATACCAACATCTGGCAGGTTGCCATACATCTTGATCCCATCAGGCATCTCAGGCTCAACATATGGCTCGAACAACCTATAGACTGCACAACCCCCTCAATTTATTCTGTAATGCTTCAGTAGTGGTTTATACCTGAAGAAGAAAACACACAATTTGCTTAAAAATTATTGCATTGCATTCTATTCTCTTGCGTTTTTGAGTGAGCCAACCACACAATACACAATAGAATAAAAATTAGGTGAAAAAATTTGACAATTTCCTAATTTCTAGTATTTGAAGAGTAGTATTCATCGTACTAAGAAAAGTTTCTTCCAACATAACTATTTATTGAATATTGTGAAGAGACTAAAAGCTCAATCATGTGTAAACCTTGGAGCACTTAAGAACTCAGTGCCACCAGGCAACCATTTCAACAATCGTCTAGGATTTACTGTTCCCACAGCAAAGCCCAAGGAAGAGAAGTAACACGTGTTTCTCATCCACTTTGGTGCAAAGTCAGCAGGCATGGCGTGAACACATTTCACAAACGACTTAAAATAAGCCCGGATCACTTTGCTTTGAAGTAAGAGAGGAGCACCCATACGGGACATTTCACTGGCTCTTCTGGCGAAGCAGAAACCTTTATCAAAGTGTGAGAACAGCCATCAGCAGAGCCAAATATTCCATATGTTCTCACAAACCCAGATCCTCACAGCCTAGGTTTTGCTCATGTACTAAGACCATCAAGAGATGATTAAGCGTGGCTGAACTAGACAGCAGCTGATGACATCTTTATCACGCCAAACAAAAACAGAACAGCAAAGCCATCTGTGTTTGTGTGCTCATGTTAAAGATTGTTCAAACAGTTCAGACCACATTACAGAAAACTATAATAAATTATACATTGATTCTTTCTCTCTAGATAAGTGTGTCTATATATGTGTAGGCAAAATAGCACTCCTCAGTGGCTGACATATGCACAGGATGGGCACAAAGCAATGTATAATTTATTATACTTCTATTTGCAATTAGATATTTGTGCTTTGAACTTTTGCAGTTGGTGGGGCTGCACAGGATAATTAAAGACATGAATATGTAACAGCTTTCCTCAGGAATGATTTTTTTCCTACCCAAAGTGATTTCTGTCAAAGCTTGTGCAGTTACTCTTTTGTTATGGAAGGCTGGGCAAGGAACAAAGAAAATAAAGTAAAAATGTATTGTATTTGCATTTTCTTCCCATTTTATTCAGTGTGATCCGAACTATGGAATCACCACTGGCCTGAAGAGCTGGAACAGCTCAGAGAGAAGGAGCGATTCGGTGGCCTCCCACGCCTTAAACAAGATGCAAGTTTGCACTCCCCCGGTGTCCTAGCATCTTAGGGTGTTTGGAGCAACGTTTCTAAAGCATATAAACAGGAGATAAATGTTATTGTCCCTGAGCTTGATAGCTGTCCCTGGGCCTGACACAAGTTAGGTACAGAAGAAACAACCACTAACAGAACAGCGCACCAGTTGCAAAGTCTTCCACATAAAGGATGTCGAAAAGTAATCAGAAAATGGGCTGGCTCCAAGGCCAAGCAGGGTTTCTCCAGAGCCTGCCAGCCAAAGTAAATGCACAGACTCTTCTTCAAACCTGAAGTTCAGAGCCCTCTGAACTTCAGAGGGTCAAAGCAACAAAACAACAAAATAGTTAAGGGATACCTTGGTGCTTTAAGAGACAAGGTTCAGACTGAAGCAAGACAAGTACACCCACAGGCCCTTAGAATGATACTCGTTCATGCACATACATGACCACGTGCACAATTTTGTGGTGGTATCTTGGACCCACAGACGTAATTTTAAAATACGCAATCTGGCCAAAAGCAGCCTAAGATTGAGAATAAATGTCAACTACTGGAATGCAAAAAGTAAGCTAAAGCATTAGGTATGTGAACTGCACCAAAATCCCAAACTCTGTTTTGTTAAGCCCTTAGTACAAGACCTACAAAAGCAGTTGGAAAAAAACCACCTGGGTGAAGTGTAACACACTCAGCTACAGGAGACCTCAGCACGTGCATGGCAGCGCAGTTCCCAACACAACTGAACAGCTGGCTGGATTCTTCCGCCCAAAGCTTATACACTCA
Organism: Anarhynchus alexandrinus; assembly: GCA_008711295.1. Taxonomy (NCBI): domain Eukaryota; kingdom Metazoa; phylum Chordata; class Aves; order Charadriiformes; family Charadriidae; genus Anarhynchus; species Anarhynchus alexandrinus. The sequence continues at coordinate 2,052,144 of VUYV01000093.1, read as the reverse complement.
GGCAAATAAGAACTCACTGATCTAGATTACCATACTTTCATCCATGCTGAGGTTTTATTTATGACCCCACTGAAGCCAATTTAAGTAAAATATAATAATCTCTTTTTTTTTTTTTTCATGGCATCAATGAGTGTACAGTAAAAAGATTAAACGATGAAGGAGATAAAAATTGGAGAGGTCACAAAGATTCTCGCCGAGGAGCCACTGGTTTTGATACAGGCACAGCCCAGTTAAAAATGGAGGTTTGGGATATCCCTGCACTGTTTCCTGCAGCCTTTGAACTCGGATGGACTGCCTAATAAGAGAGACCTCTTAAAAAAGGTAACAGGCAAAGGACATTTGATCTCAGCTAACCCTGAAATATCATAGAGGTTGTTGCTCTCCCTCGCCCCAGCAGCCTGACAGCTCTCCATCTACCCACAGAGGGGCTTACCCCAGCCACGCTGAAGTCTTCAAAACTGCAGCTCAAGCCTTTTTCAAGCTGAGCATCGCTCGTCAAAAATCCAGCACAGGAATATTAAGAAGCAGCATGGGAGTCTTTCAGTAACAGCAGTGCAAATATCTAGTAAGCATCCCTCTCACCTTTAATCACCTATATTTTGAAATGCTGGATTGAAGATCTCCATTTCAAAAATATCTCCAAGACACTTATGCATCCCACACCACCATTCTGTGTCTTGCATGAATAAATCCATAACACAATGAGTTACTGAGAGCTTTGGAAGAAAATTCACAAAGAAAAATGATTGCAACAGATACCCTGAGAAGCAATTAAAGCCATCAGCAAAAAAAACCCCACAGACAGAGGTTCACTCCATCTGGTTTGCACCCTCAGAAGCAGTCTCCTTAAAAACATTCTCAAATTTACCATCCAATCAAAAAGAGGCAAATTTAGGAATTTAAACTGGACATCAAGATTTCCCTTGGGAAGACGCCTATTGCTATCCATTGGCAATATATGGCAATGTAAGTACTTAATCTTGAGGGAGTGCACACATTGCTTATTTGCAAGCTTATATGAGAAACTCTGACCTTGTTAGGTGCTGGTAGGAACTTATTTCCTACTCCCATTATTATACTAAACGCTTTAGAGTTGCAGTAAAAAAGTGACAGACACACATACATCTAAAATTATCTACACAGACCCATTTTAAAAGTAACTAAATCAATAAACGAGTAATACAAGGAATAGCAGAGAAAAAGGGAAGGATTCCTCAAAACAAATTATAATTTCTTTAAAGCAATTCTGCATTTTGTCATTTTCAAAGTGCCCTGGAAATCATGAGTCCTTTTGTAATATGAATGATTGTAAGCTGAAAGTATAGTCAAAGAGATAAAAGCAACATCAGATAACAAATAGATGACCACAATAAGCAGATGACCATGTTCACCCAAGTTAAAATGACGTCAAGTTAGAAAGTTTAAAACATTCCAAATAAAACAATGTTTTCTACGTATTTGTTGATAGGCCTGAACTCAAGACAACTTTTTATGCAAAGTTTCTCCAAGGCCGAAATAAGATCTTTGCACTATGTAAAAGCACAGATGCTCCTTTAAGAGCTTTCCTCCTAGCACATTCAATACCTGATCCCATTCTCCCTTGAAAATAAATTGGAAACCATGCCATAACATCATAACACACCCCCTGACTGGAGAGACCGTACAAAATCGATCTCTGCATTACATCCTTAAGGGAGAACATAATTCCTTTCTCTGTGGTTTACCATTACTTGAAGTTCCTCTAAGTTAAGGAAAGACATTATTTATTTACTGGCAAGTACATAGAATTAATTACAGAATAAAAACACATTTAATCCATCCTGTTGCTCAAACAGCATCATGGAAATGTAACTGATAAAATGCAGTACATTGATGCCAGACGACTGCCCATCTTGGAGATTCACCACATAAAAATAAGCTCCAGCTCAATTCAGGAACAAATGACACACAGAAGTGGGAAATGATAAAATATTTAAAAAAATCCTTCAGGCTTGGCTTGTGTGGGAAATGCGCAAATTTCTCTTGAACCTTTTATTTCCAGATTGCTGGTATGAATACAAGTTAAGTCAGTGAAACGAACAAACCAAAATTAAGAGATGAATACAATGTGGTTTCTGGCCAATTCCAAACCACATCCCATTACAGTACAATCTAGAGAGCTTGTAGAAGCCAGTGGAAAAGCTCTGCTGGCTTCAAAGCAGAAACACTAGGGACCATAGATAGCCACTCACTGGAAGAGAATAGTCTGAGACATACTGGGCGCCATGGACACGCAGGCTGGTGCTCATCAAGAAACTCTTATTTGCATCCTTCCTATTGCCTGAGTCAGTACCTTCAGAAACTTATATTTCTCTGTGCTTCTTTCATCCTTTTTTTTTTTTTTGTTCTTACTTCTTCCTAAAAGTTCAAGGTTGGTTTTTTTGGCAGAATGGTTGAGTTCCACTGCGGTTTCATTTAGTTTTATTTTACACAAAGCCTGCCACAATGAGGCCCCTGTCTTGCCTAGGCACTTCGACTACTGTGTAATTAATTTACGACTATATCTAGCAATTTTTATTATCAGTGGCTCTTTATACCAAAAGCCAATACAGTGTAAGCAACCAACTGCTGTCAGATATCTTTTACCTATGCATGGCATATCCATGACTGCTATATGCATGAGAAAATCAAAGCAGTGGATTCACTGAACCCAAGTCTCCTCTTTGCATTAGTTTTATATTGACATTTACTGCAATGATATAATATCAGTTTGGGGGAATTATAAGCAAAAAATCACACTTGTCATTTTTTCACCTGATTTATGTTAGGAAACACAGCAGTGTAGAGTACGCCCATTCAGAACAACCCAAAACCAGAAAGGATTCCCCTTGAGAAAATCTTGCAGATGTTCAAGAACTCGGAGTTTCATTATCCTGAAGTGAATCTCTGAAAAACCTGTTTGACCCAGCCTGTGAGACAAAACACACCTAGATGAAACACACATACAATGACAAAAAGCAGCAAGTCAGACTTCTCAGAAGGACCAAGAAATGGGATTGCAATCCCTAAGAAGGACTGGGCCGCAGTAAATAAAAGAGCAAATGCAGCATGGTTAAACTTTAATTATATTTGGCTCCCTCAAAACAGATGCTCGCAGACAGATTTCTGTTTCACCCACTAATGACTGTCATACGCAATCATGTCACCGATTTCAGAGGGCTGCAGGGTTTATACGCTTGCAGGCAAAACTGACAAGACACAACTAAAGAATATTCACAGAATCCAACACCCTGCTTAGTCCAACTGGGATTTTGAGATACTGCGATGGAGATAAGAGAATTAGATTGCATCACGCAGTTTCAGGAAGAGGAATAATCATCACCCTGTGCTGGTGCCTGTTACAGCCTTTGCATGTAAAGCAACAGCCCTCCTGACTGTGGCTTGGGAAGCCACAGCGTGCTCCTCCTCTTCGCATCTTGTCTGGGTTTCTGGATCATCACATACTGCTGACAGGAGGTAGTGACACAAGAAGACAGACGCAGATAGGCAAAGGGACAGAAGGGAGAGGTGCATCAGAAATACGTACAGGGGAAGGCAATCTGTTAGGAAGTCATATATGCCTTCTGTACTTCACATCGGCCCAGAGAAAACTTCCTCCCAAGACATTTAAGGGAGTCCTTCTAATTACTTCAGATGTAAGTCCTGCAAGATTTTACAGATTTTACAGTGGGCTTTGGTCAACTTCATCTTTCTGCTGCAAGATCTACAAAGAATGAGATGGGAAAGGAATACACTCATTCTCCAGTCCGAGGCCGTGTTTCTCAAGCTTGAGTCTTCCCAGCTTAAATGAGAACACATCAAAATGAAGCTCGAGTCTGGAGTTATGCAGCACTGCTGTCATGAACCTCATTTCATCCAATTTTATTAAGAGCAGCTTCTTGTTCTTACAGCTTAAATAGAGAAGGAAGAGGAAACAGAAGCAAAAACTTCTGTCCCTCTCCTTCAAGTCTGGGGGTGGACAGAGCCTCAGTGTGAAAAGAGGAATGAACACACAAATTCCCCCACACACATAAGGGTCACCGTTGATGTTAAACGTGTTCTTCAAATACCAAGTAGGGATCTCAGGCTGTGTATTGCAGCTCTGCCCACAGCAGCACTTTCCTTCCCACAAGGCACTAAATTATCCCCAGCACTGAAACGATAAAACCAGTGCCACCATCTCCAAGGTGAAAGCAGAGCCTGGAGTTTGCACAACAGCTCCAGAGATAGAAAGGTTGTTCACCAGCCTGCCCAAGCCATAGCAGAAGAGTTAGCTTCTACTTCTCTCCTTCCATTAGGACCCATTTCCCTCTAAAGTCCCGCCGTGCAAGCACCACTTGTGTTCCCACAGAGGGAAAGTGCTTGCTCTTTGAGAAGCTGCAGAAAAGCTGAAGTTCTTCAAAAATACCACCAGTACCCTTTGTCCATAGATACCCACAATCCCTGTAAATCTGACCAATACCCATCCTTTCTGTTTCAAGCTCCTTACAGTTGTGCAATAAGAAAAAAAAAAAAAGAAGGAATATTAACAATTCATTCAAGTCTTGCTGGCCTGATGTAAAAAAAGGAAAAAAAAAAAGGTTTCTAGAAAACATTAGAGTGCATGACTCATTACTGAGGAAATATCATTGGGTCACATCTGCCTTCAGAATGAACTGGTACCTTTCACTGAACAGTACAGTACATCTCATGTCAAGAAAATCCTTATCTATTGCTTGGAATCAAGCACCCGGCTGCCAATTGATCTTTGCCTATGAAGACTCCCAACGCAACAGGCTTTGAGCAAGAATCTGCTCACATGCAGAGAAGAGCAGCAAACCCAGCCAGTCAGGATTTGTGTCACAGCAAGATCTGTGTTACAAATCTGATTATTTGCACAATGAAGCAGGAAAAAAAGGAAAAGTGGAACTAATTTTCTTTATGGACCTTAATCCTTCCCTCTGATTTATTCCCTTCTTGCCTTATCTCATCTGCTTTGATTGTAAGCTCTTCAGGGCTTTCTGCACTTTTTCAGTGTCCACCACAAGACCAGCTGATGAATCTCTGAAGGATTACCATTGTTCAGCTCACCTCTAACTCCAAAGCTGCCTTGATCCGTAATGAACTAGTGATACTCTGCTGTTAATTTTTAATCATTCTTGTCTATATCTTGTTTCACCAGTCCTAACGAACAAGTGGCTTCACAACACGGAACTAACTCAAAATCTAGCAAGCTGTTCTCCTACTTCTGTTAGAAGAATAACTCCTATAGCTTTTTTCTTCAGATCAGCCAAAAGCTGGTATTAAACACTTATCACCAAGAGGCTAAAATACAAGGGCATGGCCATTCTTCTCTTCAGAAAACACCATGTATGGGCTACAGCAGGGGAAAGGTCCTTATTACAAAAGATAATTGCCTCATGCCAATTCTTTGCACCATTGTCTTCTCTTGGGGTTAAGCTAGAGGAAAATGGCCATTCCCCAAACGACTTCTGCCAGAGCAAACAGCTTTACGATCAAGCAGTGAAGACTGACAGACGTAGCTAATATCGTAGTTATTCAGGTTGGGCGTGCTGAAAAAAATCAAACTGAGAAACTAGAGCAAAACCTGTGTGCAGTTTTGGATGCCTCAATATAAGGATATCAAACTATTAGAGTGTGTCCAGAGGAGGGCAACCAAGATGCTGAAAGGTTTTGAGGGCAAGACTTAGGACGAGTGGCTGCAGTCACTTGGCTTGTTCAGCTTGGAGAAGAGAAGGCTGAAGGGTGCCCTCACGGCAATCTAGAACTTCCTCAAGGGGGGCAGTGGAGTGGGAGGTGCTGATCTCCTCTCTCTGGTGACCAGCAACAAGACACAAGGAAATGGAATGAAACTGCATCAGGTGAAGTTCAGACTGGACATTAGGAAAAGGTTCTTCACTGAGAGGGTGGCTGGTAACTGCAGCAGGCTCCCCCAGGAAGTGGTCATGGCACCAAGCCTATCAGAGATCAAGGAATGTCTGGACGATGCTCTTATTCATATGGTTTAGTTTTAGGTGGTCCTGCAAGGAGCAGGGAGTTGGGCTCGATGATCTTTATGGTTCCCTTCCAACATTAGATATTCTATGATTCTATTATCTGCACTTCAGTCACATTTCATCTTTTATCCCTTCTCCCATCTCACTCGCATCTCTCCTCCTCTGCTTCCATTACCCTTCTATTTTCCCTCATTTTTTTCATCCAGTTGTATTTCCACTCTTATCACTCCAATTCCTCTACTTAATACCTGTTCTCCTGCCTTTGATCCATCCCAATCACTTAGACCATGAGTGATTTTGGTCAAAGGCTGCCTGGCATTCTGGGACTGAAAAGTGCACAGCTGATCCCTGTTGATCTGTAGTTACGACAGTAGAAAAAGCCAGAAAATGCAGGATCGGCATCTGACAACCGTACGTGGGCATCTAGAGACAGAACAAGATGAACCAAAAATGAGTTGACAACCTCAAAATATTAACTAATCCATATTATTTTCATTTTAGGCCTTCATTAAAGCCTGTAATTTAGATGATGACATGTTTCTTTCCTTTGCAGAAAGGCAAACAAGATATTTTATGCACGAAAAGTTTGACACTGGTGTAGTGAATTATAGGGATATTGATGTACTCTACTTTCTCAAAAGGTTACTGTGATCTTTTGTTGATTAAGAGACATGATGTTACTAAGATAAATGCTTCAGTTGCTATTAACAACATCTCTCAGTGAAAAATCAAACATTTTTATACAAAATACTGAATTAGACAAGGAAAGGATACTTGTCATGTCAAAGCAGGAGGTCTATGACCTTAACGATGCTGTATTGTATCATAGCATAAATGCAAATGCTTGACTTGCGCAACACCGATGCACTAGTCTTCACAGCTCAGAAATGAATAATAATGAAAGGTACATGTAAGAAAGTTTCTTCCTGGTGATACCCTTTACATCTGCTGGTCATCTCATTCTGTCAAGTGAAAAAGGTATGCAGGAAAAGAAGCTACCAGCAAGACTAAATGTAATTGTAATAAGAAATGAACTGATGTTTTGTATCATGATTTCAGATTAATTAAATCTGTCTCTTTTTGCCATAAAGATATTGAAAGTGAAAAGAAATTAATCTAAACCTGATGAATGCTAACTGGACCCAAACCACTCCAAGCATATCTGACATATAACATAAAGGTGCTGACTTCAGTTCAAGGCAATAGCCACCTCTTTTTAGGCACCCTCATTTGTATCCTGCACATAGGCTTTTTCTACCCTCTCCGAAGTCGTGGAGCCAGCACAGATATGCAATCCCTGTCCTCAGGACTAGTACATTTGTTGAAAACATGCCAGGCAACCTCAGCTTCCACCTAGGCAACTACAAACTCCCATTGGTTAACCTGAACTTGCTGCTCAGAGGACTTGATTTAAAAGATGGAGTGGAGTGAGGAGGTGCAGAAACGCTACACACAATTATCATTTAATCAGAGATGGCCTGGAAGGGGAAAACAATCTTTATCCCACCTTGACATACATGTATGAAGACAACTGTAATTTCACTGACAGGGTGAAAAATCTAAACAAAGAGTAAGAAGCTGAAATGGAGTCTTTGTAATGAACCGATACATAAAAGCTCTCTCTGAATGCACGCTTCTGAAATCCCAGTCTGAAAACAGATGCATACGCAATAGTATGCGATTGGTTTTGTCTCAAGTACAAAAAATGCCCAACTGATAGAACAGGAGGGGGAAACCTGCAGATAGTTGAGAACAGATGCAAACACACTGCCCGTTCCCACTCGCAGGCTGACTTGGGTGCTCAGGAGAGCTGCCTGATAATTGAACGAAGACGCGTGTGAACTCAGACTGCTTCAGTGAAAGAAAGTCTGCACAAAGAAGGATATCCACAAAGCAATTACTTTTTTCTGTTGGCTTCACTGACTTGAGAGCTCCTTCACATTGCTGCTGAGGTGAGAGCATCAAGACTGAAGGACTAACAGGGTTTAGCAGCACTGTTAGCAGCTTTCAGAACTGCTCTCAGAACTGTTTATCCCATATAGTTATTTAAACTAATTAATCTGCATTTTTTTATTGATTGTTCTTTATTTGTTTGGCTTTACCCATAATTTGAAGGACACTGAAGAGGGCTGGCCAGAATAAGATGCACCCAGGATGGTATTAGGCTCCTGTGTAACCCAATTCACTGTTTAGACAAAAGAGTGCAGCTACTTGACATGCAGGAGAATGAATAGCCAGTGCCTATGGAGAACATTTTGGGAGGATCACTGGTGGGCCAACAGCTTTCAGTTACATATGGATGCACATAAGGGAATACAGGTACACTAGTTTTCTCCACAGATGTGGAGAAAAAGATAAAATTCCTTGAAAATGGTGTTCAATGGGCTGAATATTCCAATACTTGTGATTTGAAAACACTTCAATTTTTTACTTTAACTCTAGGAACTAATAATTTGAGTTAAATATAAAGATACAGCAACTATGAAAATAAATAAAAAGGTCTTGATCAAAACCTAAGAATAAAGGAACAGGAGAAGGCCAAAGATGGCAATGAGACAGAACTACAACTGGAAGGTTACAGGCACTAGCAGTCCAGCCATTGCCCAGCATTTTGCTGACTTTAAGAAAGGACAGTTTTCTGGGAAAAACCAATAAAGTGGCTTTCCTGTATGTGAGACACTACATGCAAGGTTGAGGGTATATATGGAAAAAGTCATCCCTGAAATCTATAAAGTGAATAATGGAAGAGGTCATTGTAGGCCAGCTTGAATTAGGAGATGAGATTTTTAAGGGAAACACAAAATGATACGATGGTTGGCACAAAGGTTTATTTATGATATAAATGGTCCTCTCGTGAAATCAGGAAACTAATTGAGAGAGACAACAGAAAGACCAGAGACTAAGAAAAAAAACAATAGCTTGTTTCTTTGGTTAATCATTGCAGGTTTCCAAATCTTCATAGCAGTCCCAGTTTGCTCTGCATCCAGCTAAACAGCAGAGTGTTCAGCAGTCACTTGTTATTTCCTCCACAGTGTGTACAAAGCTAATTTGCCTTTTACTTACAGACTCTGCCGCTGCTGAGCAGCTTGTGGGCACTGCATTCACACTGCCTACTTCGCAGCAGAAGCAGCTATCAACAAAGTACCCCTGACACCGCCTGGAAGACAGCAACAGCAAGCGGATTTACATCTGCTTGTGATTCCTGTGTAATTTTTTCCAACTCTACTATATGTCTCAGGCATGTGATAATGTTAGCATGTGCATTATTTTCCCTTGGACATATGCATGCCATGGAGCCAAGGTGCATGTTTATTCCCACCGATGCTCTATGGCTGCCCTCAGCATCCAGCGCTCGATGCACACGCACAGAGATGTGGACCCGAGGAGCCCCTTGAACAACATGTGGGAGCGACTGTATCACAAACACCCTTTCTCCCTTTTGCTCTTCAGATAAAGGCCCTTCTTCTGCTCTGGCAGACGAGGGCAGCCGTGCTGGTGGGCAGCAGCAGATGGAGAGCAGAAGAGCAGTGCCACCCTCCACCCACTCCTCCATCCCCACATGCTCCTCAGCGCTCAAGGGCCACCGCTCTGCCCGGGACGTGCGAACGGGAAGCCGTCTGCTCCTGCACACTGGCGATACGGCCAGGGATAACCCTGTCCTTAAGTGGCAATAAGGTCAGGCGGCATCCTGTCGCTGCGGGGCTTCCGCGGGCAGGGAGGAGAGCCTGCGCGGGCTCCCACTGGTAGGCATCAGGTTTACACGATGTGAATGCACATATGCCCTTACCGCTGTTGTGCTTCCCTGCCTTTTAACAGCAATTGTTTCCATCAACCTGTCTCTTTGCGAATTTGTCACATTTTCCAAAGAACAGATTTGGAGGGTATTTACTGGCTTCTGTGAAATAGATTAAAAAAAAAATAATAAAAAAATCAAATGCTGGAGAAGTCAGGGTTTTGCCGATGGTTCCCACAACCTACATCCATTGCTGGGTTTAGGCAGCACAGCCCACATTTGAATTTGGACCTACAAAAGCAAATGTAGGCCAGATAGTATACGAAATAAATGCTCCTACAGCAAAAATGGTAGCACATTTGAAAGACGCATGGGAGTTGAGTGGCTTGAAGGATTGATTCCAGCAATACCCAGACTCACAAAAGCAAGTCTGCTTTATGATTATTTAGAAAAAACGGGAGGAAAAATGTAAGTAGGAGAAAAAAAAAAGCCCAAACATGCAGACTGCTACATTTTGGAAGCTACACTGTAGTGCCTCCAGGGAAATGCACAGTTCAGCTACTGCTGAACCAGTGGGAGGTACCACGTTCATGTACAGGATCCTACGCAGGATGATGCTTTTAAGTTACTGAATAAATACATCTCTTAGCAGTTCTGAGACAAGCACCCAACTTACTTGCTACAAGCTGATGAGGCGGGCAGGAAAGGAACAGTACCATCAGACAGAGCCATGGTAAAGGAGGGTCAAATGGTAGCAGAGACACTCAAGCACTGCCATGGGCTGCTAACACTCAGGAATGAGGTTTAAGGCTGGAGCAGTACGTTAAAGCAAGGTGGCAGCAGCAGAGATGAGGCCTCCCAAAATGAGAAGAAACAAAGAAGCGTAAGATGTTTCATTGAAGCTCTAACATCATGTCCCTGAATGCCGTCCATGTTGAGTTTATAAGTACACACAATCACACTGTTTCCCACATACTTCAGAAACAGATCGATAGGTGACATCCTAAGGAACCAGTAAATCCCAGTGAGGAACACTGACCGCAGGTCAGCCTGATTACAAAACCCCTTTGTAGCAGCCACTGTACTGGAGCACATCTCCAAAAGGCAGCTGCGGAGGGCAATTACCAATGATCAGACTGTGTAACCAAGCTGCCATGCTCAAGGGTAGCTCTCATCTCCAAGCCAAAAATACAGCTCCTGCTGTGAGATGCTTGTTCTGTGTGGTCCCCTCCACAGCTTCGAGGAGGAGGAAAGCGGAGACAGAAGGAAAACCAGAGCACAACATCCATGTCCCCAGATATGGTGTCTGTGTGGGTTATTAGGGGCTCACCCTCCTTCTGATATTTGGGATTGTCCCGCTTCAGCCCCCAAAACAGACCACAGATTTTAATGCTGTTGAATTTCCTGACTTACTCCTTTGTTAACAAATGGTCTACTATCAGCCATTGTTTGACTTTAATAAAGATTTAGTGACTAAAGACAGCCACTTTCATGACCACATTTCTGGGGATGCAATGAGCTCGAGTATTTGTTTCTTGGCTATCAAAGAGAAAATGTTTATATTTTCAATTTTTTCCCCCTCAGTGTTTTCAAACAAAACAGGAAAGCAATCTCTAATTGTTGTTTCTTTAAACATTTGCTCAACTACGAATTCACTCAGCCTTTTTTACAGTAAATATCACTTGCCTACATGTAAGATAGTTACTCATCACTGCAAAGTGGGTAATAAAATCAGGGAATAAAATGGCATCAGCAGACAAGAAACAGTATGTTCCTGCATTTGGAGAACCACATCCCGAATTGATACAACTTCAGTCAGAGGAGAAATGTGCTTTCACTGGGTAAGGATGTGGCCTTTACCTTAATTCTTATATTAAATTAACAGAAACAGAGAAACCCTCAGGTCGAGCACTAGGTTGCAAACTGCAGAGAAAGCGCTGACAGAGCTATTTTACTTGTGCCTTCGTATTTTTCAAGTGACTGATTTTAAAAATAAATTGCTAACCATGCAACTGCATGAACACCGTGTTTGTTTATTCTCATGTCAGTGACTGAGAAGCCGTAAATAGGTGTGACAGCTGCAGCATCTCCTCTGTTGTCACCGCTCTGCTCCTCCTGCCAGACAGGCGGTGAACGGGATGGCTACTAGCACTGACAGGAGCGTAGCAAGGTCCTCAGGCAGAAAGTTATACATGAGGTGTATTACTCTTAAACCGATGCTGGGGTTTCTGTCAAAATCAGCGCTCAGAGAGATGCTGCTTACTTTTGGGGAAGAGCACACCCTGTTCTGCCAGCTGGCCACGCTTTACTGGAATGGTGCAGAGTCTGACAGTCCCAGTTTTCCAAACATCAGTAAGATCATCCGCTAGATTCATTTTGAAGGAAATGACACCATAGTTAAAAAAAATAAATTGAAATCTCAGAGTTTGATAGTCATGAATCCAGTACTGAAAGGCAAGGCTGTAAGCTTAAAGATGGAACTTCATCAATATCCAGAAGAACTCACGGGATGCTCTGAGCATTACCTGCTGGGCCACCTGACTGCACACACGTGACATAAGAAGGATTTGCTGCTTTGCCTCTGCCATCCACGGCCTGTTTAAGCTTCCCCCACTGAGGAAGCGCCAAATTGGGAATCAGTTCTCAGTAAGACCCTTCTCTCCTCTATGGCATCACAGGGAAGAACTGCCTCCCTCTCTTTATCCTTTATTTGCAGGTGAAACTTTACACTCCTCATAAGAAGCTTTGAGGTTTATGAGAATGAAGATCACATTAGAAGTTGAACTGAGTAAGTGGTTAAGTCACTGCTGGATGTAGCAGTTGGACAACAATCCTGAAATACAGCAGTAACATGGAGCCACCCATAGGCAACAGCCACAGCCATATATCATCTTTGGTTGCCAGCCCAAGCGCGCATGCCCATGCTGGCCCAGCCCAGACACGCAGCAGCTTGCAGTTACGGTCCCTCTCCTCCCTGGTCATGCCACAGTCCAGCAGGACAGAGTCCAGGCACCACAGATGATCACAGTGTTTGGGTACAAGGTCTCAGTCATGACAGTATATGCCTGACCACTGCGTATATTGTAGGGTTCCAGAGATCTCTGGAATAAGCATGGAGATGGCACCCATACCCTAAATGTTACATACTTCTGTAAAAAATGATATCATGGATGTGGTGGAGTCCAGCTGAATTACCCTGATAGCCTATGTGCTGTACAAGGTATAGAATAATCTTTTTTGTTTAATTAAAAAAGCTAACACTAAAAAAATTATTGGCTCTGTTTGTATCAATGAAATTATACTCTTGCTGAGGCAAGGCTAAACTTATAGCATAAAACTATGCGATTAGGTTTCTAGAGGCAAAGATCAGGTGGCAAGACAAGACTAACATTCATTTCAGAAGAGACCCTCCTAATTCCATTTGTTCTCCTCTAGAACTGAATTTAAGATTTTTAATAACTGTTGGCTTTGCCATTTCCAAAGCCAACAGTTGTAGAAATAATGAGCTGGCTCTCAGGAGCTGGCCAGCATTCTCTACATCAATTCAAATCATACCATGCTGTGTGCTCAAGGAAGACATCAGAGTTTGGCCAAAACTACCTTTGCTAGCTGGCTCCCATTTCCCTTCACTTCTTCAGCATTCCCTGCGGTATATGCTGGTACCCAAAGGCTTTAAGGAACAGCAAGGGGTTGCTATTGTGGCACCTTACATCAGCATGTTGTCTTCTGTCTTCTTCACACCCTCCTCTTCTGCTGGCTATGTACTGTGCAGACCAGAGGTCAGGAGACAAATGTTTTGAGGCAGGATTGTTTATTTAGTCATCCAAACGCTCATCTTTAAAGCACCATTAAGGGTATCAAGCACACTAAAGCGATAAGCAAGAGATGCACCATGAAAACGACCCATGCTGAAAATTACAGCTGCCTGGCTAAAGGAGGTTACCTGTGAAAGTATAAAGCACTGTTCCAAGAGAAGTCAGGAGGCGCATACCTCTTCTCACACTTCGTAAGACTACAGGAGGAATGAGTTGCCAAACTACCTTGGACAAGGGAGAGAGAGCACAGCAATTCAGTTTCTTCTGNCATGTTGTCTTCTGTCTTCTTCACACCCTCCTCTTCTGCTGGCTATGTACTGTGCAGACCAGAGGTCAGGAGACAAATGTTTTGAGGCAGGATTGTTTATTTAGTCATCCAAACGCTCATCTTTAAAGCACCATTAAGGGTATCAAGCACACTAAAGCGATAAGCAAGAGATGCACCATGAAAACGACCCATGCTGAAAATTACAGCTGCCTGGCTAAAGGAGGTTACCTGTGAAAGTATAAAGCACTGTTCCAAGAGAAGTCAGGAGGCGCATACCTCTTCTCATGCTTCGTAAGACTACAGGAGGAATGAGTTGCCAAACTACCTTGGACAACAAGGGAGAGAGAGCACAGCAATTCAGTTTCTTCTGCTTCTGTTTCATGTCTGTGAGAAATGCCAGAGAATGCACCAGGAGAATAAAACATCTGCCACCCTGACAACAAATCAGTGCAGGATTTCACCGCCTTGCCCATCTGCACAGTTTCACAGCATGCTCAATCAGATGGCTCACAGACCAATGCAGAATGAACCATTTCACAGCCTGGTTCCTATTACAGAACAACCATTTGCCATGCCTTAATGTTAATAACCACATATTTGATAAAGTTTTCCTCCAGATCGGTGGGGGGAAAGATATCATAGGGCAGACAAAGAGAGAGGAGCGTTTGTGAATGCATTTTCAGTATTTTTATCCCAAGTGACTGCCAGGCTCAGCATCTAGAAAAAGAGAATTCAGAACTTTTCAAGTTGAGGTTGTAAACTGCTTTCCTCCAGCTGGAGAGTGACCAAAACACAAAACAGTGCAGAAGGTGTAACATTTCCATTCCTGGGGGTTTAGATTCTACAGCTATCACCACTTACTCTTTTTACTACTCTTACCCTTTCAGTGACTGTAGTGTTTTAGTCTGCTGCTCTGTTCCACTTTTATCTCCTGTCCCTGAACAGAAGAAATATTTACTCTTTGGCTCCCATCTTCCAGATCTAAGCTTAAATCTTTGTGGTATTTGGACTTGAGCTGGTGCAGCTATAGCATCTGAAACAATTTACAAAAGGTAAGGATGAAGGATATGACAGACATAGAAAAAAGATACCAAAAAGGACAGCAGACCTGAGTTGCATGCATGTATTAACATGTTCTCCTTCCAAGAGAAAAGGTGGGAGAAAATCCCTGAGAATAGTCCAGAAAAAGTTACAAGGAGCAGAAGGGAGAGGAAAGGAGCAACCTAATTTAATTCAAGTGGAGCTCAGTTTTAAAGAAAAGTTATTATGATACCTCAAAATGCTTTGCCACTTATTGCAGATTATCAAGGCGCTTACACTTCATTTGAACAGAGGTGTAGCTCAGAGGATTATTCACGTACTTTAAGCATACACTTAATTGGGGGCTAAGAGAATTTAAGTGTGATCAGGTGCTTCAAGTCCTTTGGATCAACTGCACTTTCAGAAATCCTTTAAAGCTTTCCATTTTAACACTTTTGCTTCCTCATCAGTTCCGTTGTACTTTTTCTCTCTGAATATATACCTCAACACCTCCACACATGGGGTCTACAAAGAGACATGGCTATCCTTTCTACTTCCATGGAGTGACCCTGTGGGGCTGGTAGCTTTTATCAGTCCCAGAACCCAGCACATCTCAAGGCTCAGCACGTCTTCCCACATTTTGCAAATGCTCATCCAGTTGTTTTGGCAGAAAAAAAAGAAAGCCACAGGGGAAGTTGATGGTAGTTTGGTTTTGTTTTAGCTCATGGCTCATTCCTAGACTGTTTTCCCTTTCCTAACTTTTGAAAGGCTTACAAGCAAAATTACAACAAAAAGAACCAGCTAAGGTTAAAAGCTTTTTTAAAAATAAAAATAAAAATAAATTTGAAACATTTCTAAACTGGAGATAATCTATTTGCAAAACAAAAATAATTGACCCTGTATCCAACAGCCTACTGCAAAGAGGCACTGAGCTTTTCTGAAGCGACTGTAACATTAACGTTTTCTAATTAGCTGCTGCTTGGCAGGTTTTGGTTCTGGCAGCTACGAAGAGCGTGGAATTCAGCTTTCAGAAAAGAAAGACTAAAGATTCAGCCTAAGAGTATGTGTCATTTCAAACAGCCGGTGCTGCGAGACGGACCTGAAAGCGTTGTGTGGGTGTGCGAGCCAGCGAGAGAAATGGTGGGTAGCGACTGCCATTAACAGCATCAGTTCTGGCTGCTGTGTACACCCGCATGGTCTTATTTGCAAGGAGAGATCTTCCACCCATGTTGCCTCAGCTCCCTGTAATCCATCCAAAGCTGCAGAGCATACATTCATTAAGCATTCACTGCTCCCAGTCTTGGTGTCACCGCTGGCCATGGATTTTTCTCCTATTCAATGCTCTACGTAGGGACAGGTATTGTTCACTGCAGCACCAGAGGGAAGAGGAGAGCAGACCCTGGACACTCGGCACCTTCAAAATAGATGGCAAGGAGTTCACACACTTCATTGTCACCCTTTTTGTGCCCAAGCACTAACAACTTGCATATGCAGTGTCAGGATCATGTTGGCCGAAGGCTTCCACTGCATTGATCCTGCTGCTGCTCCACAGAAATGGGGCAACTCCTGACATATCCACCGGCACGAGAAGTAGATCAAGACACTGATGGGAGACATGACTATCATCAGTTTCCAACCAATTTTCAAGGTCCTTCCTTTCACACTTCAGTACGTATCCACTTAAAACAACAGAGCACCATCACTATTTCAAAAGTCACCTTTAAAAATCATCACCCCTCTGAACAGTGGAAGGGGTTAACACTAACCCGGTTTAGGATACTACACTCATCAAACCAAGAAGCCTGCCAAAACAAAAGACAGAGGACTCCAACAGACCTCACTGGCTTAGGCAGACAATGCAATTCATGACAGAAAATACCTTCAAGGAAAGTAAGCCCCAGCAGACAGACGCAGCAAGCTAACAGAGCTGGTCACTGCTGAATTTACGTGGGTTGCTGTTCTAATTTTCTGCTTTCCACATCACTGCACCTCATTTGAATGCTCTCATGTTTTCTTTGATCAATGATTTAATTTGATGGTGTACCAATGGTCACCAAAGCATCACACTGCTTACTTGTCATGTAACCCTTTGAATCATTTGGAGTTTTTTGGCTTTTGCCCACTACGGGAATAAGGTTAGGAGCAGTTAAATGGTGAAACTGGCTTCCTAATTGCCAGCATCTATCCTGTTTCCAACAAAACTTAAAACAGCCCTGCCCAATGTTTGCGGCTCATCAATGAATTGAGAAATTCAGCCTAGATTAGCCAAATACAAGCTTAAAAAAAACCCCAAATCTATAACCAGTTTAGATTTTCCAGCCTATGGATTCTGGGGACCCAATACCATTGGGCTACCCAGTTGCTACCCAGAAACTCAGTTCTCATCGAGTCTGCCAAGAGCATTACTGTTCAGTGTACGGACAGAGTTGGGCTGTTACTGCTAAAGAAATACCAGGCACCTGAACAAGCAGCATGTTTGGCTGCTTCAGCCTTCATTCCTCCTACCTGCCCTCTGTAGCTATTTTCTGTGTACAGCAGGACCCCTGGTGCTGCCGTCAACTGTGTTGTGAAAGGCTCCTGCTTTATCTGTCTAATGCATGCGAATGTGTCCGTTTGCAGTCATCTTACAAACCTCCTTTCCACATTCAACAAAGATGGAAATACGTGAGATCTGCTCCCTTTATGCACTCTTTAGCCTATAACTGCTGAAAATCATGTAATTGATTGAAGAAAAAAAAAAAGCGCTTCACAGAATTAGTCTCACAGTTAATCGGCACAAGAAAGACAATGATATTATTTCAAGTATCTTCTAACCCCCCCTGTGCACGGATGTACGTAACTAGCCTGCACAAATACATGCATCACATAAGCCACATTCTACTCTCCCTTCCCCACCACCTCCCTCCTACCACATCCTCTTCTTCTAGCGTTCAGCAGCTCCTATGAGAAATTGGTCACGCTATTAATTGATGGAAATACAGCGACTCCAAAACACATAGTCTCAGCCTTCCCTGGGTTAATAATATGACCGATACTTGATTTCTTCTTGCTCTTCTAGGACATTTTCCTATGAATTGCAAAGCATTCTCACCCCATTTGTGCCAGGCTTTGAGATATTTCATTTTAAGCAAGTGGACGGTCCTGCTGATGTTACTGGAACAATATACACATGCTCCAAGTGCAGTAAGTGCTTAAGTGTTTTGCTGGATTGGAATCGCTGCTTTTAGCATCTTTGACAGCAATTACAAGCACAATCCTGGAACAACAGCCTCCTCCAAAGTGCCATATCAACACTTTACAAAACCAGTGTGCCCAAATCTCCGCAGAATTTTCAAAAGCTTTGTTGGCACAGAAATTTCTGCTATATGAGACTTGGAAATGCAGTATGCACTGTTGCTGCAGCAGGTCCAGGGAATCCTCATGCCCCCCCCCATAAAAATCTAACGCATTTGCACTAAGCAGCTAGCAGAAAGACTTCTCCAGAAAATTATTCTCACCTCAACCGCTAGCAATAGCCTGGATGAGGACACCACTGATTTCTGCACACAAAACAGGATTTCAAAGGGCTACAAAGATGATTAGAGGACTGGAGCATCTTTCTTATGAGGAAAGGCTGAGGGACTTGGGTCTTTTTAGTCTGGAGAAGAGAAGACTGAGGGGGGATCTGATCAATGCTTACCAATACTTAAAGGGAGGGTGCCAGGGGGATGGGAACAGTCTTTTTTCAGTGGTGCCCAGTGATAGGACAAGAGGTAACAGGCACAAACTTGAACAAAGGAAGTTCCATCTAAACATGAGGAGGAACTTCTTTATTTTGAGGGTGGCAGAGCACAGGAACAGGCTGCCCAGAGAGGTGGGGGAGACTCCGACTCTGGAGACATTCAAAACCTGTCTGGACGCCACCCTGTGCAACCTGCTGTAGGTGACCCTGCTCTGGCAGGGGGGTTGGACTAGACGATCTCCAGAGGTCCCTTCCAAGCCCTACCATTCTGTGATTCTGCGATTTCTGCAACATCTGGATTACACAGCTGGTCCCTGTGGCTGTGCCATACCACAGCGAGGCATCAGAACTTAAGCTTGTACTTTGAGCAGCTGAGACATCCACAGTTAAACTGAGATCTGCTCTCTCTGCTTCTTGATTCTATTTATTAGAGGTCAAGACATTCTGAAGGAATCAAAGGATGCCAGAGAAAATTACTTTAACCTCTGGAAGAAAGCAGAGCTGGCAGAGTAATGGTCAGCGCCCTATTATGCTGTACATAAGTGAGCACTGAACTGGTCATGTAAGCGAATGCCTACATCCTCCTAGCTAACATTCCTAATTTTTTGATGCTATGGATCAAAGAAGTTTTGTCTTAGGTCTTAGACTATAATGAAGGCAGCTTTTGACAAGAAGAGGTTCATGCATTTTTAAATCCCGATTCTCCATGTGATTTAGCTTAGAGGTTATTTTTTGGCAATCACACTTTTTAAAGAAAAAAGTAGAATAAATCAGTCCTAAGCTTACACCAGCAACGTCAAAGCTTCCAAATGACCACCCCATTCAGCACTGTCACTCATAGATTCTCCAAGTAGGACCATGACCAAAAGGTTGGTCTCTCTCTGGAAGCAGGCAATGATTTCAGCTTTCGCAGCACATATATGGTGCACACAAGCACACACACAAGCTCACGTTGAGCAAGTAGCCTGGATTCTGTTTTGAGCTGGTGGGAATAACCTACCAAACCCACTAATCTACACCCTCTTGTTTTTAATACCTTCAGCTTACCTTGCTGTAGAAAGAGCACACAGCTAATAAAGGCTTTGAATCCCTCTTGACCCCTGAGATGGAGAATACACAAAGAAAAAGTGGGAAAACAGATGAAGGATTATCCTGCACTCTAGTTCCTCTGTGCTGATACAGCAGAGTACAGCGGATCCCAATTGTGCATCCTCTAGCATCCAGAAATCTCATTAGAAAGGAATTAAAGGATACTGCACTTATGTCTGGGATTTCGGGAAATGCAGCAGCTCTGTTCAGGTGGTTGGGTGTCCAAAAATGCCAAGCACACTCTGCACACACACCAGTTTCACCGCATAGATATAGGAAGTCCGCACCTTCAGGAAAATATGAGCATTAAGTCAAACATGTCCTAAACAAACTCAGTTTACTGTGTATTTCAGTGCTTTCCAAAAGTCATGCAGCTTGTAATTATATATATATTTAATACGGAGACATGGCAGCCTTGGACTTCTTATACTGGCATGGTTATAGGCAGTTACAGGGTTTCTTCAAGGTACCAAGGATCACCGCCCTGCTTTGGGGGAAGTGACCTGAACTACTGCCAATGCAATGAAAGGCTCAAAGTGAGTTGAATGATCACTGACCAGACCTGAAATCCTAGAAGAGTAATACAGAACACAAAATCGATTAAATTTAAATTATCTTTATTATTTTAAATGGTTTTGCTTTCTGTACCAAACTTGTTCATGTGTTTCTCTAGCTCCTGGAGCATACAATGGTTTTTTTTATTAAAAAAATCCTCAACACCACAATAGAAACTAAAGGTTACAAAAATACAACTTTTAATCATTGAAACTAAGCATAAAGAATTCAACTTACTGTGTTTCAAATCCTTAGAAGTTGTTTACAAAGAGCTTTTGAACATAGAGAATCAACGGATAATTCATATGTAAACTATATATGACTGAGACCAAGAAAAATCCACAGAAATGGCCATGCTGCCAAGGCTCTTACTAGCTTTTCCCTGTTATATATGTAAAAGAAGAAAAGATCATTTATCTGACAATTAAAATAATATTTTTACTGTATAGAGACATACCTGACCATAAAAATATTGCAAGTTAAAGAAATCCATTCCTCATTTTCAATATGAAACAAAAATTACAGAAATCACTCGAGGGTAAGTTAAATTGCAAACATAAATCTTGAAAAACACATAACTGGCATTATGACTGCAGGTGCTGTTCAGCTCATATCGATTTGTATCATACTGAAGACCATGACATCACTTTTTTCTTCCCTAGCTTCCCAGTTTTTCACCACTATGCACCTCTATTTTTTCCAGTTGCATACATGTTTCAACCCTGCTCCCATTAACCCAGATGCAATTTTCATTGTTACAGTTTTTTTCCATCAGAAATGCTTTAGCCGGTTGCTAAATGGATATTAATTTTAGTGTGTCAGAAGCGGGGAGGGGGGCAGCTCACCACTGGGCGTCTGACAGCAAACCCCAAACCCCTGCTGAAAAGCACTGAGTGGTCTTTGCCTGGACCCAGCGCTCAGCACCCCCCAAAACTAAGCTTTTACACTGGAAGCAAAAGTCTCTACTTCTAAGAAGAGGCTATTTCTGAGGTTACCTAGACTACAAGAGCACTCTGAAATCACTGAACTACACACAGAAACAAGCCAGTCATACAGCTCAGCAGTGGCTGAACATCTTTGGCATAGTATCTTGAGGTGTAGAGGGTTACTTTAATTAAAATCCGGATTAAAAATGAAAAAAAAAAGTACTAGCTAATAGGTTTTGACCAGATGCGAGTCATGCTTATTAGCACAACTGACCTTAACCAAAATCAATTAGAGCACCCGCAGACCAGAGAACACCCAAGCCTGCACAACCGATGAACACACAGATGCAAAAAGGCTTATTTTAACAACGGATTTAATTGTTACAGTCAAAAGCTGTTCTTCATGACATAGCTAATAAATGTACTACAGCTGAGATGTTCAGATGTGGCTGCTTAAGCGGGGCATCCAAACCTCCGTGCTGTATCTACACTGCACAGATTTGTTAGCATTACTACCTGACAATCTCCTGTTCCACAACAACAATTTTTATCAGCAAAATGTTATCCTTTCTACAGCATCAAATATATCATTCGGGGAGCATTTCATTTATCTTTCTGCTGGCACATGAAATGGTTTCAGGGCCTTCAAGGCACAAACTGTCTCACAGATATCTTGAAAAGGAGAGGAGGAGCTGTACATGAAAGCTGCAGTTTATTCGTATAGCTTTGTATACCCAGTGCTTTTGGAAAGCAGGGTCCCTTGTATTCAGGTGTCTGAAGAGGTAACCATACCAATACACTTATCCAGATGTGCAAACTCTCACCCACTGAACCTCTTAGCAAACGCAGCAAAACTTTACTTAAAAGACACCATTAGCTATTGCATTACCTGGCCTTACACTTCTACCCTGTGCACTTCAGAGCAGGCTAGATTTTAAGCCTCCATAACACACCATAGCATCACTGAGGCTGAAAGTGTTAACCTAACTTACACACACCTTCTGTCTCTGTGCATACCTCAGAGGGGTTCTAAGGCACAGATCATTTATGGTGTCTCACAAGACATCCAGCAAAGCTAACTTGGGTCCACAATGAGCGGTGCAAAGGTGTGATAAGAATAATGCACAAAGCAACTTACAGGAACGTAAATAGTCTACAGTATCCTGTAGAAACTAAATTATCTTGAGAGGTAATGATTGCTTTTATGCTATTAAGCATCTCAGTTTAGGCATTACCTATTTTGGTATAAAGTATTAATATACCTGGTATTCATCAGGTAAAACGCAATCCCCATTGTAGGTCACAAGGACGTTAATAAGTATGATGGCAGAGTATCTTTAAAAGCGGTTAGGAGCACAGAGTCCAAGTCAATAATTCTCTTTTGTTCTCACATATGCCCTATTGAAGGTCATCTCAATGGACCACACCACCAGACAAGCCACACAGATGAGTCATAAAAAGAACAAGAAGATATAGCAGGGAAGAAAAAATTGAAGAAAAGAAAAGAAAATAGAGGAGTGACACTCTGGGGGTTAAATGACATGGTGGTGACAGGAATGGAAAGGCTTGCCCAGTTCAGAAAGAAAGGTACAAGAAGCCTGTGACAGGGGAGTAACAGAGGTAAGTACAAAATCCGCTGTACCTGACGACCTAACAACTGGATTCGTTTTCTCCAGTAGAAGAGGAGCCCAAGAAACCCTCTCCTACAGCTCATAAAAGGTTAATTACAAAAATACCCCCCGGAGGACTCCCCCACATGCCCCGTGCTGTGCAGACCTGCTAAGCCCCATGTTCCCGCTGGGAGAGACACCTGGAACCCCAACTGCCTCCTGCCTTCCCCTCACCACCCAAAGGGCTTCGTGGCAGAGACAGCTCCAAGGTATTCCATGCTTTCTTCCTGAGGCGTACTGTGCTACAGGAAGGATTGTGTGTAACTGTACCCCAGTCTTCTTGCAGCTTGTCCCCATCCCCATATTGCTGGGTGGTGTCTAGAGGGGGACAGGGGAAACACGACAAAAGCTTCTACCTCTTCTGCCTCAGGGACAGGAGATCTGTACCCATGTTGGACACGGCAAACCTCGCTTAACACACAGCCTTTCCTGCTGTGGGGTTTTAACATAAGTAGTTTTCTTCCTTAAAAAGATGTTGCCAAAGGAAAGGCAGATTCCCCAAATTCACCAAAGTAACAATGAAAAAAAATAATTCTTTGTCACTTGTTGTGACAAAGGAAAATAATACATCAACCCTAGAGGATCAGTAAGAAACGCACATAATTCACTGTAAATCGTTGCATTAGTAACCTTAGTAAGTATATTTACACAGGGAACTTTTCTAAGAGGACTAAAGCACACAGCTTTGTGACCCCTCAAATGCACAGAATTAGGATAGAAGATACATGGGATACGGAACAGCAAGAATAAGGGGGAGTGTAGACAGGGAAAGGGCAGCACCAGTCCCAGCTTGGCACACACCACTCTGGTTACTGGTGAAACCTGCCGCTGCGCTGCACCTCTGCTTCTGTGCAACAGGGGCATTCCACTTCAACTCGGTGCTTAGGGAACAAAAGATGGACACAGGGAGCTCGCTGGTCATGCTGAGAAGGACCACAGGAAAAATAACCCGACACATACGAAATTCCCTTTGAATACTCCGCTTCCCAGGAAGACATCAAATCAGTAGAAATGATGCTTCCCTCCTACCCACTGTGGTTTTCCTTAAAAAAAATAGTAATACATTCCTCTTTGAAATACTTCCATATGGAAGAGATTCTTGGACAGCCCACTGCTCCCTTCCGAAAGGCAGAGCCTGGCACCCCCTCAGAAGCAGACTTTGGGAAGGGAACAAGACAAAACAGCCATTGCATTAAATGAAACAGAACAACTCAGCAAGGATCAGATTTGGTGGAAACCGAATCTGACCCAGCTGAAGCCAGAGTTCAGGCAGGAACGGTGCAGAAAGGCCTCCAGGGCTCCTACCCCACCTCTAAACAGTGGGTGACGTTTTTTCTGGCAAAAGCTCAAACTTGGATCCCATTCTTGAAAAAAAAACAAAAACCCAAACAACCCAGTTAAGTACACACAGTTAGGTATCCGCAGGAATGGAAGAAAAGATCCTGGAAAAATATGACATGGGTGCTCAGCGTGTGTGAGTTTTCCTGAAGCGCCGTCCGTTTAAAAACCCAATTCACCTGGATTCACCGCGATGAGCTCTGGCTTTGGGTGGCTTCTTACGCACTTCTCGGTATATTAAGCATCAATATACATCGAGCACCGACACCCGTGAATCACACCTCGAGCCGAAATCCGCAACTTCGCTGCAATTTCAACCATTTGCTCGTGCAAAGCGAGGAGCGTTTCTACACCGGCCGGGCCGCCTGCCGCGGGCGAAGACGGCGCCTCAGGAAGACACCGCGGCGCCCACAGATCCCAGAGGCGGGAGGGAGTCAAAGAACCTGAAAAACCCCATCTCCGGTTCCCGCGGGCGGCCTGCCTGAGGGGGCCCCGGCCGGTGCTGCCCCGCTGCCCGGCCCCACGGCGGTGCAGCCGCCCCAGCGCCCGGGGAAGGCGGGGAGCGGAGCGGGCCGGGCCGGTTCGGGCCGGTTCGGGGCGGGCCCCGCCGCTCGGCGCCAACAGGTGCTGCGCCCGCCAACTTCTCCTCACGCAGCGCCTCCACGACCTGGTTCTGCTCCCC
>VUYV01000093.1:1863012-2027049 GCA_008711295.1 Anarhynchus alexandrinus | reverse complement strand
CCCCGCGCTGGGCTGGGCCTGGGTCCGCCCCCGCGGCGGGGCGGGGGGAGGCTGAGGGGACGGGGAGCGGCGGCTTCGCGCCGCCCTGCAGCACCTGCGGGACGAGGTCCCCCCCGCCGCTGCTCTGCCTCCCGGCCGACATCGCCTTCAGGGTCGGAGTGGCCTGGGGTCACCCCCGCACCGCGGCTGGCCGGAGCCGAAGCAAAGCTTTGCGGTTCCCTGAGGCAAAGAGGGGCTGGAAGGGGCTCGGCAGCCCCTCTGTCACGCTTGGCGCGACACCGGCGATAGGCAGGCCCGGGCGGAAGCGGGGGGTGGTGGTGGTGGCGGCAGCGGGAGGGGAAGGAAGCCCCAGGTTGGGCCGTGCGGGTCGGGAGCTGGTGGTGGGCGAGTGGTGAGGAGCGAAGGGGTGAAGAGCAGAGGGATGGAGCTCCTCTGCTGTGGGGACAGCCTGAGAGAGGTGGGGGTGGTCAGCCTGGAGAAGAGAAGGCTCCGGGGGAGACCTTATACTCCCTTCCAGTACCTAAAGGGGGCCTACAGGAGAGCTGGGGAAGGACTTTTTACAAGGGCATGTAGCAGTAGGACAAGGGGTAATGGCTTCAAACTGGAAAAGGGGAGATTTAGAATAGATATCAGAAAGAAATTTTTCACTGTGAGGGTGGTGAGGCACTGGCCCAGGTTGCCCAGAGAAGCTGTGGCTGCCCCATCCCTGGAGGTGTCCAAGGCCAGGTTGGATGGGGCTTTGAGCAACCTGGGCTGGTGGGAGGTGTCCCTGTCCATGGCAGGGGGGTTGGAACTCGATGATCTTCAAGGTCCCTTCCAACCTAAACCATTCTATTCACAGAATAATTAACATACTAAGGAACAGGTGCAGCTCAGCTTTCGCTGCACGTGCAGGTCCTCTGCATCATACAAACCCTCCGAGACACGTACCTGGCTGCTACACGCTTGCGTTCCTTGCCCAGTTTGCAAATCCGTTGGCCTTTTTTTTTAAATACTCAACCAGCTCCTTCTCTCACCACAGCTGAAGAGAACTTCCGACAGCTTATTTTTACACCTTTTCACAGCTTAGCTGTTATAACTTCATTTTCAGCTTCTCTCTCCTCCTTGTTCCCAGAATTTACTGTTTAACAATTCACAGTAAACATATTTTGCCCCTTTTCTTATGCTTCCCCCTGTATCTCATAAATACTGTAATCACTTTGCATGAAAATTCAGTGAATTCATTTATTGGGTGGCTCTGAAAAACCTTTGACACCAAGTAGAAAAGTAGGATAATAAAAATGCACGTTCTTATATGTTGAATGGGTTTTTTTTCTACGATTTTTATCGCCCTTCTGCCGTATACCTGTTGGTTTCATCTCCAAGGCTGAACTATTTGGCCATGTTTTTACTACTTCACCCTATTACAGGGGCCTGAACTAGGGCTGGTGGGAATATGAGTGTATGCCAATAGCAGAAGTACCCGGAGAATCAGCTTTGCACTGGGGTTTTAAACTCTGGAAGAAAAAATAGTAGGTACTTCAGCCTGTGTACTGCGAATTGTGTGCTGTTTTGTCAGTATAACGCTGCACTGTTGCAGCAGGTGGTGATAAAAAGAAAATCAGCTGTTTTAAATCAGTCCTTTACTTGAATGACTATCAGTGTGCCTGCCAAAAATGCTTTTATGTGGAGAGGCCCATTAAGTAAAACAAGTAAAATCCAAAAGAGGCTGTGTCATTTTAAGATTTTTAAATTTAGTTGAGTAAATTATGGAATTGTCTCTTCATGGACCCTCTCTACAGCTTTGAAAGGGTATTGAATGTGTGTCAGAAGCCATAAAGTAACTTCAAAGCAGTGTTAATCTTTTATCATCGAGATTAATTTTACATGCGCTGGGTAGACTTACAGGGTGAATGTAGACTGGTCAGTCACTGCATCGGTGGCAACAGCTATAGTAAGGATCATTTCATTAGAATAATAAAATAATAAAGGCTTTGAAACCACAATTACTTCCATACTTGTTTAATTCTATGGAGCACGAGAATTGTAGAAAAACAGAGCTGGGAAGGACCTCAGGAAATAATCTAGTCCATGCACCTGCTTAAAATACAAACAGTTACACCAGTGACCCTCCAAACAGGGGTTTTACCTTTACCCAAACTCCTCTTGAAAGCGTCAAATGAGGAAAGCTCCATCCCCTGCCAGGAAATGCATGGCTTTATTCCGCTGGCTGTTTCCTAAGGCTGTGTCCACCAGGGACGTGGAGAAGAGACTGTTTGCTTTGGGGCAACCACTTGCCTTCCGAGAACTGCTGTTGGATATTGTGTTTGTCTTTTTCCAATCTTGTCCATCCCCTGAACGCGCTCACGGAGTATTGCTAATGGTAACAAGATTGGTCAGGCAGGTTTTCAGGTATTTTACTGGGATGTTCAGCAAGTTCAGCCAACTAGTAGTCTCCAAGAGGTACCTGGCTGAGCTCTTTTTTCTCACAGGCAAAAATACAAGGCGCTTGCTCATAGTTCACCTTTTAGTGAGTGATGGCGCACCATCACTTTGGCTCTCTTGGCATCAAATTTCATTAATTTTGCCTTTCCACTGAGAAATGGAGCAGCACATTTATTGGTCTATTCATATACTTCTGGAAAATTTTCTTATTATCTGTGATATCTCAAAACTTGATTTCCTCCTATTTGTCTCATGTAGTTGCTCACTTCAGGAATACCCTGCAGACCAATTATTGGGAAAAAAATAAATGTGAATTGCTTGAGTTTCAAATTATTCCCACACTGACTTCTGGAACAACTCTTTCTCTGTAAAAAATTGGATTTAGCAGAATCATCGCTCAATACAGGGGACAGTGAACTCAGCTACTTTCAGTTCCTATGACAAAAATACATAGCTTCATTCTGTCTGTGTTTATGAGGTTTAAGTGATGTGGAAAATTGCTGACTGTTGTCTATGTATATGAATTCCTACTAGTCTAGAGAAAGAAGTGTTCATTGCATACAATGCCAGTGGAAAGTAGTGCCCGTCATTATATTCTGAAGATGTTATACATTTGTCAGTAGTATAGCAAGTGGTTATATCTCTTAAGCACTCTGAAAGTTTGATTTAAGGGGTAGATGGTAAAGGAATAACGAATTAAAGGACTGCTGCATGTGCCAGCTGTCCTGCTTGTGTCATCTAACCGCGAGCATCCATAGAATCCAATACTGGATTCCTTTAGATGACACCAAATATTACTTCCTATTCTTGATCTCAGCTGGGAATTTGGCTATGTTATCTTGAGGGACAGTGCCAGGCAAAGCTACTTCTTATAGAAATACTGAGAAGTTGCCCCTTTACCTGGTAGAGCTTTGCAACCTGCTTCCCTACTTGGAAGGGTGTTAGGTTCATTGGAACAGCATTCCTATCTGCAAGAGCCATCCAAAACATTATCAACTTTTGTTCTAGAAAGATCTTTTTTAATCACCAAAATTATTGATCTCTGCAATGTCCTCAGTCTCCAAGCTATTAATTTACCATTCGTATTTCTTAAGCTTGACAAAGGGAAAAAATCACTCTTCAGTTTCCACTTCTGCTTTCTCTCTAGTTCACTGCCTTGTTTGTGGAACAACATGGGTTTATACTACTCAAGCTGCAAATAATTTATGAGGAAAACCGAATTATTTGTGTTCCAGGCTTTTATTATGATACTACAAAATACAAAGCTTTGCTTCTCCGTCTTTCCCCAAAATACATTTTGGATGTAAATTGCTTTATAATAGCTCTGTAAGTTCTTCTGTAAAACAAGTAATTTAGACCTGCTTCTGTCTGTCAGTGATAACGATGCAGAGTTTGAATCGAGATCTACTGGCTGTCTTGCCAGCCTTATGGTATGGCTTTCTCATCGAGAATATCTAGACCACTTAAAAAGATTATGTCATGATTTGCTATTGCTATGGGCAGGCATCGTAGCACCCAGCTAAAACTGCAAACACGGTTGTATAACATTATTCTTAAAAACAAGCTATGATAGCCTAAGATGCTCTTTAATTAGCTTTAAAGCTGTTTGCTAAAAAGAGCGCATTTTTCAGTACAGTGGAACACAGCTCAATTAGAGAGTAGTTCGGTTTGTCAGATTTCCTGGGGCATAGTAGGAAATCCTTTGTTGCACTGCATGTGTGCATAAGCTCTGCCTTTGCTTCACCAAACAGACCTAACAAAACATGACAATTGAGTCTTGCTGCCAAAAAGGATTTTAAATGGACTTGTATCTGTACAGTCCTATTTGCCATATGTTGTATTTAGATACCTTAGGCGATACAGGACCAATTTTTAGCTTTGCATCCCTGATATCACATTTTTAAGTCTTACATTTATGCAAAGGGGGGGCTAACCTCCCACTTTGGGGAGGCATGGTGATGTTGGCTTCTTGGCACTTTTTAAGGTACTTAAATGCTATTCCCTTTGAACCCCAGTTTTACCCTACTTTTGCCTCATTGCAGCAGGTTGCAGTCACACAGGGCAATTCGTTCCCTTAATGAAGAATCAGCCACAGTGACATGTGGTAATCCTGTCTGAAGACAGAATGCATTATCTCTGGCAGACCCCTGCTGTTAAACATATCGTAAAGGAGGCCAAAGATGCTGAATTTTTCTGGTGAAATCTGGCTGGACGGAATTACCGAAAGGGAATTCATTCAGGAGCACTTGACTTCCTTCTTTCCTTCTGTTTGTTCAGGAACTGAACGTTGATTTTGTTTGCACTTTGTCTTTCAGAAAAAAAATGTTGACACCTGCAACTTAACACAGTGCAGCCCTTAAATTTCAAGGAGCCGATTTCCCTGAGTGGAATCTAAACGCCCCAACTTGCACCCCAGCTTCCCCTCAGGGAGCCACTGTCAGACTGGGAATGGAGATGGTTTGAATTGGCCATTAATAAACAGTAAGCACAGATATGCACCGAAACAAATACTCCTTTCCAAAGCACGAGTGCTTGAGCCCATGTGGCAGACTGATGCCTCCTCTGGCACCAGCTCCAGTACCCCCTCCTGAGAGAGCATAACCACAACCTTTCTTTCATGAAGATAACAGCCAAGTACTATTCCTCTTTATTATATTTTAGAAGGGGCCTTCTGCTTACAATAATATGATAAAGGACAAACCCAGAAGAGGTAAATTTTGTTTCGGTGTCCTACCAAGCCCAAGATGGACCAAACAGGCCCTGGTTCCCTGGAGGTATATCTTCTACAAAAGACTGAGACGGGGAAGAAGACCTGCTCCTCAAGCTGCTTTGAAGGCAGATGTCTCTGCAGAAGGACACGTAAGTCACTACGTAAGGAAGAAAGAACTCGGAGGAATCTGCCTGTAGCCCAGTGTTTCAGGCACTGCTGTGCAAGAAAAGCGCAGAAATTACTTCAGGAGGTGGCTCAGGCGCTGCAGTCACTGCTGTCCAGTCAGATATCCATACCTAACGCACTGTAAGTTCATACTTTCTCTTCCTTTAAGTAGTAAATGAGGTTACAATAACAAATTTTCCTTTTTACACTGTAATCTTAGGAAACTTTTTAAACAGAGGGATGTGATACTGGACCTGTTGGTCACCAATGCAAGTAAGCTAACCGGTGATGTCAAGACTGGAGGCAGCCTGGGCTGCACTGATCGTGTACTGGTGAAGTTCACAGTCCTGAGGGATATGGGTCAGGAGAAAAGTAAAGTCAGAACCCCGAATTTTAGGAAAATGAACTTCCAGCTCCTCAAGGAGTTAGTCAATAGGACCCCCCGGGAAACTGCCCTCAGGGACAAGGGAGCAGAACAGCGCTGGCAGTTCTTTGAGGACACTTTCCTTAGAGTGCAAGAGCTCTTGTNCCCCAGCTTCCCCTCAGGGAGCCACTGTCAAACTGGGAATGGCTCTCGATCCCCAGGTGTAAGAAATCAGGAAAGGAAGGCAAGAGACCAAAATGGCTGAGTTGAGATCAGCTGGTCAACCTAAAGGGCAAGAAGGAAATTCACAGGCAGTGGAAGCAGGGACAGGTATCCTGGGAACAGAGTATAGTGATGCTGCATAGTTGTGTAGGGATGGAGTCAGGAGGGCCAAGGCGCAGATGGAGCTGAACTTGGCAAGGAACACAAAGAATTGTAAGAAGGGTTTCTACTGGTATGTCAACCAGAAAAGGAAGGTCAAAGAAAGCATATCACCTTGGTGAGCAAGACTGGGAAACTGGTAACAACAGACAAGGAGAAGGCTGAGGTACTCAACAACTTTTTTGCCTCATTCTTCACAGGCAGCCTCTCTCCCCACACCTCTCAAGTGGATGGACCACAAGACGGGGACTGGAGGAGCAAAGTCCCTCCCACTGTAAGAGAAGATCAGTTTCGTGAACACCTGAGGAAACTGAACATACAGAAGTCTATGGGACCTGACGAGATGCATCCCAGAGTCCTGAGGCAATTGGCTGATGTCATTGCCAAGCCACTCTCCAGTCAGCTGAAGTCCCTGGTGACTGGAAAAAGGGAAACGTTGCACCCAGGGTAGAAAGGAGGACCCTGGGAACTACTGACCTGTCAGCCTCACCTCTGTGCCGGGGAAGATCAGGGAACAGATCCTCCTAGAAGCTACTCTAAGGCACATGGAGGACAGGGAGGTGATTTGAGACAGCCAGAATGGCTTCACCAAGGGCAAGTCCTGCCTGACCAACCTACTGGCCTTCTATGATGGAGTCACTACATCAGTGGACAGGGGACAAGCTATGGATGCTGTCTATCTGGAATTCTGTAAGGCCTTTGACATGATCCCCCACAACATCCTTCTCTCTAAATTGGAGAGGTATGGATTTGATGGGTGGACTGTTCAGTGGATGAGGAATTGGTTGGATGGTGACATCCAGAGGGTAGTGGTCAACGGCTCAATGTCCAGATGTAGATCCATGACAAGTGGTTTCCCTCAGGGTTTCATATTGGGATCAGTATAGTTCAATATCTTTGTCAATAACAGACAGTGGGATCAAGTGCACCCTCAGCCAGTTTGCAGGCGACACCAAGCTGAGTGGTGCCGTTGACACACCCAAGGGATGGGATGCCATCCAGAGGGACCTGGATAAGCTCGAGAAGTAGGCTGGTGTGAACCTCATGAGGTTCAACAAGGCCAAGTGCATGGTCCTGCACCTGGGTTGGGGGATGATTCTATGATAAACTGCCATGTCAACATATTAGTCATTCAGAACTGGTCAAAGTAAGGCTGATTATATTTTTTCTTTTCTTTTTTATCTCCACAGTGGAATGTATCTGGCTGTATCAGCAATGGAAACCTGGAGGTCAGATCTACAGCTGCAACTTTCTACTGCTTGACAAACAAAAACCATCATTTTAAGTCAAGGCTGCAGCATCCCTGCTGACCTTTCAATGGATCCCAGTAATCACAACAGGAAGCAACATTGCCTTACAAATTTGGTGTGGATTACATTTCTTTTTATCCCTCTAAACTTCCAGCATCAGCAGCTGTTACATACTGAAGGGCTCCCTCATATATAACATGATAAAATGAATTAGTGCCAAGTAATTTAAAGGAAAATTAAGTTTGTAAGTTTCTGTGTGACTCCTGAGTCCCCACAGTTGCTCACACAAGAATAATAATAGTCAGATGTTACCCTCAAAATATTTTGTGGTCAAAACGTTCCTCCTAAAAGAGTTTTAGATTTAAAACTCTCCTGAAAACAGTATCATTAGCACACAGATGAGCTATAATAGTGCTGAAATTCTTAACGATTTTAGCTTCATGTAGAATTTAATTCTAATGGGCAAGGATGCTTCTGAAGTTCAAGAAGCTTCTCCTTGTACTGCTGGCACTGCAGCTTTACAAGCAAACAATCCAAATCGCTTTGACACAGGGGACAAATGCAGAAGTGTCTGAACGTAGAGACAACAAAAAACATCGCCTTCTACTTCACTCCTAGTCTCCACCAAGGGAAGGACGGGCGCTCGGCCCTGTAGGAGTCAGCACTCTCCAGGGAGCCCCAGCCAGCTCCTTGCTCTAAATCTTAAAGAAATTGACATTTTTTGTCTCATTTATGTGGGCTGAAAATGCAACAGAAGCGGCAGCAAAGGCAGACTGAGAAATATGGTTCCTCAAAGTACCTTAATCTGCCTGGAGCCACCCCCTGAGCTCCACCAGTGGCTCTTCCCATAAGGAGGATGGGGCTGGTGTCTGTGCTTGCAGCTGGTCTGCACTGGCCACTTCCAGCCTAGAAAGGACCTGGAAGAGGAGAGCTGACAGCGAGGTGGAAGTGGGAAAGGAATCGGTAGGGGGTTACCTCCCCTCAGGGGAGATATGCATATATGATAGGCATCAAAACATCCCTTGCAGCCCTGGTGCTGACCCCTTATTGCTGTAATGGGTAGATTAGAATAAGGCATATATAATGTACCTTCTCTTCCTAATTACAGTCCTCTAAGTTTTTTGCTACAGAACCATTTGTCTTAGACATTGTCTGTTCAGGTAACGGCTCAAGATCAGTTTATTTCATGTTAGAGAACAGAGAGGTTCATGATGGATGTGGCATTTGGCACTAATTTAAGAGGCACTAATTTGAGAGGAAGGCAAAACCAGAAAATGCTGCATACTCGTATATTATTAAAAACTCGAGGGGAGAATTTTCTTGGCTCTTGGGAACATTTATTCCCTCCCCAAATTTACATTAGCTGATACAAAGGACTGAGTAAAAGATCACAGCCGGTAAGGCTAGAATTCCCAGTTCACGGGGGATTTTGCCTGCAGTAGCCTCCTCTAGCCCTAAAGGAAAAGCTGTCTCCACCAGTTCTATCTATCACCAAGAGTTAAACATCTATGAAAAAGCTTCTAACAGTCTAAAAGGTTTCTAATGGAGATAAACACTGCCTTCTTCCTCCATCCAGACAGACTTTTCACCTGCCCTTGGATCAGCCAATCTGTTCGAGGTGAGCGATGCGCTCTGCAGTGTGTCTCCTGTCACAGCACATTTGATTCCTTGACATTGACACACTCTGTACACGCTTTGAAACAATATAATCAGCCATCACAATGTGAATTCAGTTCTGAGTCTGGAATGTCGGCATACATATAAGAACCATGAGCCATGACATAATTACCAATTAAAAGTATTGGAAAGGGGGCATAGAGCCTTGAGAAGGAGAATTTTATGGTCCCAGCCAGAGTTCTCAAGGGAATTAGTTTGCAAAAGGGATGAGCCTGTGAAACTATTAACATGCGTAGACTCTCATTTTAGAAGATAATCAAACATCCAGAAGAAGACAGCACTTCACAGGACCTTGAGAAATTACCTACATCAGGCCTCTGCCTTGAATGGGGATCGGTCGTCATTTACCAGCCCCGGTGTCCCAGTTCTTTCTCCTTGCTAAAGAGGACTTCAGCTTCAAGCACAACTCCCAGAAGGGCTGGGCTGCCACTCAAACCCCTGCTGCACCACCTTCCCTGGAAAATGGAAAACACCAACAGGCAATATCAAGCATAAATGATACAGCTGCGGTTAATGCTGTATTTTCTCCAAATACTATAGTGCGTATATATATTGTCCTGCTACATATAAATATATATTGTCCTACTATATTTTTCCCAGTCCCCATGAGTCCTGCCTGTGAAGAGCTGGCTCTGCTGGGGCATATCACAGGCTCTCAAAGAGCAGGAGAGCATATTACCTTCTCATTTTCCTGATACACCCTTGAAAGAGCCAAGATTCTTTGATCCAGTTTCATTCTTCATCTTATTTTGCACATTAGAGAAAAAGAGATTAAATACGTAATCAGGTGGCCCAGTAGCCCTCTAAATGGGGCAGAAAAGGCAGAGAAGAGGTAGAGGAGTCAACTAAGTGAGACAGAGGGTTCATAAAATAAGCACCATTTATAAAAGCACAGCACAAATGTTAATTGAGCATTCCTTCAACATGCTTTACAAATACGGTTAGGCTACAATGGAAAAACAAACCAGAACAGAGTTCATGAGTGTATTTGCAATGTAGGTGCTGAAGCTCCCCACAAGCCCATGCAAAACCAGAAGCCCAGGTGGGCACTCAATGGTCAAGGCTCACCAGCTCAACAGTGTCTCAAGAGCAAGTCTGTAGAGGTTCCAGCGCAGAATGGCCGTGTCAGCGCAGCCCTTTGCTGTGTTGTATGCTTTATCGTACGGTTTTATCAGGTTGGTTCTGGCTTGGAGATCTTCATACCACTGTGTGATGCAGACACGTTCTGAAATACTGACCGAAGTCCAAGTTGTAAGCTCATAGCAGAACCCATATCTCAGGAGTTCTTTGATCTTAGTGTTGAGTCCAAATTACTTCTTCACTGTACAAAATAATAGGGAATGAGATTATTTCATTCTGTCTAGAATATTTTAGAGGCAAAAACCAAACAACAAACGGTACTATCCCATGGGCAGAGGCAAAAATGTTGAGATAGCACTGGCTTGCAAGAAGAAGGAAGAAGAAAAAGCAGGAGCTAGGCCATGGTAGGGGTCTGCCACAAATGGGCTACAGAAGGAGGTGGTACCTGAAGCATTTTTGAACAACTAGTAAAAGTAATTAATAGGAGAGAAAATAGGGGTAATGGGAGAAGGGATTGGATTTTCACTATTCAGATATAAACTGGGAAAACATTGCAGGAAGTTATGGACCATGTTAAGTACAACTTTCCATTTCAGAAGCCTTTCTGAGAGCATTTGTTTTAGGCTTGGGTCTGGCTAGTGGGGAGGAACTGATAGAATTAAATACAATTTGGGTGAAATCTGTAGCTGAATGGAACTGCAGAGATTGTGACATAATCACTGGCATGTCCTGATACGTAACCAAATCTTCTAAGGGGTGTAAGCTTTAAAGTTTTGAAGTGCTAAAGAGAACATTTGGCGTGCAGATAGGGCATACTGTCAGGTGCTGACCTGGGCTGAAGGGATAGTGTTCAATCTTCTAGGAAACAGAAAAAGTAAAAATGCTGAATGAAGACCATAAACATCAGAAAAGCCGATTTCACCAAATTCAGGAGTCTGTAGGAGGGCTCTGCAGGGAAGGTAATCAGGAGGATAAGGGAGTGCAATTTCACTATACTAATGCACAATAAAAAGCCACCCTAACGAGGAAAAGAGATAGCAGCTGCAGTAAAGAGTCATCATAATTGCATCGGGAACTGAAATTTAAAAAATTAACCAATTAAGTGTGAACACAGAAGTATAACAAAAGTACAGAAGGAACAAAATCAGAAAGGATAAATTACAAAGCACGATATATGGCAAAAAGAAAGTACATTAAATGACAGGACAACGCAAGTACAGCGGATGATTCAGGGGTAGCGTGGAAGCCACTGGGGAGCTGGGGGAGATGAGGATGGTGGCAAGAAGGCTTGACAAGAAGGGCTGTAGCAGTTCTGGAGGTCACGGGAGACCAATAATGATGAAAATCTTTGTGGAAAATTGAAGGGAATGGGTCTGTTTAGTCCAGAAAAGGGAATACCAAAATAAAACATGAGAACAATCAAAGAGTATATAAAAAATTAAAGAAAGCAATCAATGTAATTTGAAACAATGAAATATAAGTTCCAGCTAGGATCATCTTTCTAACTGCTGAGGAAAGGCAACTCTGACAAGATGCCCGAAGAGGATGTAGGATTGTTTTCTTGGAAGGTTTTCCTCAGTGGGTTGGACAAGCATTTGTCAGGGGCGGTCTATGTAAATTCGACCCTCATTTCAAAGGGTTAGGCTTTAAGTACCCTTGCAGCCACGGTTGCCCTGTTAGCGGAGACCTTAATCTGTCCTGTGGCAGGGTGGAATTCGGCCTCTGGCCCTGAAGTAGGGAAAAGCAGTTTGATGGATTTGTGCTGGGAAATATGAGCTGGCAATGAGCCCTGCCTCATTTGATGCTTTTTTCCTCCTGCTTTTACCTGAGGCATACTGTCTCCACCTCCCTTCCTTGGGGAAATGAGGGAGCCAGTGCCAAAGCAGACTCATGACAGGACTGCAGATGACTGTCACGGAGTCAGGACTCAGAAGTGAAGAGCACAGAGCTTCACACTTGCTGATTGCCTTCTGACAGCTTTGTTTTGATAAGGCTTGGGGCAGGGGAATAGGAAAAAGCTCCCCGTTCATTTCATACAGAGCAGTCCTTTTTTCTCCCTTTCCCTGGAAGAGTGAGCTCGTGAAATACTCAAATTGAGTTTCAGTGTTTCTGTCACCTGGTAGTTTTCTAATGCAGGATGAGCTAGTCCATGATATTCAGAACTGAGCTGAATTTGGGTCATCATCAGCCATTTAATTTTGCTTACCAGTGAGGCAAAGCTAATGAAGACATCTTTCCAAGTAACGTAGTGCATGTTCAATGTGTCAGCACTTGTGAAATTGAGTTTCCCTCTTTAAAAGATGCAGGGAACTTTTAAACGCAGGGAGGTAACATAATGAAAGAAATGTGGATGTTACCATATTACACTTCACTTTGACCGGTTGAAACATTCCTATCACATTTCAAACATTCTGGTGTGATACCTTACAAACAAAGGGTATCACGAGAAGATTCATCTTGCCTCTGATCTCTGTTTGAATATTGCTGAAATGAAGCTGATAAAGAAACTTCAAAAGGAGTGTAAATTATTTAGAGGTTCTGGGGCTTTCACATTATAAAATACAATTGGGAAACAATAATGAGATTTCAGTTCTCCAAACACTGAAAGACACAAGTGCTACATCAAAGACTCAGCTTCTTTTATCTTTAGATGGTATAATACAAACAAGAATTAAAAATATGGGGAAAAGAAGACACTTAGGGGGCCAAATTAATTCCTGATGTCTTCCGTAAACTGTCATTTCCTTTTAAAGTCATAAAAAAAATCATTTTCCTTTTAAATATTATGATGCATTATTTGCATTTCTGCAGCATCTGCATAGGTCTTTCCTTCTACATATCGTGAAATATTTCACAAAGACAGTGACATCAGAAACAGGTTTGCCACTGAAGCACCCTATGCAGTTGCTTTTGCTAACTTTAGACTAAAGAAGACAGGACCATTTCACTCACCAATCTGTAGAGGGTTGCCCAGCATCATATTATGTGTATCACGTACTCCTCGAGAGATTATTCCACAAGCTAGTAGTTTCCAAGAAGCTTTTCTTTACTTAGAACCTGTCAAAATACATAAGAATGGGTTTTTTTTCTATGCATTATCTATCTATTTTTTCCACAACTTCTAAGAGTTTTCACCCTTCTAAGATGTAAGGCAGCCCCATATGCCTTTGATAAAGCAGAAAACTTTGGAGCTGTCTGAGAGAAGTCTGGGACCCCCAGTCCAGTCCTCATCAGGGAGGTTCCCACATCACAGAGAACATCAGTACCTCTGGCATTGAGTGGCAAAAGAAGTAGAGAGCTCCAACTCTGACTAACCCATCTGAAGGCAAAATCTCTCTGATTTAGGAGCAGTGATTGTTCTGGGTTGCATGGCAGCTGTTTTCAGATACTGTGCCTTTCCTGACTTGTCATGATTAAGGTGTCGGTCAGCCTCCCTACCTCAGACATACCTACATAAAGGAAAATAGCGACCAGGCACCTCAGTGCAGAGGCTTCCATGGGCCAGACCGAAGGAGCTTGACAGCAGGGAGAGGCAGAAAGAGGAACGTTCTCTGCCTCTGCCAGTGCTACACCTGTGGAAAGATCATCACGGTCTAAGCAATGTAAGGGTTTTAGAAACAAACAGAAATGGGTGTAACATTTTTCCATTTAAAAATGAAAATAAAGAAACCGAAAAAGTGACTATCTCATGTGCCAATATAACTGTGACAAATGCCTTGGTTTATTGGAGAACCAATTACTATTCCTGACACATCAATACCTCCCACTGCATTTTACGAGTGAGACACTTTAGCGCTATTATGTGTAAATAATACAAAATAAAATGCTTACAAAAGCAGACATCAATTTTTTCCTTCCTCCCACTTGCCAGTGCTTATCATGCTCAGCTTCATTCACTTTAATTAAAAGACCATGAATGCATTAAAGGGAAATGATGGAGAAGTGCAGGATCCCATGATGGAATCCACAGTGGGTGTAAGCAAAGCAAGCAGTCTCTTCCATGTTGAAAAGGAAAGCTACTAATATGATCAGCAAGAATTACACTTTGTTTGCTGCCCCCAGTATTTTTGATCACAAAGCATATTGTTCCCTGACTGGAATGCTGACCCTAGGGCTAAAGACAGTGAAAAAAGAATGGAAGAAATTGGTTTGTTGGTGGGTTCCTTTTCCTCCATTCTCTTGGATGTGAAGTAATGAATGCCGAACAGCCAGCAAAACAAGTAACACATTCCTGGAATGGAGCAACAAGAATCCTCCTTAAAACAGGACAGAATGGAGAGCAGTGAATCTGGAAAAGCCAAATTCTTCTAAAGAAAGATTTAGGCCAAGTGCAGGGTCCTGCACCTGGTTTCGGGTAACCCCCGGTATCAATACAGGCTGGGGGACAAAGGGATTAAGAGCAGCCCTGCTGAGAAGGACTTGGGGTTAGTGGTGGGTGAAAAGCTGGACATGAGCTGACAATGTGCGCTCACAGTCTGGAAGGCCAACTGTATCCTGGGCTGCATCAAAAGCAGCGTGGCCAGCAGGTTGAGGGAGGTGATTCTGCCCCTCTACTCCACTCTCGTGAGACCCAACCTGGAGTACTGCGTCCAGCGCTGGGGGTCCCAGCATAAGAAAGACATGGACCTGTTGGAGCAAGTCCAGAGGAGGGCCACAAAGATGATCAGAGGACTGGAACACCTCTCCTGTGAAGACAGGCTGAGAGAGTTGGGGTTGTTCAGCCTGGAGAAGAGAAGGCTCTGGGGACAACTTATAGCATCCTTCCAGTACTTAAAGGGGACCTACAGGAAAGACGGCGACAAACTTTTTAGCAGGACCTGTTGTGATAGGATGAGGGGTAATGGCTTTAAATTAAAAGAGGGAAGATTTAGACTAGATATAAGGAAGAAGTTTTTTACAATGAGGGTGGTGAGACACTGGAACAGGTTGCCCAGAGAGGTAGTAGATGCCCCATCCATGGAAACATTCCAGGTCAGGTTGGACGGGGCTCTGAACAACCTGATCTAGTTGAAGGTGTCTCTGCTTATTGCAGGGGGGTTGGACTAGATGACCTTTAAAGATCCCTTCCAACCCAAACTATTCTAAAGGCACTGACCAAAGAGAACTGACTAAAGTCGCACCTTTCTGGTTGCTGCCAGCTGCAGAATCCAAGTGAAGGCAACATCTGCTCCCATATCGCTTCTCTTTCCACCTGGTCTGTACAGAGAGAGACTACTGTTTGCTTTTCCTGGTCTGTACCTTCCTCATAAGCTGACTGCAAGATTGGCAGAAAAGGGTCTATGTCATTTCAGACAGCTTTTAAGGTAGTATTTTTGTCTTCCCAAGAAACCTTGTGCTACAAATTCGCTGCTACTGTGTTCATGCCAGTTGAAGAGAGAGAAAAAGGATGTCAAGAGCAACGTAGATACTGAAGTTATATAGTGATGTATAGTTTTGGGAACAGTAAATGACAGCAAATGTTCTGAAAGACACAAATTGTTCCCTTTTCCTTCTTCCACTTGCCAGAGCTATGCCACTTATGCACCTTTGAAGCCCCTGTGAGCTACAGCATCGGGCATTATTAGATGGAGAGCAATGTCTCCAACAGACACAAACCTCCTCTCCAGGGGCATATGTCAGAACGTTCTGCTTTATAACAGATGTTAACTTATTTTATTCTCTTTTTTGTTGTTCTGTTTTCCTTTAATAATATACTGGATTTGCCATGAGCAATTAGACTTTGACTGGTTTTGGCAGAAGTGTCCCAACTGACTCATTGCAAATATTTTGTGCACCTAAAAATATTACACAAGGGGGTCACATCCTAGAATTGCCATTCAGAGACATAATTATGGTTTCGCCTATAATTCCTTGGTTTTGTAGTCTATGCCTATTTTCATAATTACAGCAATAATAGTACTTACTATTTAATATCTTAAAATATACTTTGCTACTCTACCAGCTCTGCTATTAGTTTTTCACTTAGAGACCGGAGCTCATGGGAGAAATTATGTTTTCTCAAAGCCTCTTCATGGTAGGAATCTGAGGCTGTCTGCTTCTCCCTAAAGCGCATCATGATATTACCTCTTACAACACAAAATCTGGGCTCTGCTGCTCTGTGTTCTTCTTGGCCCTGTGTTTTTACAGGAAGGTGCTGCGGCCATCTCCTCAGAACCCTTCAACAGATACGCAATTACAATTATGTCACAATGCATTAACAGGTTTTAAGCTGCATACGCCCATAAGTGACTGTCTGGCCTGAGCCTGGGATGGCTCCAGGCTACTTGCTAAGTATGCTCATCATGCAGGAAATTTCGCTGTCAACAGCTAAAAAATGACAGCACTATACTTTCAAATATATTAAAAGCTTTTTGTATACTCTGAAAGTGAAGAAATGTGTTTCTAAATTTTCCATCTCAGTAATTTCTATGTATAATTTTGCTGCTGTCAAACATGAGCCCATGTGGGCCAGAAGACAAGTCAAACTCTTCCACGTGCTACTGTCAAGAGTATGTATCCACCAATAGTTAGGAAGTCCAGTGATAAACCCAGGCTAGATAAATACCCACAAATAAGGCTAGCTGTCCAGTTGCAACAGGAATAACAGAGAACTGTCATCATTGTTAATGTTAATCATTGTTAAAGCAGGTAGTATTTGCGGTATATAGAGAACCTCTGTTTCCTAAGCAAGGAGTCAACACCAGAGGATGTGATCCAATGTCATCTCACCATACTCACTCATAATACTGCTGTATTCAAAAGGGAGCTGCTCTTTGATGATCCCAAGATTGTCCCAGCTTCTTCTGTTTTCTGGGGGAAGGAAAAGCTCTGTCTCAGAATGACACAGCTTGGATCCAAACTGAAGCTTATAGCGGAGAAAAGAAAAAACAAAACCTAACAGACCTAACAGATAGAGTGCTGGCCTGTAGGATGCATTCCTCCCCCAAGCTTTTGTCTGATTTCCCGTCACATTTTTGAAAATCTGCAGCCAACTTAGTCTGCCTCTTAGTCTATTACTTGTATAATTTAAACAGAGTACTTGAAAACAGTGTCCTTAAAATCATTCCTTTGTTTGAGATGCATAACGTTCACAGGTATCACTAATTAGGTTTTCACCCTTCACAAAGAAAGGAGCAATAGCTTCTGGCTAGCTTTTGCACCAGCCCCATCTGCTGTGACAGCAAAAAGCTGCAATATACCCAGAGTACCAGAAACAGATTTTCTGGGGAACTAAAGTTGTGCCTGTGGCTGTACATACACGGAGTTAATACAGAGACACAGAAAATAAGACTAAATAGGACCTGAAGAGACCATCCAGTCAATTTTCCCACACTGGGACAGAATCTAGACTTTTCCTGAGATAGCTCTTAAAACCATCCAATGATGAGATCACGTGGAGATCTGCAAAATCCCTAGGCAATCTATTTCAGTACTGAAATAGATAGTAATTTCTATTTAACTACTTTAATTGTTAGAAAGCCTTTCCTAATGTCTAACTTTAAGTTTTCCTTTTTGCTGTTTAAACCAATTGCTTTCCTCTCATCCTCATCAGTTGATATGGAGGACACTTTATTGCCTTCTTTTTCATAGCACACATTCAGAGATGTAAAGACTGCTATCATTTCTCCTTCATTTCTCCTCTTTCGCGTAGCTAAACAACCCCAAATGTTTCAGCCTTTCTACACAGCTCACACTCTCTACACCTCATGAGCTTTTCTTGACCTCTTTTCATTTTCTTCTCTACTTCCTCCAATTAATTTGCATCACTCTTGAAAACGAGGCTGAGAACGGGATATTATACACCAAATACAGCCGTACAAGTGCTGACCTGAAACTGTTTTGCTTTCGCTCTATAAATAATGAAAAAACAGTATGTTCGTATCAAAAAAGAGAATAGATCACCTGAGCCTACACAGCATTGAGTGAGGGAAAGTTTCTCTTAAAGAGCTTACAAATAACCATGGCACAGTGATATGGTCAAGAAACAGCATTAGGAAAATTTGTAATAACCAAAAATAGCAACACAGTGCATTCATTCTTAAGAGATGCTACATACTCTACTCCTGACAATAAACCTAAAACAAAGGTGATGAGGAAGACACGTTGAGGCTCTGTAATTCAGTATTTGAGAAAAAGTATGTTTGGTTACATAGTGTAAGTACACCCTGTATTGATTAAAGCACGCAGCCCCTTGGTAAGCTGCACTGGATGGTAACATCACTATCCAAAGTGAACATCTCATGGGAGTATCAACGTTTTTGACTGAGCTCCAAGCCGTGTCACCTGTCAGAACTGATCCATCTTTTATGGACCAATACGTACCACCGATCAAGCCAAATAAACCATGATCTAATCAAATCGGATACGTTGACTATGAAACGAAAGAAATCACCTATCAAATCAGACACTGAATGAGTTTAAAGATACCTCCAAGAGGGACAGAATTTTTTTTTCTGTGGCAGGTGTCCTACTCCAAGGTTTAGTATTTTGTTCTAATCCTAAGGAAAGCCTCACCTGCTTTAGTGAAAATTCCTCAAGGTTAGCCTTGAGTTGGTAAAAAAAAATCATTTTTTTAATCTCCTGTGCAGTGACAAAGGCTTTTCACTCCATTTGAAGAAGTCTTCCATAAAGCTGGATAATAAGGTTTATAATGGAAAGACACTGTGTTTCCACGAGTAGTTGTAGACAGCACTAAGATACCTTCACCTGCTGTTCTCCAGCCTGAGCAACCCCAGGTGTCTCAGCCTATTCTCATACACCCCGTGCTCCAGCCCCCACACCATCCTGCAAACCCTCTGCTGATCTTGCTGTGTTCCAGCGTGTCCATGTCTCTCTTGCACTGGGGAGCTCCAAACTGGATACAATACTCCAGATTTCATCTCACAAGCGCAGAATAGAGGGGGTGGATCATTTTCTCCAGCCTGTTGGTACACTCTTCAAATACAGCTCAGGATATGGCTCGCCAGAGCCGTAGGTCTCCTGCACACAGAGGACTCCATTGGGCTTTGCCTCACAAAGAAGGTCCCAGTTTTCTTTTCCACTCTTTAGTTGCACACTGCGTCCCCTTGAAGATTTAAGGAATGAGATCCCATCACTGGAAAGCCAGTTTGATTAGCTTTAGTTTAATTCAGTCTGGGGCAGTTTCTCTTACTGAATTTAACAGAAACTGTTAATAAACTCACAATTTCCATAAAGAGAACAACAGGCCACAAATCTCTTCTCTACAGGAAGAGCTGAGACAGAGGGGAAGAGCAGTTGTAACAGTCTTCCCTCATAAACCGCAGCAGAGCTACAGTAAATTTCTCCACGCTGAGTGCTTTTGATGCTTTATGCTTGTTTGGTGATACTAATTCATGAACCACAAAAACTCCGTCTTGCTCTCCAGTAAATCAAGTCCAGTCCTACTTTTCATCTCAAGAACAGCAGCAGAGAGGTTTTCTGCCATTTCAAACATAAATAATTTATTCAAGAGCATGAGGATATATATGGAGCATTATTTTTAAAAAAAAAAAAAAAAAAATGTTGTCAAATAACCCATTCACAGGAAACATCTACTACTGTCTAAAAACTGATGACAAAAAGACACCAGAACTCCCACTTTCTTGGGTCTCAGCTGCACAGA
This sequence comes from Anarhynchus alexandrinus, assembly GCA_008711295.1. NCBI lineage: Eukaryota > Metazoa > Chordata > Aves > Charadriiformes > Charadriidae > Anarhynchus > Anarhynchus alexandrinus. The sequence goes on along the minus strand of VUYV01000093.1, from coordinate 2,007,397 downwards.
CATGAACAGGGCACTAAGCAATAGCTTAACCGCACGGCTTTGTCATAGCACAGCATAAGTACGTCCCTAAAGGTAAGGACAAAGCATTTCACATTTCCCGTTCAGGCAGAGATGGACCAGGATGGGAGATACTTTCATCCCAGATTTCATCCACCTTGAAGTTTCAAGGTGCTTTAGAATCATAGAATCGTTCAGATTGGAAAAGACCTCTAAGATCATCAAGTCCAACCATTAACCTAGCACTAAGTCCACCACAAAAACGTGTCCCTAAGCACCACATATACACCTCTTTTAAATACCTCCAGGGATAATGACTCCCTATATTTTACTATATGGATTCATGGAAGTATTATAAATATGTATCTAATATACATTGTGCATTGTCTAGAATACACAATTATTATGATATCCTACACACTGATACTTTATATTGCTTTGTGTACTTCTTGGGATCTTGTGCATGCACCTTCCAAGGATTCGGGTCCTTTTTGGGTGCCTCAGACAGATGTCTTTAGATCCTTGACTCATTCTAGAAAATAGGCCATGATTAACATGTGGACTTGTTTAATATGCCGGGGCAATTTTTAAAGTAGGAGTTCTGTTTGGGAAGACCCAAAGCTGAGCGCCTTTTAACAAAAAGTATCCTGGAGATACAGACTTGAGTGACTGTCAAACTTAGCAACTCAGCTTTCGTCACTTGTCAAATACTGTTGTAGGGAAGCCCATTTCGAAATGTCATGTGGTAGAGCAGCTGTGTAGGTGCACACTGGATGTCAGAGCCTGTTTCGCTCGCTGTCTTTCCTCAAAGTGCTCATTAAGTGACTACAGTCACAATCTGCTAGTATCGTAATTCTGGTTATTAAAAGGCATTTTTGCATCCAAAGTAAATATTTTTATGCGGTGTCAGATGACAATACAACTTGTACATTTTACAAACTGCAATTTAAGATAGTGTTTACTTCAACTTCATTACTGAATCCTAAGTGGAATTACTAAATTACTACACCTTGAAAAAACAGTGGACATAAGAAAATGTAGCAGAAGAGTATATTTTGGTCAGACCTGGCATGTCTAAATAATCATTGTGTAGTTAATATGGGATTCCAATTACATTTCTTATTTTTCCATGAGACTGACCAGAGAAAGCGTTGCTTTCCGCACTGCCAAAGGCTTAGTCTCGCTACAGCGCGCACGGTTCTCGCCCTCGTTGTTGCGATCATTTGCTCTGGGTGTTTCCAATGAAGGGTTTGAATAACAGCCTGGCAACGTGTAAACTGAACGGTTCTACTTCCTCCGGTGGTTTTAATTCAGTTGGAGCGGCTGCTCAGCATACCATAGCGGGATGTCAGTAACAGGATTTAAGGCAGCTGTCTCCATCTCCCTGTCTCAGATGGTTACAAATGCTCCCATCGTTGTCAGACGGCCTCTTCAGGTACCACTTTTAAAGAGTAATGCTGAATACTGCCAATATGTTGAAGGTACTTCTGTGGTTTTGATGCCGATTTTCTTGTGTTTCTGCACGCGCGGAGCTTAGCAAGCTGCATGTGGGGTTGGGCATAGCAGGAGGGCCTGATGAGTAGGAGTACCTCATTCGTTAGTGACCAAATTCTGTCACATTCTGCTTCTTCCAAAAGAAAAAGCAAGTGCAGTTGCCTTTAGGTTTTCAAACACCCGAATTTTTCAAATCAGTATTAAACTGAGAAATCAAAGATTTTTCTCAAGCCACCTAAAACCAGAGAGCGAGGAGAGATTTTGCAGAGTAACTTCTTCCTTCGTTCCTCCCTTCTTATGCCAGTGCTGTGGTTTCATTCCCTATTGTTAACACAAACACAGATACACAGTACACTACCTTCTCTTCATGGCTTGAGGGGGGGTCATTAATTTCTTAGAGGTGTTCCAAATTAACCTTCTACCCCGATAAGGCCAGTTGTGGTTTTACGCTGCGCAGTTTCAGCATGGTAATATTTGTTTTCTAGAAACCCAGGCTGCTTCCTAAAGTAAATCATCATCTTGATTGCATGATAGTGTGTTGGGAAACCTTTATGAGTGTTTATAAAAAGGGCAGGAAATGAGAGGTAAAATTAAATGTGTTTCAGAAAAGTTTATAGTTTATCTAAATTTCCTGGCCTTGAGGAGTTTAGTGCCTCTAATTCAGCACTGCAATGAAGTTAATTGCCTTGGATATTCTTTTTAATGTGAATGCAATGCTCAGACAAATATAGCTATTAAGGGACCTTGTATTACTGAGTTCACGTGTACAGCCACGGTGTCTGTGAGCCCCAGGCATGGGCCAGGGCTCCACCAGACTAACCACAGTCCGTGCAGGCTGCGTGTGGGCTGCCAGGTCACCGTTTCCCATGTCACCTTCAGCCCTCCCAGTTCTCTGCTGGTGCAGGTTGGGAACCCTCCCAGTCCCTGTGCTCAGGATACTTTTTTCCTGTGGACCCAGAGAGGATAGGGCAGGGAAGGAGGTAGTGTCTGGTGGGATATGGCTTGTCCCATCTTGGAGGTGGGATTCCGCGGTGGCACACCAGAACGTGGGCAGTGGCAACGTGCTCCCTCCTCCACCATTACAGCACGTCATGAAGAGCAAAACGCCTTCCTTGCTTTGCAAAGCTCATAGGCTGAGTGTCTTGGGAACAGACTTTAATATTTACTTGCTATTACTCCATCCATAGAAGACTACTCCTCTCTGGGGAGCCATCAACAAGCCTCTAATGCAATATTCAAGCTCATTAACAGCCTGTGTAGACAGCCCAAAAGAAAGAGGTCAGCACCGAATATTTGAATGTATGATGTCTGCACCTGAGGAGAAATGCAATAACCAGAAAATATCCACTCTCAGAAACAGTCTGTTTCTTAACAGGAGCCACGCTGATGGCACAAACAAAACATAAATGAATTCTAAATTTTAAAGGGCAAATCCCCAAAGCAGAAATTTTTAGCCAGAAAGCAAAAGAAAAAGCCAAACACCTTATGAAGTCTTCTAGGGACTACTGTTGCTATCGATTAGATGCGGTAAATACTAAATTGGAATGGTAATGGACATGGACAGCACTATAAAACTTCCAGTCAGACATACAGATAATAGCTTACAGGTAAGAGACTACACAATCACAAAAACTTAATTTAAGCCAAGGAAGAAGGGGCAAAAAAAAAAAATATTAAGAAATTATCACAAAATCCTAAATAAGAAAATGTAATAAATCAGTCAACTAAATCCCAAATCAAGGCTTTGCCCCCAGAGTAAAGTTACCTTATGTGACACCAATTGACTAATTCATTCAACCTGACGAGATCACAGAATTGGAAGGGGTCTCAAGAGGACCTCTCCTCTACCCCTACTCGGCAATACCATTGCTTTTGACAGAATGTTTTTCAGTCTGTTTTCAAACACATCTGGTAGTAAAAATTTCATAGCTTTCCCACGAAATCCTACTGCTTCGCTAGCCTCCCTGCACGAGTCGCTAACGCATATCTCCCTTCCTGCAATTTAAGCACATATTCTTCATCCTGTCCAACACCAACATGGAGACTAGACTATCCTCCTGCACTGGGTTTTCGTGACAAGGTTTTGGTGGCAGCAGGGCTGGCCATCTCTGATAGGACAGCAGAAGCTGCCCTTACGCGGGACACAGCCAGTTCCAACTGGCTCCAGTGGACCTGCTGCTGGCCAAGGCTGAGCCCATCAGCAATACTGGTGATGACTCTGGGAATATCGTATTTAAGAAAGGGTGAAAAATGCTGCACAGCAGCTGTGAGATGGAGGAATGAGAAAACATGAGAGAAGCAGCCCTGCAGGTCAGTGAGGAAGGTGGGGAGGAGGTGCTCCGGGTACCGGAGCAGAGATTGCCTTGCATCCTTTGCAAAAGACCACGGTGATGCAGGCTGTCTCCCTGCAGCCCATGCAGGACATGGTGGAGCAGATACCCACGCTGCAGCCTGCAGAGACAAGCCAATGCAGAAGCAGGTTTTCTGGCAGGACCTGTGGCCCCTGAGGGACCCACAGTGGAGCAGTCTGTTCCTTATAGACTGTACCCTGTGGGAAGGATCCACACTGCTGCAGCTCTCAAAAGGACTATAGCCCTGGGAGAGACCCACGCTGGAGCAAGGGAACGGTGTGAGGAGAAAGGAGCAGCAGAGATGAAGGGTTATCAGCTGACCACAACCCCAATTTCTCATCCCTCTGCACTGCTTGTGGGGAGGAGGTGGAAGAGCTGGGAACGAAGGAGTGAAGTTGAGCCTGGGAAGAAGTAATAGGAGAGAGTGGGGGGAGGTGTTTGTCATAGAATCATATAATCGTCTAGATTGGAAAAGACCCTTAAGGTCATTGAGTCCAACCGTTAACCTAGCACTGCCAAGTCCACCACTAAATAGATACCCACACTGTCCCTCAGCACCACATCTATCCATCTTTTAAATACCTCCAGGGATGGCGATTCCACCACTTCCCTGGGTAGCCTGTCCCAATGCTTGAAAACCCTTGCAGGGGAGAATTTTTTCCTAATATCCAATCTAAACCTCTCCTGGTGCAACTTGAGGCCATTTCCTCATGTCCTATCACTGTTACTTGGGAGAAGAGACAGAACTCCACCTGGCTACAGCCTCCTTTCAGGTAGTTGTAGAGAGCAATAAAGTCTCCCCTGAGCCTCCTTTTCTCCAGGCTGAACAACCCCAGTTCCCTCAGCTGCTCCTTATAAGACTTGTGCTCTAGACACCTCACCAACTTCATTGACCTTCTTTGGTCACGCTCCAGCATCTCAATGTCTTTCTTGTAGCGAGGGGCCCAAAACTGAACGCAGTACTTGAGGTGCAGCCTCACCAGTGCTGAGTACAGTGGGACAATCACTTCCCTAGTCCTGCTGGCCACGCTATTCCTGATACAGGCCAGGATGCTGTTGGCCTTCTTGGCCACCTGGGCACACTGCTGGCTCATATTCAGCCAGCTGTCGACCAATACCCCCAGGTCCTTTTCTGTTGGGCAGCTTTCCAGCCACTCCTCCCCAATCCTGTAGTGCTGCATGGGGTTGTTGTGACCCAAGTGCAGGACCCAGAACTTGGCCCTGTTGAACCTCATAGCATTGTCTTTGGTCCATTGGTCCAGCTTGTCCAGATCCCTCCACAGAGCCTTCCTAATTGCTAAGCTGTCTCCCCATCTTTATCTCAACCCACGAGCTTTTTCATCTGATTTTCTCACCCATCCCATTGAGAAGGGAGAGTGAGAGACCAACTTGGTGGCCATCTGGCAGCTAGCCAAGGTCAACCCACCACATCTCCTTACAGCTATTTTTAGGTATTTAGAGAACATTATTATGCCATTTTGTAGACCAGACTTGCAGTATCTATCCTCTTAGGTCTTAAATGAAGTGAATTTAAACTGAAGGTAGCTTTAGGAATACAGATAATTACTTCGAAAACCATAAGCAGTAAGGGTTATGGATCACCGAAGCCTCTCCTTAGCATAAGTAAACTTATCAGAAAGAGAAGAGCAGGAAAAAAACCCTCAAAAGCAAGAGATGAGCTGGAACTTTCCAGATGCACAGTTTGTAAAACAAGCTTAACTGCAAATAGTAACATAATTATACTCACTTCTCATACATAAACTGGAACAGTTTTATGTTAGTGGTATTGTAAGCAGGAAAAGCTTCCCTCTGAAACAGCGTTCCTCGGGGGCTGAGTTCATACAGGGGCCAGCCGCAGAAATTATTAGGTCTTCTCAGAAGCTTTGGGTTTTGAGTATCAGTGAAGTTAGTAACGTTTTCATTTCTAATGTACTGGCCGTCATGTAGTGATTTCTAAAACAGAGATTAAAACTTTCTAAATTCCTTACATTGAATTCCTTTCTATCATCACAATTTGAACACAGTCATTTATTAATTTAGTGTATCATATTATTCTTCCCTTTTTCCTATTGGAGTTTCTGATCAAGATTTTGGAAGGAGGTTTTTTACTCTTCACAGGTGTAAAAGCCCAGTTTTGAGGCTCGAATTCTTTCAATTCTCCTGCTTCCCACTTTATAGCAAGGAGTCAATACTCTCTTTCCTTTTCCCTTCTTTAAACTAAGCAGATCCCATTGGTCTGTTCCTCGGACGGCAGCACTCAAAAGTCAATAATGTATTTGAGCTGCAGCTTTACCAATGAAGGCTGTACTGGAAGGAATTATTTCACAGATCTTGCAAGTTTTGCTCTTGTCTATACATCCTAGGATGACATTTTCCATTTTTGTAATGATATGACATGGCTGACCAAAGGGCGGTTTATGACCATACTGGATCAGATTTTTTTTCTTCAAAACTGTTGAAGAAAGTTTCTCCCCATCCTGTATCAATGGGGATGATTAATCCCACTTATATATCATGCCTTTGGCTTATTTTAGTTTAATTTTAGCTTCTTTTTAATTTCATCCTATTTTTAAGTCCATTTTCCAGTTTGTCAGGGGCATTTTGAACTCTATTCTTGTCATCAAAAGAATTTGCTATCCTTCTTGGTTTAGTGACATCTGCAATTTTAACTTAGGAACTAATTAGTAGAAACTAGAAACCATCATCATTAGTACATTGCAAGATGAACCACAGTTTGAAATCTCTGAAAAGAATCAAGATTTCATTTCATGATACCTCTAAATTGTAATGAAGGTTACACAGACAGGAATTCAAAGTCACTTTGGACTGGTGCAACAGGGAACTGTTTACTTATCTCCACATTCTTTGGTATCTCACATTACCCAAGGGTCTAGCAGGTGCAAAGCTCTATCAATTTACCCCAGGGTAATGTGCAAATGACACCAAACAAGAAGGTTTGATTCTTGAGTCTGTTCACCACTCATTCTATTGGCTGTGTTTCATTTGTTTTATATTATTGTATTATTATATTATTATTTATATTATTCCATTCCCCAGTAAATTAAGTTCCCCATTAATAAATGGATTTGATTCAGTAGACATGTATTACATCGAGCAGGGGATTCAGCTAAGTTCTCTAGGCATTCTGTCTGTCCTTTTCATTAAGTGATAAATGGAGTTGTTTCTAAAAATGGTCATTACAAGTTTTGTCCATAATGCATATTTCCGTAGCTAAATTATTCAGCAATACGGAAAAAATGAGTCATTGCTCAGAGCTTTACGTTAAAGGGTTATTGTCTAGTACAGACGCTCTGGGTCAGTTTGGAATGGCTGTACCCAGTCCAACAGGGCCTGTGCTTGCCCGTGTTGGCTTCCCCACGCTGCTGGAAGCCATCAGCCAGCAGAGCGGGAGCTCAGGAGGCCGTGTCTGCACAGCAGTGTGGGGATGCTGCATACCCATCAGCTCCAGAGCTGTTGGCAGGAAGGAGCAGGTTCTGATTTTAATTTTAGCTTAAAACCCACAGATTTATATAGTTTGATGCAAAAAGCCCAATGTCATTATGCTTCTTTGAAGCAATTTGACATCATTTTGGAGCTAATTTCTGTGCGTAGAGAGATTTCCAGGACTTCCAGCTATATAAGGTCCGGTGCTATCTGTGCATTAAAAAGATTACACCATGGGGTCATGATCCTGAAAAGCCTTGTATCTTTGCTCTACTCTTATGGCCTCGCTGGAATTACCAAGGATACCAATATAGTTAAAACCAAATGCAATCAAACAATGTCTTGGTATCAGAACCCAAAGCTGAACGTACAGAGAGGTGCAGGGGGAGATAATCGTGTTTTAAGCGTATTGCACCTGAAGTTGTCAGTACATTTTCTGTATTTTCTCTTTTCCCCAGTGACAGAACTTGTATTGCAACTGGGTTTTAGGAGAACAGTGAAAGAGCAGGTAAGGATGCTATTAAAACCCTGGCTTCCCTGCACCCCATGTTCCCACAAGTCAGCTCCTGAGAAAGCGCATCTCTTCATCAGACAATAAAAAAAAAAATCGTTTCAGATTTTTTTTTTTTTCAGGACTTCGCTAATAGTACTCTGGGCATAACTATATTAAGTCGTCTGCTTACATTTTTGGTCAAACAGGATTTCATGAGTATGAACGCAAAAGAAGGAGTCCCGGGTAAGGAAAGGCACCTCGGAGCAGCAGACCTAATCTTGGGCTGCTTCTGCCCCCTTGCGACCGCTGTGACATGCGTTCTGCAGGTCTTTTCTGTGTAAATGTGCCAAATTTGTTCTTGTTCACATCCTCAGCCCTTCCCGACACAGGGTCCCAACGCGCCAGGAGGTGGCTGTGGCTCCACACGCTGAGTGCCCCGTGCCTGGGCGCTCTGCCCAGAGGAAGGCAGAACACTTTGGCCCTGGAGTTTTACTTACAAAGAAGGGGGGGAGAAGCCAAAACAAACAAACAAAAAAATCCCAAACCACCACGTAAAACAGATTTCTGATTTAACCTGAAAATTTTGGTTTTCTCAAGCTGCAAAATGAAGGTTTTGCAGTATAATATAATAATGGACAGTATATCATAGAATCATAGAATGGTTTAGATTAGAAGGGACCTTGAAGATCATCAAGTTCCGAACCCCCTGCCATGGGCAGGGACACCTCCCACCAGACCAGGTTGCTCAAAGCCCCATCCAGCCTGGCCTTGAACACCTCCAGGGATGGGGCAGCCACAACTTCCCTGGGCAACCTGGGCCAGTGCTTCATCACTCTTATAGTGAAAAATTTCTTTCCGAATATCTAATCTAAATCTCCCCTCTTCCAGTTTAAAGCCATTATCCCTCGTTCTATCACTACATGCCCTTGTAAAAANGCTAACAAATAACACAGATCACAAATACCTCTGCCCAACTGTCAGACCCTCCATTTTTTCTCCTTCAGTTTGTAGTGCACTTATGTTGAATAAAAATAAAATCCAAATAATATAATATAATATAATATAATATAATATAATATAATATAATATAATATAATATAATATAATATAATATAATATATAAACAATATAATATCTGTCTCCACATACACCCTGGGAACATGGTGCTGCACAAGGTCTCCTTGCTAATGTTGGTTATGTTTACAGCAGCTTTCAAACACAGTGAGATTTAACAGACATGCCCTCAAATACCACAAAGCTCTCGTAAAAACGGAGCCCAGCTAACCCAGTCTGCTGTGACTCATTCCAGTGAGATTCCGTTACCATTTTTTAATATGTGTCTGCTCAGCAAACGTCTGGGAGCTCCTGTGTACACCATCTTTCTCCCCAGAACTTCTAGGGAAAGGCTATTTTCCTCCTTGGGCACTGACCCAAAGCCGTCAGGCTCCGTATGGAGGTGCTGAAGGAGCCAGTCTGCAGGGCTGTGCCATAATGGCCTCAGAACACCACATATCCTGAGACATAGATATAGACACAGATAGAGATAGATATAGATATTTATATCAATATCAATACTTATATAGATATACAAACACATCTGTTTTCCTCCTTTATACAGCTGCTTTCACGTATATAAATACAGATACATCAAAACTCAGACTTTTTTAAAAATATAGATGATTCCCTCTAAGTGAGAAAGTAAAAAGCTGACATTTTTCGTCAGGTAGAACGTCACTATTTTTTCTTGATTACTGCTGGAGAGGACTATCATCTTTCTTGACCTAATTTATGATGGCATAGATTTCCAAAAGCAAGACAGGCTTTTTAAATTGAAAGTCAGTAGTCTCAGGGTCCTTAGGTAAGCTCCTCCCCTTCCAGCCACCCTCCATTTTTAAAATGCATGGTCCAAAAATCAATAATGATGATACTGTACAATAATTGTTTTATTATCATATACTTGTGTCCAGAGCCACTGTAAACTAGGAACTACTTATTGATATGCGAGTCATATCACCAAAATCCCTTCTGCGTGATAAAACCATGGAGAACGAGGATGGAGATAGGGAAGGCGAAAGCTCAGCCACCCCAGCACCATAAGCAGCCACCTGCAGCTGCATGGAAATCACTCACAGGGACTGTTAAAGAAGCTGTGCTTGGCAAGAAGAGGTATTGCGATGTGCATTGGATAAGCTCATCGCATGTGGCAAACAGCCATCCTTTTGGGACGTCTGCAGGTACCTGAACACTAACCTCGTTCCATTTTTCCTCCTCCTGTGATAAATGATTACAGACATTAATGCAAAGTATTTTGCTTTGGGACTGAAATACCAGCATTATTATCCTGGCTGTCCATACATGAATTGTATACTAATTGTATTATTCATATAGCACAATTCCCTGCAGCTGGGTAAGTGTATGATTTATATTTTGGTGGCTCCTTAAAACAAGTACAATTATCGATTTATAGTGGGTTTTCTTAATGATTAAAATCTAAATTCATCTTCTTCACAAGTTGTAGCATTATTAGGCCTCTCTGCAAACAAGGAGAGGGCAGCCGCGAGGCTGGATGTCCCCTCCCTGTCATTCGGGTCCCTTCCCTCCAGGACCGTGTCCCGGGCTCCCTCATCCCCCTCGCCTACACCCCGGGGTGACGCTGGGATAAGCTGGGTGCTCTGCAGGATCACTTGAGCGCCAGCAGATGTCCCTGCCATGTAAGAAATCACCATCCAGAATATCACCCTGGAGGAAAAAGACGACTTTTTTGGATCAGTTTGACCGCTGTTCCCAGAATGGGCACAAATACAAAGAGCATCCTTCCTTCCCCCCGCCAAGTACAGCCTGTGACAGAATCGAGACGTTTTGTGCGCACGAGAGGACATATAAGCCTATACACAGCTTTCCAGAATTTATGTAATACAGCTTACTACCACTGTGGGGTTTTTTTCACGTTAATTTTAACAGAAAAGCATATGGGAAAGTATTCTGATGGACTCTTGGAATATGACAATGACAGTGAGACACTTTTCAAAGGGCAGTGACCTGGTTCTCATCTGCCATCAGTGGCAGCTCTGGGAGCGTGTGTTGCTGGTCCACTGGGAATTTCCATGCCAGCCTCCTGCACAGCATCCTCTCTTGGTCCTTGTCCCTGGGAACAAGCCTTCAAGCCCAGACACACAAGGTCAGAGCAGAGGTCCCTCCAGCCCCGTGGCTTGTCACAGAGTGGCCAGCAGCAAATGTTTAAGGAAGGAATACAAAAATACAGAAATAAAAAGTGGTCTTTTCTCATTCCTATGCTCCCAGCTTCCAATTCTCAGGCAAGTCTTTCAGAGGTGCCCTTTCTGAGCCCTTTTATGCTTTTCCATTACACAAAAAAAAATTGAAACTACTGTCTGTAACTGACCTGTACAGTGCCCCACCACAGAGACCGATGGACTGTGTGAAATAACATATATTCGGTACAGGATGGACTTATTAAATTTCCTCGTCTCAGTTGTTCTTCTATTTTCCATTCCCTGTGAGACCATGGGTGTACAGAGAAGTACATCCAGCACAACACAGTTAAGGTGAAAGCCTCCAGAAGAGGATAAATATAGTGGGAATGGTCAGAAGTTTCCTACCTGGATCAGCTGCTGCATCAAACAGTGACTCTCTGGCAGAGGCAGATTTTTCCTCCCATCCATCCATTCATCCATCCCTCTCCCTTCATCCAGCCCAGACCCACCTGCTCATTGAGGTCTGTGTCTCAACTGTTAAAATGGGCACACTCTAAGCGATGAGGCAGAAACATCAGCCTTTTCTAGAATAAAAAAAAAAAGATGATTTTGGACAACTGTTGAAGCACTAAGATGTCTGTTGAGTATGCATTCTTGTATAGATTCCTTCAAATGTTTATTTCTCTATTTTCTTATCAGNATAGAGAAATAAACATTTGAAGGAATCTATTTCCTTATCAATTTATTTCCAGCTGCCTATCTCAAACTCCTTCTTTCAAACCACTGATGTTGCTAACACACCCTACAAATCTACTGAGATCCATTTTAATATTTGGACATAGTTTAGCACATCATGATGTAGATATAAATCTTACCATTATGAAATTGTTTATTATTGTATTATAAGAGCTTTCTGCGGTGTATGTACCAAAATATTTATAGTTAGAAAAACCGTGGTGCAGAGTTGCTATTAATAGCTGTTTCGGCATTTATAGATGTAAAAGATGCATTAGATCACTGAGTCTAGCAGCGAAAATGTAGCTTTACTCATGACAGTTTAAAAGGAAAGCAATTTTTTAACTTAACAGCGCACAAGTGAAGCAGAGATGTTTAGAATTAAATCATAATAAAAAGCTGTATTCTCTGAAATTATCATTTGAATTTCTGTATCGTTTTCTGCCCGGGGATTTCATCGTGCAGGATAGCTGTAGCTCCGTGGAAACTCTGGCCAACGCGAACTGGAGGCAGCACTCGGTGCTGCACACTCTGTTTCTTTTCTTTGACAAACAAGTTAATAGGCGACTGGATGTGCACAGCTTGTGGATGCGCTTATCTTATGTGCCTACCTGGGTGTCACTCAGCTGCTCCCCCTGCTCAGCAGGCAATAATTCCTCGAGCAAATTCGATGCCTCATGGTAAGCACGTCATTGCCTTCCTCAACTAACTCAGAGTCACTCTGAGAGATGAAACTGGGCCATGGACTCCTCCGCGGCACCTCATGTTGTTTGCAGCCCTTTGCTCGGCTCCAAGAGAAGAATGAGTCAAGCAGGTTTAGAATTCGGTTGGAACTCATGTCCCAGTGGTAAAGGTTTGAAAAAAGAGACAGAAAGGAAAGAGAGAATGTGGGATGCATTCATTAATTCCTGCTTCTTCAAGATCTAACATATTTCTTCTGTCGTTAGGCTTTTAGAAGTGCTTCCAGACCATAGTATTCCTTTGAGTGCTGTAATGGCATTTATGGAGGCCAGAAGGAAGCTCCAATGTATAAAACTTTCAGCAAGGGTGTCTTAATACACAGAGCAATTTTGTGGCATTTGAAAAGAGTATCATAGGAAAGATCAAGACATTTTGCTAAAGAGGACTACACTTGTAAATCAGAAAACGTCAGCTTTATTTCTTTACATCTATATATTGCACAAACATTGCCAGAACCAAAGTATCTGTAAAGTGGCTTTTCCAATAATTCCAAGATATAGTTGCTGTTTAGTATTAATTTTGACATGTAGCAAATCCTCAGACAGATAAAGGCTTAGCAATGAGACACTTTGGAAATGACATTCCCTTAAATGTTTTAAGTGTGTCCTCAATACCCACTCTATGAAGGAATCAGACAGGCATGTTTGTGCTCCAATAATGCAGCTAAGCTGCTATCTAGATTTTTTTTTTTTGGAGCTGATTTGATAGGGTGCCATTTAGGCAGCTAAATTAAAAAGCAGAACAAGGAGAAAACAGGAAGAGCAGGATTTTTTTAGCTGAAATCGTTCTAGGGAAAATTTTCACTGCAGAATTCCCCTGGTAGACACACAGATAGCAAAGTGCACACAACAACATGGTAAACACAGCAGCACCATGTAGGCAAGTCATGCAGCAGAAAAAGCCCTCCACTCAAGTCAAAGGAAAGGGAGGTGTTGGGGAGTCCTGCTGAGCAAGTAACAGCCATTTATGGAGTCTTTCCATTTTAGTTACATTTTGAGTCATGGTGATTTGGTCATACAGGACAAAACTTGCCCTTAATCACAGGCAGGCACCTCCATGAAACTCAAAGATCCCTCAAACACAAATGCAAAAAAAACCCAAAAAACCCAAGTAGGTATTGTGTTTACAGTAGATGTATATTGTTACATCAGAAAGACAAGTTTTGCAAGGGCAGTCTGCCAAATGAAGGTCCCCACTGTAGTAAGAGCTCAGCCACAGTAGAAATCAAGAGAATCTATGTGAGAGAGAGGCATTATTAATGCCATAGCTACAGGAAACGTTTCTGTCAGAGCCGGCATCTTATTAGGTGCTCCTAATCCCATCATGAAACAGGAAACCATAGTGATCATGCAACTACTTGTTTTGTGTTGCTGTGGCTGAGGGGAGAGAGAACGCGTGGGTGGATTGTCTGGTGGATGCATAGCGCAAGTGAGATAAAAAATCTGATTAAATATTTAGACTTAGAGAAAACAAAGGTGATTTGGGACATAAACCGAGCTGTGTTCACGATTAACAAGAAAGTGTTGATGCTTCCTTCAACGAGTAGATGGCAGCAGTACCATTCTCTGCATAAATACTCTCCTGTAGACTATGCTTTTGTAATGGATGGACAAAGAAGAATGGAAGTCCTGTTCTGGAACAGGCAGCTGGAGGCAAAGGAAAGAAGGAAAGAAAATAAGTGTAGTAAGAAGGAAAGAAAATAAGTGTAGTTCCTCTAGCAAATTCAGCTCAAGGAACTCAGGATATTTCTACTCAGTATGTAATCAAACATCCATAAAAAGCCTATTTTTTCTTCCAGATAAGACTTCATTATTTTCTGGGCATGAACAGAATGAATTTTGCCTCAGGTCTATCAAAAATATTCTGACCATTAAGAATCTATATGGAGTCAAGAAGAACACATCCAGGGTTCGCATATAATGTGAGGGCAGTAATGAGGCTGCAGTGCACGTGCTCTTCCATTTCCATTACTGCACACAGCTTTGCCTGGGCCAGGGGTGAGGACATGGCTGGCACGCATGCGTCTGTGCACAGCATAGCAACATTTCTGCGGGTTTCTGTGGCAGAATGATGTTTATTTATTTGATATTCTACCAGATTTGAGAATTTGTCCTGCCATTCTGTCTCCAAAGGTTGGCCCTTCTATCTATATGCGAACGCTTCTTCTGCTTTAGCAGTCAGGAAATTAGTAGCCTTCAGGGCTTGGATGCCTGCTTGCTGTCTCTCTCTGAATTTGGACAACTGAAGCTGTGACTCCTGTCCCCAGCTGTCAGCCCTGCTACACACAGCAGAGAGGAACAGATGATGGCCAAGTGCTCAGAACAGCCAAGTAACAACTGGAAGGATCTGCCTGTATTAATCTGGCAGAAAGCAGTGAGTTTTTCAGTTGTTTAGCAAGTTTGGGTACCATGGCTTGTAATATGAGTATGTATGTCATAGAATCATAGAATTGCTGAGGTTGGAAGGGACCTTTAAGATCATCAAGCCCAACCATTAACCTACCCTGACAAAACCACTTCTAAACCATGTCCTCAAGTACCACGTCTACCCTTTTTTTAAACACCGCCAGGGATGACGAATCCACCACCTCCCTGGGCAGCCTATTCCAATGTTTAGTAACCCTTTCAGTGAAAATTTTTTTCCAAATATCCAATCTAAACCTCATCTGACATAACTTGAACCCATGTCATAACACAATTGCTCCGAGTCTTGGGGCTGACTGTCTTTACTGTCATATACTGAGTGGTGAAGGTTGGGAGCTTTGAGGTGAAGAAGGGCTTTCCACTGAAAAAGCACTTAGCTGTATCGCCGGCACATAGAGGCTCAGTTTGCCTTCTCCTGCTTTATGTAACAATCTTGGTGTGGAGGCATATGGAGAAGCGACACAACTCCTAAAGCTCACATGGGAGGTTCCAGATCAGGGAGTCCAAGTCGGTGCCTTAGGTTTCTCTCGTATCATATCTACAGGGCCAAAGGTAGGTAATCACATCCTTCCTTTAATGTATATCATGAGTGCCTGGAAGATAGACACAACAGCTTTTGGGGAAAGCTGTTTGGAAGAGCAGGAGCTGAACGTGCAAGAAGAGACAGTTGTACACTGGAAGCCTGAGGAACAAACAGTTACTTGACAAACAGCTAACCCAGGACACAGGGCATACATATGTGCCTTTCACAAGGGAAGGAATATGCATTGGATGCCAGTGAGGGATGGAGAAGGACAGGACTTTTGAGGAAACCTGCAGAGGTAACTGGAGGGAAGGCATTATTAAGAATTGCTACAAAGAATGGCACAGCCTTAATGTGCTTAAAAGGTAAGAATTTTGCTCGAGAGAGCATGCATTTCATTTTAAGATGAATCAGTGTTTGGTTTGGGTGACTCAGTTCTGCCTGTGCTGTCCTGGGTTTGACATGAGACATTTTCGCCAAGTTGTTCTCTTCCTACTGAGAGAGAAAGAAAACTGTAATTGCAAAAAGTAACACTAGTGTAGAAGACAATTTGATGATCTGGTGAGTGTGAAAGAGCCCAGCCTAAGCCTTCAACTGAGCACACGTGCCTGTTTTCTTTACCTAGATCAACTGAAATCAAACCTTGTGTTATCTAAGTCACAAAGGTTTTAGTGGATTAAGCAAGATAACAACAGTCAAGAGGGCAAGAGACTCATAGCTTCCATATTACTCACAACTCTGAAATCAGATCAGAAATCACAAGGACAGAACTTTTCCATCATTACCTCTTTCCCAAATTTCAATTTCTGTTAAAATAACTTCACTGCATCATTTGCTTTATTTCGTCCCAATAGAAAAGACGGCAGCAGTGCACGACATGCTCACACTGGAGTCATGCATCTTGTAGGGCACAAAGAGGTGAAAAGTATGCTAAGTTGAACTCGTGCTGAAAGGTTATCTGCCATGTTTACAGAACAGCCTGAACACTGGAGGCATCACTATGACCTTCCAGAAAACAGTGAAATACATAGAAAGATGCCCAGTGAGTTTCAAATGAGGGCCACTGAGAACAAATGGGTGCAGCAGAAGAGGTATCTGTTAAGGAGGAGTAGAGAGTTTGGTTTCTGGAGCAACCTAGTTTGGTGTGTTACTTGATAACTGCTGGAAAATTTCCTACAGTCTTTAAGTTCGTAACAGTCCACTTAACATCCACATAATAAAGACAGATCCTGCAGGTCCGCCTGAAGCATTACATCTCTTTGATACCAACCATCTGTAAATTATCACCTCCTATTTAGGTGAGGAAGATACTCATGTCTCTTTTAACCTCTGCCCCTAAAAAGCCCGGGTGTGTTCACTCCTTCCTCCCCTCTCACACACACTCCATACACATCTGTATTTACTTCCCTCTGCATTAACCCATGTTATTTAAGTGCTATTTGCAGTACTCAGAGATTTGAAACACAATGATGGTAAATTATTTAGCAAACAATTAGAGGAAGGAGTGCAAACAAAACCACTAATTTCCAAAAGTATCTTTAATCACTTGGTGCAGGCTCAGAACCCCAAGCAAATATTAAGGTAATTAATTGCTGTCAACATGTCAGTCACATGAAAAGCACCTTCAGCCAATTATGCAAACGCATCCCTCATACTTCAGAAGGTGTGAGCACAGCTACCTGCTGCTTCTGTCAAGGTCACACTTTGAATTCACAACGCTCTTCCCACGGTGTGGAAGCTCAAATCTATTCTGATGGTTCCTTTAGGATTTCCAAGCCTTTGTTCGGCAGCCATTATCAATGAATGAAACGCTCGCTTTCTATCTCAAATGAGTACTTCAAATATAACCTTTGAATAACCTCCAGTAATTGGTTGACAGATGACGTACATGTGAGTGTGGATGTAAAAATTGTTCTAACAATATCCAGACAAGCACAGAGATGTAGAAATTCATGATCAAAAAGGCAAACCAAGGCACCGTTCCAGAAGCCAGCTGTTCACATGCTTTGTTTTGCAGAAAAGATTTTAACTTACAGAATTTAAGAGTACCTCATCACATGATGGCAACATATTCATGCCTTCAATAACTACTTAAATTTTAAAATATAACTGCAAACTGCTAGTGCTAGGGGTCTTGGGGATTCCTAACATACATATATCCATATATATATATATATATATAAGAGACAACATAAGGGATTTGTCAGAGGTATGCCAACACTCCCCCCAAGAGAGCACTCTGGGAGGAATGCAACTCCAAAAACCTGTCTTCATTTTTGGTACATCCTCACAAACCTCCCAGGAGGCAGCAAGTACCTAAACTTTCTTGTCTCTTTGCTATCTGTCTTGCTAACTTAAAGTTATATCCCCACTTTAGTTCTTTGGCTGTTGAGCATTACATATTTGTAGTTTATCCATTGTTGCTTTTAAATACAATACAGATGTGCTTTAATGGATTTCTGTGAGATTTCATTGCTCTGACTTCCTAGTGAGGGAAAGCAGCATTATGAAGACAGAGCTGTACAGTTTGTCTTCTGGCATGGGACTCCACACAAACCCTGACGTAGTTATTTGCATGTGGAGCGCTGCATGTATTAGCGCAATTACTCCTGCGACCTACTGTGGCGGTGCAACCTGCCCTTATCCCTCACCTTTAGGCCACTCGGTGCTTGGCACAATTTCTTCCCCCACCTGGGCCACGTAACTGTACAATGGACCAGAATATTATGTCAACACATTAATACCCGAGACACGTAATGGTCCAACATAAAAGGAAGAAAAAAAAATAGTGAAGGGTGACAGACCAGATGCTATGGTAACCCCTTAGCACACTTGTCTCCCATGAGTCCTGTTGCCTGGAAACAATAATGGTAATTGATCACTCCTGACGATATATGGATTGTGGTCCAAAGAGGGGGGTGATACCAGAACTTCAAGATCTAGCAAGTTCTGGGCTTGCGCAACTGGTGGAAAGTACCAGAATATCCCATTGTCCAAGATGGACCGGAGTGGAGAAGCACCAGAATATCCCATTGTCCGAGTTGGGCCAGACTGGAAGAGTACCTGATGAGAGTCAGTTATCTCAGACCCTGTAAGTAGAGATTCTATCAAGACCCTTTGAGCTCTTCTGGATCACAGCAGGCTGTGACTAGCATCTCCTCTGAGTTGGGACACCGCTTTGGCAGATACCTTGAGGATTAAAAGGCCAGGGTGAGTCAACCCTCTCGAGTCTCAGTTATCACCCGTTGAGGAATGCCAATACAGTGTGAGTACTTACTTTGAAGTATTTACTTCAAACTTGAGAAGAGGGAAGTTTTAACTATAGGCTACGCTCTCTTTCATCCACCTCTCTGTCCATGTCTCTAATATACGCATTAGCTCTTACAAGTGTGGATGTTCTTATACTTTACTGGATCCAAATACTTTCTGCCTATTTGTCTGTGCGCACGAGCCAAAAGGGGCACTCACCAGCTCACTGGAGTTGCCTGCGGTGAAGGGACCTTTGGTCCTCGTAGTCAAAGCTCAGGGGTGTGTGTCTGCAACCCCTCGAGTGGTGTGTGTTTCTATGCCTGTGCTCATATGTATATGTATTGCTTTGGGATACCTTATAGTAAATTAGTGTGAATCTTGTCATTTTTGAATCTGTAGTTAAGTCGGTGTTCAAATATTTTGTTAAATCATCTCGTAAATCCTTAAATTGGTTAAGTGCTGCTAAAATTCAACCTCTTGATCTACCTCAAATCATTAATAAATTTTGAATTGCTGCTAAATCATAACAGGGTCTAATATTTCCATCTGCAACGCCTACAAAGGGTGAGTGCAAGGTTTAGGTTTCCAAAGGAATTAGGCACCCAAATGCTATTTTAGTGTTATTCAGATATATTTATCACATGAAATCCTCAGCCTCTGCTGCTCAGGCACTGCTCAGGCAACCCAATGGCCAACTCTACATATTCAGACTCCCCGTCTTTGAGCAACTCATTTCTACCTGTGACAAAAGGAATTTAAAAAAACCCAAAAAAACAAACTACCAAACACCCCAAACCTTAAAGTATCTAAGCTTAAGTAGTTCAGAGCTGCTTCACAGGGCTTTGAAATGACTCTGTCTTTACTAACCCTGGAGGAGAAGGCAGCATGGCCTCCCCTCACCGCCTGCCCACCAGGCTGGGGGAGAGCCACCAGCACCTCTGTGGGCTCCTGCGGTTCAGGATCAGTCACAGGGTCCTCTGGCAACACGTTGGCTTAAACCCGTGTTTGCTCGGGGCCGCTGCACTGCGCTGCATGGAGCGCAGCCCTGGGAGCGCACTTTGGAGACTCGCTTGCGACACGTTTGCTTATTTTTGTGAGCCTCACCAGAATGCTTTGCAGTCGCATCCTCAGAGTCTGGAGGCCACCCAAAAGAAACCAGCATTTAACCTAAACACGTTTTACAGTCTGGAGCTGATGCTGCGTTTCGGGAGCTAGCTCATAACATATGCAAAGAAGGGAGATTTTTTTGTCCTGGGGCAGATACTGCAGGATCCCTTTCTCAGGGTGAAAACAGCCATGGCTTTAAGCAAGGGGACACAGCTTTTCGGCATCTGTATGCTTGTAACATCAAGAATGGTAAGGGCTCTCTAGAGACAGGTTTCACTGTACATTAACTTTTGCATTGTGTCAGCTTTGCAGTATAGTTGGAGAAGTCCCTATTGGAGCTCAAGTTAGGACAAAGCACACCAATAAAACATGAAAATTCTCTGGACTTAGGACAAAGCACACCGAAAAGACAATAAAATTCTCTGGACTAACTAATGTGAGCCAGAAATCTTTCTGGTTGACTCTTCTCTGCTAAAGTCATCCTGCTTCTTTGCAGGTCACACAACTTAAAAGGGGTTGGTGACCACTCACACAGGCACGAAAAGGCGCATTTGGCTCAGAGGCATCGGCAGCTCCCTGTAGAAGTTCACCACTCAGCAGCAGCAGGTACAGATGGGAAGGCACGCTCTGAGGTTAGTGCTGACCTGTGAGAAACGGTTTTGTACATGCTGTGGCATAATCAAGTAGTTTTGATACTTTGTGAAGGATTAGAGAAGAGGTCAAAACCAAAACCGAGTCTCCAGCACAGGAGGGACAGTAGGCTGGCTTAGGATGCTCAACAAAGGGGTTTGCTTCATGCTCCTATGTGACCACAGCCTGCAGTTGCAGGAGCAGTGATGTTCCACACCGAAGCCTCACATCTAGCCTACAAATTATTCAAAGCAAAGTAGGCAGCGCTCTCGTCGCTGGCAGGGAAGGACTGACCAGGAGCCTAGAGAGAGAGAAAGACACTGAGCAAAGTCCTGCTGCCCAAAGAGCAGAGACCATGGGAAAGGAGTTCAGCTGCCTGAAAACCTGAAGTGGAAGCAGCATCTCTCCAATAATTGCAGAAAATAAGGGCAAAAAGGGGTTTGAGGCTCCCTGTGACTGATAGAGTGAGGAGGTGATCTTTTTCTTTTAGTTCCTTAGCCTTTGAGGAAGCAAGAAGGCTGTTACCACTGTAAGACTAGGCTACAGAGTTGGGGGCTCACCATAACACTCTGGCAGTTAAAGTGGAGTATTATTGGCTAAAGATTGTATAATCTGGTCGTCTAGTAGAAACACGACCTCCAGTGAAAAGGAGTTATTGCCGGATAACTCTTCAGTAAGACCTCATTCTTCATCTGTGCTCTTAGATGTCTTCTCTATTCACTACGAAAAGTGCTGCGGTAGGGCGAGCACTCAGAAAAGCGGTTGTCTTTGGGTCTTTTTTCAGTGTCCAGAGAAGTGGACATTTTTAAAACAAGTGGAAGTCAGAAAGTATTTAATATAGTCTCCAATACTGCACAATGCATCATTATGCAGTATTGAAGTGACTACCTCCCGCTCTTGTGCGCAGACTTCAACATTCATTTATGTTTGGGTCTTGCCCTTAAATTACATTTACACCATCCTTCTGAAGAGAAGGGATTTTGTAAGGGGACGAGCCTCTCTTTCTACCCGCTCTTACTTCCTTAATGGAGCCAGAATGGTATAGAGAACATCAGTGTACACTGAGTTTAATCTGTGTTAAGATGTCCATCTTTCTCAGCGGGAAAGATAGATTACTCTAATATGCAAGGTTTTGTAATAACAAAATGTCTCGCCTAAAATTGCAGCTTAGTTGGTAGATTGGGTAGAAAGAATTATTCCCATGTAGATTCTAACGTTGTATTTTAATAAATGTTTTAAATAAAGAGAAGGCTACTTCCCATGCAGTTTTGCTTTGTTCTAATGAAATATTTACCATGCTGTAATTGCAGTCCATCCCTCAGGCAGAAGGATACTGCCAGCAATGTAATAAATATTCTACTATGCCTCAGATGGGCTTTTTGAAAAGGAAACTTCTCTTGGTAGGTAACAGTTGTTTGGTAATGGCCTGTTCTGAGATGACCACTAGGATTTTTGTTCACTAAATGGATTTTAGGAACAGCAGAGGTGTAAGATGCAGCACACATCATCGCATTTTGCTAATCATTTAAACATTTGAGAAACTCTACTAACTATGCCTCACAGAGGAGAAGCAAGCCACATGAGTCAAATCACCGAGTTACTCCTCAACTGCAAAAGCACGTCATAAAACCACTTCCAAAAAAAAAAACCCATAAGAAACTCTCTTAAAAAAAACCCAGGAAAGCTAGAGAGGGCAATGTGCAGAACTAGACCCTCCCCTGACTGCTGCAGCTCTGCTGCTTGACTTAAATCAACTGAGAGCCTCAATCTTCATTCAGTCAATGCCACAGTACTTTTTTTTTTTTCCTTTCAAAGCTCTTTCAAAGGCACAAAATCTAATTTAATCATAACAAAAGACATCAAAACAGGTCTGGATTTATTTCCATACTTGAAAGTCTGTAGTCAATGTCCAATGACACCTACAGCGCACTTATCTTTCAATCACTTCTACAGGTTGTTCTAACCTCTTCTGATACTGCTGCCTTCTTCCACTACTGCTGCTATGGGCCTAACCTTTTCAGGCTCACGCCAATTGTCAATCTCGGTTTCCATAAACCAGCTGTAAGTATTCCTGGAAAACCAAATTATTTAGAATAGTGGAAGTTCACGTGATGCTGTAGAAAAGGCAGAAAACCTCACAGGAACTCCCATCCTGCTTCCTATCTCCATTACTGGTCACAGCTTCTCTGTCGTGGGAAAGAACATGGTGGGGACAGGCAGGGAGAGAACAAGCAGCAGCACGAGTGAAGCTGTTCAGTTTCTCGGTTCCCTCTCTCAGTCCCTGCCTTTCCTTACCAGGCTTTGATCTAATACTTCAATCTGACAAATGGAAGAGAACAGAGGATAGCCAGAAGGTAGCAATAAATATGCAGCAGTACTTTTCCGCCTTTAGTTTCCACCTTCATTCATAGCAGCAAAATTGCCTCAACATATTCCTCCTTACAGAATGGGGAGGAGGACACTTTATGCTAGAGATGTATTCGTTTCCTCTTAAAAGAAAAGATCAGCCTCTCACTTCTGTATTCAGAATCACATATTTACAGAGTTGTTACATTGCCTACAACCAGACTTTAAATATTTATTGCTCGTGTGGTTGAAAAATAATGCAATCAGATGACAAGCAATCCTCCACAGATTCTCCCTCTGACAATATTTCAAGCCGTGGGGGAAAGCACGTTACGGCTGGCTGGCACCTTACTCTGCAAGCAGCTCTGTGGGGACGGATCCTGCTTGGATACGGGGTTCCTCCACCTTTGGGCAGGGGAACACAGGCCTAAGGAGCCCAGTGTTTCACAGCTCATAGAAAAGACCCAGAGGCTCCCAAACCAAAGCAGGGGGAGTGAAAGGAGCAACACAATAGTTATTTCCAGTTTTGAATATGCTTGATGGGGCCCCCTAGAGCATTACGTTTGCTGGGTCTAGCGGGGCTGTGGGATTGCAGAGTCTGTACCAGCCAGTCTGCCAGCCTAGGAGGAGGCCTCTCTCCTCCCCATGTCTCCATCCTGGCCAGGAATGAAGACAGAAGTCACAAAGAATGGGAAACATTCAGCTGCCCTGACTCATCCCACAACTTGACAAATATTTCTCTGTCCAGGAACAACCATCAGTGTCACTGGAATAGGAAGCAACATCATAAGAAGCAGCAGAAGGTCTCAAAAGTGCCATACAACATTTTCAAATGGCTCACGTGTGGCCAGTGCTCACCGTACCACCTCTGGGAAACCACTGATGTATTCATCTGAATAGAACAACCACTGCTAGAGCAGGCCGAGTCTTAAGGACTGATCAAACCTTTCCTCATCAAACATATACAGGCTGTACAGTGTGGGTTCCCTCCATGGTCCACATTCTGGAAACCATGGGGTACTTTCTGCCCATTGTGTTAAATATATGGAAGATGGAGTCAAATGCAAAACCCACTTCAAAAATTTCCACTAAAAATAGTAACCAGCGTTCAGAATAAGGTTTCTGGCTTGTAGTCGTCTTTGTGGAAAATGGCAACATCTTCACTTTCCCCCTGTTTGTGGTGATTCAGATACACATCAAGCCCAGCTCTATAAGGGCGTCCAATCTCTATTGAATTGTCTGCTTTGCATGATGCATTGTACAAGCACCTTTCAGAAACAGAAGCTCTGAACCAAAGACTGTTAAATACAAGAAATTTATCTTTTTTCTAAAGAGATAAGAGGTACCTACAGAAAAGTTCAGATGCATAACTAACATCTTAATATATATGACAAGTCAAGAAGCTTTCCTGATTCTAATTTGATCATATCTCTTGTGGCTATAGGCAGGAGAAGATTTTATTTTTTGGTCTTATATCTTGGCAAGTTCTACACTGTTTCCAATTTTTCTTGTCTGGGTGCTGCGGTTATGAAACTCCTGATTTACTTTCATATAGAGTGAGAGTAAGGATCTCTCTGTGCAGAGCATGGGTTGCCAGAGGCTTGTTGGCTTCTTCCAGGAAAGATGAAGTCATTACCTGTGATACTCTGTAAGTACAAAGAGAAGAGATCCAAGCACACCATTCATCTCACAAATAGGTGGAGATGGGCCAGCTGAAGTCGCTATGAAAAGAGCATAAATAGCTCTGGTAGCAGTGATGCAGCACCCAGAACTGAACTCCCCAGCTGGAAGAACAGGGATACTCAAATAAGTGACAGAATCGCTCCATGCTTCTCCTGCCCTGAGATGAGACAGGAAAAATGATTTTTTTCCAATGCATTTCCACTCTTAGAAAATCTGCAAAAATGCAGAAGTGTTATTTATGGCTTTTAAAAAGCTAGAACAAGCAAAATGCTGGCGAGGACTTTACACATAAAGAGTCAAACCCATGTTATGAGGCAGCCATAGAGAATGTAGACAAAAGCATCACGGGTAAAGCAAAGCACAATATCAAAACTTGCAATATTTGGGAAATTAGGAAAAGAAGAAACCATATGAGAAAAAGCTACGTGCCCCAAACCACATAGGCTTAACACACACCAATATAAAAAAACTCAAGAGGAAGGCAAATTTTCACCTCTCTTGTAAATGAAAGGTTGTACCAGGCAGCAAACAAGGGTTGAGGACAGCAAAGGGAACCTTGAAGTAATGCCAATCAGATGGCAGAGAGAGCGGACAAGGGGAGGTGGCCAACGGTGAGCATCCTGTGCTTGGAAAACATGCTGGGAAAACGCCAGAAACAAGCGGCAGACAGGATTTTCCTTCTGCTTAAACTAGTTTCATCCCTTGAGACTCTGCTGTGCTGAACTGGGTTAGTTCAGTTTTACTCCTGAGAGAAGAGGCTTCTTGTGCACCTAACAGAAAACTTCTTGTGCATCTAACAGAAAGCTGGTATTGCTTAATTAGCCCAAATTTGTCAGCTTTTGTACTGGTTTAATGCTACTGCATTGAACTATATTATCTAGGTGAGCTAAGGAGTGTCACAGACTTGGCCAGAGGTGTCCTCATCCCCTTTTCTTCAGTGGTAACCCAGCCTGGGCAGAGCAGACCCCCTCCCATTTGCCACCCACCACACGCAGCAGCCGCAGGAGGCTCCGATGGCACACGCTTATTTCAATGCGGAAAAGCCACAGATTTTCAGGAGTTAAGTTCCTATGCAACAGCCATAAGTATATTAATAGCTGAAAGCAACGCTGTGGTTTACTGCAGGAAGATTTCCTCTCTCCCTCATGTCCCAGGTTCTAATACACAGAAGACCTGTGGGCTGCTTTCATCGTGCATGAGCAAACCATATCTTCAGGGAACAGCTTTAACAACTTACCTTTCCAGAAGAGTCAGAGCCCTCTTCTTGTGGGTAAAAGGGGGGAAAAAACAAAAAAAAAACAAAACACCTATGCCGTGTCTAAGGTACAACTTTTTTCCTGGCGACAAAGGTAAATTCTATCAATTTTTTCTTCTCTTTGGACAAAAGGCTTTCTTCCTAACCCAAATAGCTCAATAGTCCTTTGTGTCAGGTTTATCCCTGTGGAGACGAAGGAACAGGGAGGAAGAGGGAAATTGCCCTTGCCCCCTCCTCAGCTGCCTCCACAGACCTCCAGCTGCAAACCCCACACCACACTCCCAACCCTCCTGCTCCGAGACCGCTTCTCTGTGCCGGTACTTTGTAGAAGTTGGCTTTATACGGCTCGTTTTCCCCAGCGTTCCCTGCTACCTCAGTGTATGGGCTCCAGCGACATCTCAGCTCTGCCCCAAACGTAAGCGCCCGCCCCCAGGCTGCCCTTTCCAGGCAAGGTGCTTATGGGGCAGGTTCCCATTTCAGCAGGCGTCTCTGCAACCAGGAGAGGGTCAGGACCAGCATAGCGGGTCCCAAAGCTTAAACATCTCTGGCTCTGTCCCGACCAGGAGCTTTGGCCTCGGGTGTGGGTGCAGGAGGGAGCTGTGCTACGGAACGTATCATTTTAATCTCAGAAAACCTCCAGACTGTCACCTCCAACTGGGACTACTTTTCAGGGCAGCCGCGTTCATTGCGATGCTCTTCAAAGGCTTCCCACCGCCAAAACAGTCATTGACATTGTACCAGCGTGACGCTATACCCAGCAAGGAGAACGACAAACAAATGTATTCCCAGATGAGCCACAAAGAAAAATTAATTAAACATGTGTATAAAAATAATTACATGCTGCAGAAAGACACATGCAAACTGACATTCTACAGATGACTCATACTTCCCTGCTTTTTTGCCAGTGTTTCTTTGAAGCCTGCTCTTAGTCACGTCGAGGAGAGCGCACTTGCTCGCAGAGCCACGCTGCCTTCGTTAAGGGCACTCGTCCTGATCACACAGTCCCCTTCACCACCAGCGTGGCCACATCTGCTGTGACGGAGCACGTAAGATCTCAAGACTGCCTCGCTAGATCTGCCTGTGTCTTCCAGAGCTTTTCCAATCCCCTGAAACAAAAAAGAGCTCAAGAAGCATACAGAATTGGAAATAGGCAGATTTATTGGACAGCAGCTTCTTTACAGACTGCTGCAAATGTTCGATTAGATTAGCTGTGACCTTGTAAGCATGAAATCAGCTTGATCACCATCACTAGTTCTGTAAGCAGACTAACACTGCAGGAAGAATAGGATTGTACCAGACAATAAAGCAAAGTGATTTCTTTTTTCCTGAGCAGCTTTAAAAAAGAATAAATCTCAGAGGCCTCATTATAAGAGATACTGACACCCCCACCCCTCAGCTCTTTCCTCTATTGACCAAAGCACGTAAGGAAAGAATTTTAGACAGTCCTTGCAATGCAGCACTTGTTGCAGTCACAGATCTGCATATACTGCTCTTCCTTCAGGGCTCACAGCATTTCACCCAGGGTTGCACTTCAGCCCAAGAAGTCCTCGTAGCTTATCCCACCCTGCAAAGGGCCCTTTCTGGAGCTGCCTTGGTACTAGGTCTCCCTCACTAACCTTTTTCATTCCCAGCCAGAAAAGATCTGCTGAAGGGTAGTGGTGTTATCACTGCATGGTGTGGGTGTATTTCTGGCAGGCTTTAAAGGAGAGGAGGAGCGGGGCTGGTAGAAAGGCAAGTCATGGCAGGTGCGCAATGGAAAACACCCCACAGCTGCTTTGGCTGTGGGAAATGGTGATGCTCAACAGCTGGTGCCATTGGGGGCTGAAATGGGATCAGAAGAGAAAATAAGGCCCTGGGCAAGGAAGAGGTTTTCAATTTAAATCACGTAAAGACACGTAAAGACACATAAAGCAGAGAGTACTAGCAATGTTAAGCAAGACCGTTTAGCAGTGATGTTTCGTAGGGAATTGACAGGGCTGATGTTATGAGCCAGGAAACCAGGAGAAGGGAGTTGTAGAAAGCAGGAGAGGGTCTGAGAGGGAAAAGAATGACTGCTCTGGGACGTTTGTTCCCTCCTATTTGAGAGAAATACCTCTTTCAAGCAGTAATAACCTTCCTGCAAAGCAAATTGGACTGAATGCTTTAGTACGGCTGTGGTATGATGCCCTGCTCCAGCGAAGCACTTAAACACGTACTTTCAAGCTTATGGGCAGCCCAGAAAGCCAACAGGACCACACATCTTCTTAGAGAGAAATATGAATATAAATGCTGTGCTGGATTCAGACCTGGGAGCTAGATTCTGCCTTCAGCTCCAGTCATGTAACTTTAGTAGGGGCTGGACTGACGGCTGGGAAACACCACCCTGCGTACATGTGAATGTAGTGAAAAAACATTCTTACCAAAGGAAAGCCACTGAAGTGAACTAATATACTTAACTTTTACATAATAGAGATATAGTTGCCAAGGTAGTTTTCAAAGAGCCCCTGGCTGTACGCTGTCCATCCTTCTGCTTCTGCCAGTCCTTAGGAAATCATGGTTTCTAAAAAGTGCTTATTGCTTATAGGGATCTATACGTTTTGTTCTGCGTAGCTTGAATTGATTGACACAAACTGACATATATTTTATTTTTACATCTGGACTATATTATTTCTTTTGTTAAAACTAATTCTCTGCATGACATATCAACAACAATATTATCGTGTTGGACTTGAATAAAAAGACGCACAGAAGGAAGAAACCATCTGGTTGAAAGTAAGAATATCCATCTTCTGTACAGGGGAAAAGGACTATAAATAAAAACGTAGTGATCTGAAAGGATTTTGGAAAGCACCGGTCAGATTCTGTTCTACTGTTAGCCACACTTCAGTACATCCTCCTGCAAACCCAGCATGGGCTGATGGAGAAACAGTCTGCATGCTTATTGATTTCTTTATTTAGTTTCCAGGCAGTGGAATTACAGCGCAAAGATCATTGTTTTCAGACCTTCTACTATATTCTGCGAAGGGACAAAAAGGTATACGAAATTTTTGAGCTTATTTGGTGACTGCAGAAACCTCTCAGAACCAGAACAATTAGCTGGATCCCCTTTTTTTTCAAAGTAAGAACAATGGTGGTATTTTAATAACCTGGGATTTTGATCCTCTTCGGGTTTTGTAGCAACAAAGCAGCCCTACTTTTGCCATTGATTATGTTGGGGCCTTTTGTTTTCAGTACAAGCAACAATGTTTGAATCAATTTAAATGACTAACCTCTTCTATTCCAATTATTCTTTTCATATTTCATTATGTGTCTGAGATGATGGGAGTATTCCAGCAATTGCCTGAAGAATTTGTGAGCGCTCCAGGCACTGTGATGAAACACACTATTATTGTAATTTGTACAATACCATGTCATGAAAGTGCTCACAAGTCAAATAAGACTCATATAAGTGACTCTTAAAAGCTGAGCTGGACTTGCAAGTTATCTCTAAATGATCTGAGAACTCAAAACCAAACAGAAACAACTTTTAGTGACGGAAAGTCTCAGCTGGATTCCCAGGCCTTCATCCCATGGTCCTCCAACCCACACTGCCTCATGGAGGTGGCAGGAGTCTGGGGAACACAAGGATGCAGAAAACTGGTCCCTTTTCAGACTCCAGCAAGGAGTGAGACAGCTCCTGTGAGGAGCAGCTGAGGACTTTGGGCTAGTTTGGAGAAAAGGAGGCTTATGGGTGACCTTATCGCTCTCTACAGCTTCTTGAAGAGGGGACGTGGAGAGGGAGGTACTGATCTCTTCTCCCTGGGATCCAGTGATAGGACGTGTGGGAATGGTTCAAAGCTGCACCAGGAGAGGTTCAGATTGGGCATGAGGAAGCATTAGTTTGCTCAGAGTGTGGTTAAACACTGGAACAGGCTTCCTAGAGAGGTGGTCGATGCCCCAAGCCCGTCAGTGTTTAATAGGCATTTGGACAATGCCCTTAATAACATGTTTTAACTTTTTGTCCACCCTGAAGTGGTCAGGCAGTTGGACTAAATGATTGTGGTGGGTCCCTTCCAAGTGAAACATTCTATTCTATTCTATTCTATTCTATTCTATTCTATTCTATTCTATTCTATTCTATTCTATGTATAGGAAAATACACATACAGGAAAATATGGAGAGTGGGGCCCTGCAGCATCACACAGCATCCTCAGAGGAGAGAGCACAGTACTGTTCATGAAGACACCAGTTCATGAAAAAACATGTTTTGGGGAGGAGCATTTAGGGGCACCTTAAAAAAATTTCTGGCTATTTTTCTGTTTTATATCAGGCATTTGGGTTTTTTTTTGCTTCTTCACTGTAACATTTTAAAACAGTGACAAAGAAAGATGTGACAAGTTTTCCCTCCGAAATCATAACCTGGGCAGCACGAAGCGGGAAGCTCCGGTATCAGCGGGTGATAGGTAAGCTCCAGGGAAGCATGAGGTGGCCCTGACCACGGCAAGGCTTTGATGCTGAACAGAAGCCTTTCAAAGCCCCGAGACAGCCCAGCCATGGTCCCCTGATGCCCCGGCCTTTGCCACAGTCGCTCTCACCACAGCAAAGCCAGCTGAGCACGTAACTCAATTAGGATGTGCATGTTCCCCTCAATCCCCTGGAGAGCACGAGGGACGTCGTGGCCAACAGCCAGGCGCGGGGAAGAGGCGGCTGTGTCCTCGCAGCCGGAATTTTGTACCGCTGAAGATTTGTTATGTGGCTGTCAATGACAAGCAGGCATCTCACGGCCTCTCGCTTTCCCCCTCCCTTTAGTGCTCCCAAACTCGTGGGAGAAGGATTCTGACGCACGCGAGTTATGTGGTGAGTTGGACTCTCGGTTTACGAAATATTTATGAGTGGGGGGAAAAAAAAAATAATTAAAAGATTGCCTTCATTGCTGAATACTCTGCTGAGTCACATTGCAATTTTTATAAGCCAAGTCTCAGCCTCCCGCAGCCGCTGCTCTCTTGTGGTGAGCAGTTCTGTTTGTCCGTGGGACGGCATCCCCAGGGCGGCTCAGCGCCACAGAGGGAGGCAGGGACAAGGGCTCCAGCTGCCTGGACACAGGCTCTGGTTTGGGCTCTGTATTATGTAGAGGACAGTCACCTCAGGGGGGAAACCATGACGCTGAGGTTAAAGCACAAGACTCGTGGGATTTGTGGCTGGCCCGAGAGGTACCATCTATCTTTGTGAAAGTAAGCAGAGACATGGGAAAACATACCTGAAGAAATCAAAAAGCATCAGAAATCTTTATTTGATACCTTTTACCACGTACACAAGGACTACTGATGACTGAGAGAGTTGGTCTGAGCATTGTGATCCAGGTAGTTTTCAGTGACAAGGTAACAAAGCAACAAAAATTTTGGGTTTTTTTTCTCCACAGACTTTCTTTGATGCCGATGAAAATTCAATAAGGAAAAAGGTGGGCAAAGTATTATAGCTCTCTGGAACTGAGTTTTGATTTTAAGCTGAAACAACTTTTCAGTCTGAAATTAATTTTCTATTAAGAAAAGGAAAACAGCCAACCCAAAACTTGGTTAAAACACATAAAACCAAATTGCAGCAAACAATTGTTTCTAAATGCCATTGTGTGAGAATCTCTGAACTGATGAGGTTTTGGCTTCAGCTCAGGTCAAAAACCATTTCAAACAATAACAAATACTCAGTGGGTAGAAAAAGCTTTTTCTCAGCATCTCTGATGACGAGAGGTCACAGCAGTGGGAGGAAAGCTCCAAGTTTGGGTGTTTTAATACCCAAACACAGCAGCGAGGGTTCTGTGTTGAGTCATGTTAGTGTTTGGCTACTGCCTCGTTAATAGCTCTGGTGTTATTTTACGTCTTTGCACCAGTGGAACCAGGCACATTAGTAATGGTGATATTTCAGATTTTGGAAAGTTAATTGCCCGACTATTATTGCCTTTCATGAAGTATAAAGGGCGCCGGGCACTAGGTCTGTCAGGGTGCATCGAGGGCTGCGGCGCCACAGGGAAGGTCAGCCAGGAGCTGAGCACCCTCTACGGTCATCAGATTTTTTTGGCTTGCTCTGTAAATTGCAAAGACAGTGCAACGCACTGCTTCAAGGATTTTGACAGCTGAACTCTTTTTTTTTCCAAAATCAAAAGAACCTAGTCTTGTAGGACTGTCGTACTCAGCGCAATTTTGGGGTCACTTGGGGCTGGCCATGTGAACAGGCTGGAGAAATCAGCCCCCCTGTTTTGTGTAAAAGGCCATATACTTTCTACCTAAACTTGTAGTGAAGTTTGCGTGATTGTATGTTGCTCTAAGGATGTGGTTGTATTTCTCCTCTTGGCCTTTAAAACAGGAGATCAGTATCTACTAGAAAGAAGCTTATAAAACTTAAAAAGCGACAAAGGACGCCAAATCCATTTGGTAGTGTTCGCACAGCTCACTGAAACTGTACATAAATATTATTGTACAATCAAATAGAAATATGATAAAGCCACTAATGAGTTAGCGTGTTGGCTGATGGTGACTCATATAAAGGAAAATATAAAACATTCAGCACTGAGATTTTTTCGAAGCAGTTTTTCCTAGTTTCTGAACGAAGATGTAGATTGAATATTCCTCCATTGCCTTGATTCTTTGATGGGTTATATTAGTCAGGCTTTAGCGTCCTTCTCATCAATCACACAGTCTCAAACAGATCAACTGCAAATAAGGTCAATGAGGCAAAGAGAAATAGCTCATTGTACAGGAAATGTAGTATTTTTCCCTGTCTGATTAGTTACATTGTTGCTACAGCTGAATTGTCAGCTAATTGTCAGCTGATGCCCCAAACCTGTAAATACATATTCATATGCATATTGACTGTAAAGATACTTAACCCCTTAGTCTGAGTTACGTACATGCACAGTCTCACCAGAGTGACCATCTAAATTCTGGCCTGGGGTGTGCTATGCAACATCAGCAGGGGTGTAAGAATGGTAGCTGTGTGGTCTCACTTTTGAGTTTGAGTTTGCCAAATATGTGTATGTCTGACATTATCTTCTTTTAGCTCATGCAAACATTTCATATGCTTCTCTGTTTGCTGGCATTTGTTTGAAAACGCAGAGCTCTAAATGCTGAATCTTTGTCCCATAGAATTCCTTTAGGCTCCAGAAATAATGATACCATATTATAAAAATACTGCTAACGATGTGCACTGGATGCAAAGAAAACCACTGTCTATTTTTTCCTGCCCACAATAACAAATTTAATAAAACATTGACAATGTCAACTTCATGCTTTCCTTGTGGATTCAATACCAATATTTTTGCATTAGCCATCGTTATTACAGAAATAAGAATAGTATCTGCAAAACTAAAATTGAAGGTAAGGGAAAAAAGGCAGCACATTAAAATTTGAAAACGTGTATAGTAAATTTTAATCCATATCTTAAATTGACAGAGCCAGAATTATTTATAAAGCTTTCCCCACTAAGTTTGCAGGAACTAAACATCAGAAATCAGTCCCCTGCTACACAAACACTTTATTACATTTACCCACCACCAATATCAATCCACCGTAATACCATCGTTCCTCAGGAAGGTACAAGTAAGTAGAGTGGAAAGCAGACAGCCTCCTCTGCACAAACTCTGGTGGCTCCCATCTGGTGTCCCTTGCTAGTGCTAGTCCACTAACGCGTTGCTGCCAGAGGCTGACAATGACCAAGGGTCTTGTTATGGTGAGACCTTCATGGTATTGAGGCCAGATTAAGATATCAGGGCCTTTAATCTGTTCCTGAAGACCTGGCTCCAGAAGGCATTTGAGTATAACAAAGCCTCAGCATCATAAAACATGTCTGCCTGAGTCTGACTGGTGACTGAGCCTGTGGAGAACCTGGAGGCGGGTGATAAACTTGCCTTTCCCAGGCTATGTAGGATGGTGGGAGGGAAAAGTGTCTCCATCAGCACTCCAGGCAAGTAACCTGGTCGTTGTCAGCAAGAAATGGATGCTCATGCTGCTGTCTCTTGCAGGAGGGACTTTGCTCCCTATTCTAGGAGATTAGGGAAGCCCGAAGCTGTTTTCCTCACCCACGTGGAAGGAAGCTCTGCTGCTGCCAAGAAGAGGGTCAGGAGTGGTGCAGAGATCATCTGTAGTGGTTGCAGAAGAAGGGATCCCAGTGCTGTGAACATAGCTAAGGACCTTCCATGAACAAGGCAGGATGTCCTTTCACTCAACAGAGGTCAACTTGGGATCCGGGCTTTGGTACAAAGCTCTGCTGTAGGGGCCAGTTACAGCCCAAACCCACCCCCCCTCGCAGTCAGGGATACTCAGTCGGTGAGGGAGTACACATGGAGGACTGTGTGCCGCGCGCACGGCACCGCACAGGCACATTTCAGGAGGAACAGGCACCTTTCTAGGTAACGGCTACGTTATCTAGAGTTGTACCATTGGAAACAGTCGGGTGCTTTCAGCCCTACAAATTGCCTTTCCCCATCCGAGTCCCCGGGTGAAATGCAAATAAGCAAACCTAACGCTTAAGACAAGGGGAGTCTTATTGGCTACCAGATGGTTCATGTGTAGATAAATGCATCTGGGTGCATGTGGGATTTCAGCCTGGCATGGAGGTTTCCACGCTGAACAGGTTTTGTTTCTCTTGGATCAGTGGTGGGGAAGGAAAGCTCCACTGAGTTTATAAGACCCTTTGGGAAGAGCCTCCAAAATGCACAGCCAGGCGCGGAAGAAGTGCAGGTTCTGCAGGGTGTCTGCGAGGTATTTGCTGGAAATAAAGGTGAACAGCATTTGTTTGTTTGTTTGTTGGCTGCATAATGCACTATTCCTTACATTTTGTAAATCTTTGCCGATCTGTGCGTTCTGCTCCAAAGACGACAAAGCCTCTCAGGTAAACAAGAGGTGCTTACATATATGTGCAGTGTGTTCCTGGGCTGCCAAAAAGTACTCTTGGGCAGCAAGCCAGAGTCACTCGGAGGCCTGGTCGGTGTTTTTTTGGGAAGGTTGCTGCTGGAAACTGCTGCTGAAACATTTTCAATGGGGTTCTTTCTTTCAGTTAGATATATTTCTTCCAGAGACTTTCCAAGGAACAATAATATTTTTTCTCCAAAATACTGGCTGGCCAGAAACAAAGTACTCCAGCCAAACCTCAGACTATTTAATTAGTAAATTCTGTAGTGCTGCCTCCCTGGAGTTTTAATTCAGTTACTTTTTATGCCCGTTCCCCTCTCTGGGCCAAGTTCTCTGTTTATGCCACAACGCACCCTGAAATGTCAATTCTCACTCAGAAAGGGTGAGACTCCTGACACGGATGAGACCTTGGGGCACTTGGGGTGAGCTCCAGGATACAGATTAAATGGACATATAAGACAATTGGACTTAATCAATGCTCCGTACTAAAGTTTTTCATTTTAGCATTTTCAGTTACAATGTAACTGAAGCTTTTTTTGTATTTGGATGTCTGCTGGATCAAAATTTCACCTCTGGGCCAGGGGAGGGATGGGTCTGGGGATTCACCCAGCAAAGTATCCCCTAGATTATCAGGCAATAACGTGAAGATGGTTACTGACTGTCCTTAAAATAACAAAACTCTGCCCCATGGTAGACCTTTACACCGCAATGAACCAAACCAGCAGCTTCCAGAGGCTCCCAGGCTGGGTACCTGTAAAAACTGTCCTCAGGCGTGATGAGGCACACACCGCTGCAGAGGTGAAAGCAGAAGGGGCAAAAGGTGCATAATTGAAGAGGCTGCCCTCTCAGGCAGCACACCAGAAGAAATACTCCTGTATGAAGACATGATTCCAGAGATGACAAATTTTCGGTGGCAAGAGCGGTAGCCTGTCTTTCTTCTTTGTCCTCACTCTGTTGTGTGCATAATGTGATCTAAATAGTTTCAGCTTCTTCTTTCTTGAAAGTCTTCTGTACCCACCAGACAACACACCAGACCCTAGCGGGGAGAATGTCACTTTCCTCTCACCTCAGGAAAATATTTCTCATTCCCATAACACAAACCATCAAGCCACATGGGATAATTTAAAAATACAATGGTATTCTTAGTTGACAGAAGCAAAAGGTGATGTTTTAATATCTTATTAGGATATGGGATATTAATTTCCTTCTACTCAAAAGCAAACATGAAAGTTCCTGTCACTAATGGAGTAATATTTTATTTAAAAAAAAATTTACTTTGGAAACTATTTGCATTACCTACAAGTCAAGCCAGAAATGAGACTATCAGCTTTTTCCGTGCCAAAACAGATTCACCATTCAGCACCTGCAATGAGACGTCTTATTCAACCATTTGTACTGCAGTTCCTGACGGTGAGGTCCCCGTGACAAACATGTTACCTAGCTGACTATTTCTTACAGGTGCATGCCGAAAACTGCTGGCAGACAAAAGCAGGAGGGTGATTTGGCTGCAGCTGGCATTCAGCTGAAGCGCGGCTGCCTGGGCAGGCACACTTTCAGAGCTTTGTATAAAACATTTCCCTTCCACAGCCATTCTTGAAAACATACTTTTCCTATACCAGCGTTCATGAATACCAAATAAAAGGTAAAGAAACTGCCCTCGAAGGAAACTCTTCATTTTTATTTAAATGAATACTTAATGAATCTACTTAAGAAGTACTTGCCCCAGGACGTTTCTAGAACTATCTGTGAACAGAAACCTGTAAAATGAAAATATTAAGTGTTAAACTTTTTATGGAACGGGATAAACCTTCCTTCCTATTCCGGGGCGCAATAAAAGCCCCGTGGCAAAGCGCGGAGCACGGGGCGCCCGGACCCGCCGCCCACGCCGAGACTAACAGGCAAAGCACAGCGCAGCCGCAGCTGGGAACTCTTCCCCTAACGGGTCTTCTGTTGGGCAGGGCAGCGTAAAGACAGACTCCGTAGGCTTTTTGGTCCACCAGTTCAGCTTAAGCACGGTTGGGTATTTGCAGTGCACAGCTTGGTGAAGGTGCTGGCCCATGCGCAGCTGTGGTGAGCAGCAAAAGTTGCTCCTTTACTTTAGGGGGGTGGGTGGGTGTCATATGTTGTTTTACTATGCAGAGCTTTAATTTGTAATATTAATAGAAGCACTTAATGAAATGTCATTCATTAAGCATCTCCGTGCCCAGAAGAAGATGACAGGTATTATTTGATGCAGAGAGAGGCAAAGAAATATCAGGCACGAGAGCTCATCCCGTGACTCAGACACTGCCCCCTCCCAGGCTTCCCCTCTAGAAGATGGGTAGGAGCCTCGGGCAGACCACCTCAGTGTTTGCTGGAGAAGGAGGAGGAGGAGAGCTTCAAGAGAATCATCTGCAGAGAGGATCCTGGCAGTGCGAGGGGCAGGCTGCAGTTAGGCAGCTGCCTGGAGTACGTGGAGGAGCGCTCTGGGGTATGAGCGCCAATGCCACGGCCACGTGCTGTGGCCAGCAGGAGTCTAACCAGCAATGAAAATGCAGCGTGGAGGGAAATAAATTTTATATATATTTTTTTTCATTCAGGATGATCAAAAAGCAGAGTTCGCTAATTCCTTAGAATTACCAATAAATAACTATAAATTAAAAACCGAGATCAGCCTCAACTGAGCACCACTGAACTGTGCCACTAATGTTTCTCGCCCTCTCCAAGACCCGCAGCTCTGCCACCACCATCCAAACACAAATGTTTCCTCAACCCCGCTGGCACGCTGGGCACCCTCTTTCGGTGCCGTTCGCTGCTTGTTCAAATCTCTGCTCATTTTCTCACCTCTCTCCCCCTGTCGTGTTTCCATTAACGTGAGATTATTTTTGCTCTTTTTTCCTTCAGTCTTCATATCGGATTTCATTTTAATTTATTTACTGACCTTTTCCCTTCTCCTAATGGTTTTGTTATCGAATATGCGATACCACAAGAGACTAAACAGCTCTGTTTATGAGAAGTGCCCCTCAGGGTTTTGCGGGTTTGCTTTTATATCCTGCGATGAAATTCTGTATATTTGAGACCAGCCCCAGCCCCTGGAAACCGATGAAAAGCTCATTACTGATTCCAGGGGGACAGGACTGATCACTAAAATCAATGAGTCTCTAGGATCAAACTTTTTACAGCTCCGGCTGACTTCAATAGCACTCTCCCTTGTGCATCTGAGGAAGCAATCCAAACCACAAATCAGTAAACAATTAATTGACCTATTTTTTAAGAGGATATGTCAGAGTTAATGGGCAACGTACTTAGGCAGCTTGAGGCAAAATTGAGGTCTCATGTTTTTAATGCTTCATATATTTATAGGTACTGAACTCTGAAGAAAAATGGTGGTCACGGTCATTGCACATTCCTGTCAAAAACACAAGTCAGAGAATTTCACTGCACCGACCTCAGTTAAAGCACATGTCAGAGAAGCATAAAGGGTTAATAATGCTCACACTTAAAATATACTCTGTATTTACAGTCTGGATTTCGCTTAAGCCCCTCACTACAGGTTCTCTAAATTTCTCCTTTCAGCTGCATAAACCTCTGCTCCCTTCTCTCAATATAAGTACGTAGAGAGTGTGACCAGATTTTGAAAGCCGTAAATTCTGTGAATTTTTTAATATTTTGTGAGACGCCTCAATATTCCTTTCATTTGCTTTTTTTTTTTTTTTTCCCAAACTATAAATAGAGCCTTCTTTCTGCAACCAGTCTCCAAAGGTCACCTTACAATGTTTTGCTATTTCCCGTATTAAGCAGCAATGCTTTTCAGCTGACATTCCAACTTCAAGTCATGCATATGAGCATGATGTGAGCTTGCTTCAGACCACAGCGAGAGGGCTGCAAACAAGACCGCTGTATAATTGCTGAGAAAAAGAACATCCATTGTCAAAAAGGGCACTTCATCGAACAACATTTAGCTGCTGCATGAATACAAGTGTCTCCAAATATTTGGTTCATGCTAAAAATATAGCACATTTATTAAAAATAGATATTTATAAACATTGGTATGAACAGACACAGACGTTAAGCAAATGAGAAAGGAAAAATAACTGTGTAACGTATTTCTCCCAACATTTTATCAGGTTTAGGCAGACCTTGCTCAATGGAATTGTTTTGTTCATGATTGCACCATATGTTCATTCTAAATAAAAAGCTTGTCAGATTCAATGTGAGTAAAAGCAAAAACCAAGAGAAAAAAACCATTTGACCTAACAGACACGTGATCTGTGCTATGAAGCTATCTTTGAGTTCAATCTTGGCGGGTATACAGTATACATTTCTAGTTGTATATAGTGTACAGTTTCTTTCTTTTTTTTTTCTTTTTTTTTTTTTNTTTTTTTTTTTTTTTAAATTGTATTAAAACGACATATCCCTGGTGGATTTTTTCAAAGCTACAACTTACATAATTGCAGTCATTTTCCCCCAAACCGAAAACCAAACGGAAAGGAAGAGGGCAGGACAGAAGAGTTAAGCTTGTTACTGTGTGAAAAAGTCTCGTTGAATTAATTGTGCTTCAGCCTTCGCTGCCTGCGGGCAGTGCTTTTATGATGTGTTAATATAATATACAGTCAATTCTGATTAAACAACTTGTCAATAGTCAGCAATGTTTGTAGTCACTCTTAACGGCCGTCTTATCTGGTCTATTCGCATGCCTTTTAGTTTACAACGTTGTGTAAATATACACAAAAATGATCACAATGAGGTTCAGAATTGTCCCAATAATTCCAAGCATTGCCAAGATGGTTTCTTCTTTGCTTTCCTTTTCTTGACTGCCTTTATCTTCTTCATTTCCACTAGTGATTACCATCTTGGTAGCCAGTTTCTTTATCCTCCCCTTCAGGATAACCTAGATTTAGGAAGAAAAACATCAAAATGGACTGTTAGTTTGAGTTTCCAAACTAATATTAATAGCGGAAGCGATGGCAGATTTTTTGCCCCATAATGCGTTATGTAAAGAATTCACTTTAAAAAGATTAATGTTTACTAGCGATTTAGTAAACGCTTAATTAAAATGATAGTTCAGCTAGCCTGTAGATTGCTTATAGCCCTCCGTAACACTCTGCTTACACGCCAGCAATCATCCGTAACACATACAACCCATCTGCAATGTCGTTATAAAACTGGTTAGAAATGTACCGCCGAGGTGTGACTCCAGTGGCATTGGTGGGGATTTTTCTGCATTAGGGCTGCAGGAGACCATCTCGTCACGTTACGGAGACCCTAGATTTACCTTCAGTACCAAGAAGCAAGTGGGTGAGGGAAGTAAAACTGGGAAGACCTCGTTTCTTTTTAATAGGAAAAAATCACAAAAGACAAAGGCGTTTTGTCTCCTGACGAGAAGGAAGACAGCAGTGACTTCCTAATAAATAATTCAAAACAAAAGCAAAACCAAAATAACATCCATCTTGGCTTTTATTTTCCTCGTTCTTAATGTACGATGAAAAGTTACTTGCAGTGCAGTGAGCTGAAATGTATCGATCTGCCTGCAGGGAGAACACAGCCATTTCCCAAGCAGCAGCCCCAGCCTCTGAACCGCTTAAAAAAAGAAGAGTCTTCCAATGCGGGACCAGCCCCGGCTGCCGGCGCTGCTGGAGCCACGAACAAAGAAGCTCCCTTGGTCTTCCAGCCAGGCGCTGAGACCTGGGTAAACACTTGATTGTTCCAATTAGGAACGGATAAATTCTGTTTGTCTGTGCTTATCTAATGCTGCAAATTCTAATCTCATAGGCAAACCAGAGCGCCCCAGAAAACTGAAGAAGGTTGGCTGGTTTCCCAAAGCCAAGTGATCTGCCAACAGCTGGGTTCAGGCGATGCCCTGCAGTTGTCTCCCAAGCCGTAAACCATATCCCATGATGTTTCTGCTGCAGGAAGCAGTGGTAGGATGGAGCAAAAAATGCTCCCCAGCAGCTCCTGCCCATAGGAAGGGTTTGGCTGGAGGAGAAAGGGGGCACGGGCACTTCCCTCATTCCTCCTTCCACTAACAGGCAGGGAAAAACCACCAGGTCCCAGGGAGCATGGATGTTCAGGGTGGTGAGAGCTCCTCGAGAAGGGGCCACCACCTGCATAGGCACAATTCCTCCCCAGCACGTATCACCAGAGGGGAGCCCAGACCTGCAGCTACCCCGAGCTCCAGCCACGGAGCAGCACGGAGCAGAGACCAGAGTACCGAAAGGATGGAAAGGAGTGGCAGAGATGAGGAAATTCAGCAATGGAGAGATGGAGAGGGAAAACAGAGAATCCAGACAAAATAACCTGTATTTTGTCACATCTCCAAGTTGTTCGTATATAGGGCAGCGAGTAACTGCTGGCAACTTCCTCGAAAGGGCGTCATGGTTGAATTCCAGCAGGTACAAGTGGTTAGCGGTGAGTAAGGCAGAAGTGGGGGTCTGCGGAGGTGCCACTGGCCTTTACACTTACACATGCATTAACATTTATGTGTTTTGCCTTAGTGACACCAAGTGATTCAGAGGAAAACAAGAACGAGGTAGTCAATAACCTGAGGGTACCCACTGCAGACGCAAGTCAGCAGGAGCAGGGGGCACCAGGCAGAGGCGTACTGCATCAGACATCAGAGCCTGCTCATCCAGCAGATAACCTGCCCCAGGAGAGCAAAGCCTTAGAGGCACCAGGTACCTCCCGGGGATGCTGGCTTCTGCTGCCCTCCTCCAGGTTCCCTTCCAGCTCTCAGAAACTCCCCAATCCCCACAGCTCCTCCAGCCACGGCCACCTGCAACTCCTCCTGCAGGACCTACCTCTTCTAGCAGCAGAAGGGCTTTGTCATATTTACCCCCAGCTGTTGTGCATCTGGCATCTGCCCTTCCTATCTTATTAATTGCCATCATGCAGTCACTGATATCTTAACAAGCAAATTGGCTCTGGGAAGTCACAGGAGACTTCCTACCAAAGCCATTTACATTAACCTCACAACCCAAGTGCATCCACTCCGTGTGGCACCGGACCGCAAACCCCCATCCCAAGCTATGACATGCGGCCATTACTTCACCCACAAAGCCATGAGTCATTTGGATATCGTGTTCTTTTCCCCTTCAGTAACTGGGAGGTTTTCCCTCTGGGCAAATGTTTGCATTTCACTGTTTGTTTGAAAAATCAAGTGGGATAACAAATACGATCTGATAAAATCCCAGGCCTGGAACAGAAGGTTTAGAGCGGAGGGTGAATTCCCTGCTGGCTGGTTCCCACAAGAGCTGAGTGCTCTTGATTCAGCACTCTGGCTCCCACAGAAGCATGGTCATACCCAGGCATCCTGTGGGTCAAGCCCTTCTGGCTCTGAAAAAAAGCCAGAGAAAGAACAATGGGTTGCTCTGCATCCCCTGGTTTGGGCTGAGTTTCCCATTCACATCAACACAAACCCCCACACGGTAGCGCAGGGCCCCAGCTCGGGCGGGTTTGCAGATGCACTGCATCCACCGACACTCTCGCCTTGGGCACGGCGACTCTGCACCCCATGCGTTACACAATCCTATTTCTAGGGTTAAAGTGAGCAGAGGCAGCAGGGGGGCATCTGAACCCCTCTTATGAACATTTCCAGTCTTTTCTTAATAAATCCAAACCATGCAGCATGAAGTTAGTATCAAACTCTTTCCTGCAGGACACTGTGGATCCTAAAGTTAACATAAATCTAAAAAGTAGTTAAGTGATTCACAAAAGAAAAAAACATATGAAAGGCTATTAGGTATAAAGATAAAGCCTCTGGCTTAGGAAATCCTCGAGTTGTGAATTTTTTGGAAACTAAGTATTCTGGGGAAGTACCACATCCTTGTCTTGTTATTAAAGTCTTTCCCAGGCACCCATTATTGGTCACTGCGAGAGAGGGGGTCCCTGGGCTGCACAATCTCTGATCTGAGGTTGCGCAATCACTTTTCTGTTCTTTGCAAGTTCTAATTATTAACAAGAAGATGCTGAATGGTTTCCAATCCAAACACCGCCAATGCAACTCAGACTGCCAGATTCTTTCTGTTCCACTAAAGGTCCTTAACCGAGGGAGAAGGTCCTCAGTGCCATGCAGTGAAATATGCATGGAGAAGCTGGTGACCAGGTCCATGATGAGCATGAAGGCACAACAAGGAGGCAACAGCAGTTGGGAGTTTATGCATAGGCTGATGCACAGTGCAACTTGTTGGAAGTCATCTCTGTTGCTCCAGCCATGCCTATGGGCTTGCTGTATTTGGTTCACACTATGATGCAGCCTGGGACTGCGTGTACTGCATCCTTTTTGGATGAAATTGCACCCAAAGATGTGCTCCAGGAGCTCTTCATGTGCAATAAAAACAATAAGAGAAACTTCAGTCCATGGGAGCAGGGGTCCAGACAAAAGCTGGTCCAAAGGATTGCTCCAGCAGGTCCATAGTTTGTTATTTGTACATCACCTAAACTATAAGAGAGAGAGGGAGCACAATGGACTTGGTAGGAAGAGACATTTAACATTCAAACAGGACAAGACTAGGACCAAATACAATTATATTACTACTTTGCCAAATATAGCACTGTGGAAATCAAGGTAAGTGTTGACTTTGAACTGTGAGGAGACCAGAATCAAAATTTCTTTTTCACGGTTAAGGACTAACCTTGGGAGAAGAGGAGCACTTTCCTATTGGCAGACTCAAGCCTTTAACCTTCACAGATCTCATGCTCAGAGCGGTATTTTGGCTGGCTGGGGTTTGTGGGTGTTTTTTGCCACTGGGAAAATATTTGCTGTCAGTTTTATTATAATTATCCCAATTAAGAAAATAGAAAAGTCTTCTGGCTTTCTGAGTACCTTTTTTCAGCCTTTATTATTCTCTTCTGGAAATTGATTTCATTTATTTGACATTGTTTCGTATTTTTAAGACTCTTATGACATATTGCTCCTTTTATTTTTTCCTGGTGAGACTTCATGGTTGTCAGAAACACTCCTTTTCCTTACCCAGAACTGCTGATGGAAATGCTGAGATAGGAGGGATGGAGAGCACTACATTTACCAGTTCTTTAATAACTATCCTTCTTATTTAATTACTACTTCATTAGGAAAGCACTTTCCTGCTACATCAAAATTAATGTGTTTCCTACTTCATTTTGTAAGATTCATTAACCTAACATCAGGCTTTTGAAAAGATATGTGTTCTGAAAAGCTACCCATGAAAAGATATGTATTCCAACTATTCTGCATTGCACGGGGGAAAAAAGGACATTTCAGTGGTTGGGACAGTCCTTGCACTATTCGTGTCCTTGCACCACTGCTGACTTCTTATATATCTATGGGAAATCCAGCCTCTCTCTGCCTCAGTTTCTCATCTGTGAGATTCTTTGAAGAACAGCCCAAAGTATGTCAGAAAATGATCCACAACAACAAGCGAGGCCCCACAAACAATTCCAAAAGCGGGAGATGCTAACACGAAAAATTTCAAATCTGACGGTGCTGTAAAATACACCCACTACCATCTCCCCACATCTGTGGGACCTGTTGCACATCACTGTCACTGCAAACAGTCCCGTGAACTACGCGAAGCATCTCTTGCAAAAGGAGATAATCCTTACTCATCTCTTCCCTCTCAGCGTGAGCAGCGACTGAGCTAAAGGTGATGGCTCAGTGGCAGCGCTTTGCAAAAGGCAGCAGCAAGTGCACGTTTGTGAATTGACTGCAGTATGTTTGTCACGTCGAAGATACAAAGCACATCCCTCGCAAAGTACCTGCCTCGACATACCTGTCAGCTTTTAAATACGCTGGCACCTTGACTTGCTCTTGAAAAAGTTTTGTAATCTTAAATCATTTCTCTTCTAAGTCATTATTTATGAGGTCCCCAAAGAGGCTGCGAGCGGAGGGTGCAA
Source organism: Anarhynchus alexandrinus (assembly GCA_008711295.1). Taxonomy (NCBI): domain Eukaryota; kingdom Metazoa; phylum Chordata; class Aves; order Charadriiformes; family Charadriidae; genus Anarhynchus; species Anarhynchus alexandrinus. The sequence continues at coordinate 1,963,007 of VUYV01000093.1, read as the reverse complement.
CCAGCAGAAGTGGAGCTCCTGGGAAGCCAGAGGAGGAGAGGACGGTCCGGGCTCTGCCGGGGGCCCTCAGTGCTCCTCCTGATCAGCCCGTGCTGCCGTGTGTTATCTGGCACCTTGAAAAACGAGAATGAAAACTTCTGAAAAGCTCCCAGGGTGAGATGCTCGGCTAGTGCCAAGCAGCCTCCCTCCCCTGCGTTCAGCTGAGCTGCCTCTGCTCACACCAGCTGAGGATCTGCCCTTCTTTTATTCAGTCTAGCTTGAATATCAGCGAGCACAAATTTTGTATTCTTAATCCATAATCACAGACAATCACCAGCCAAATTGTTTTGATATTTAAACTTGTTTACAGTCCCCAGGCTATTAGTTGCGATGACACATTAAGAGATAAGAGCGCTTTAATTTTCTGAGGATAGTTCCACCCTCCAGGGGATAAGAAACACACAGCAGAAACTTGTTTTGATTAGCAAACTGAAGAGGGCACAGAAATCATACAAAGCAGAATATGAGTTCAGATGCTGCTGGAGCTGACACCTTCCCTTATCTCACAAAGAAGTGCTCCAGTTGCCAAGCAGGGAGGAGAGGCTCCTCGAGGATTTAACCCCACTTGAACATCCCAGCCAAGTGGAGTTTTCTTCCTTTCCTCCTAACAAGTTTTTTTAACCTCATTTTTTCTCCAAGGGGACCTGGGAAATCTGGGTGCTCAGCTGAAGTCCTGGACAGTCCCCAGACAAGATGCTGAGCAGGGCAGCGAAGTGGCTACCTCGCTGCTGCCAGCCGCCCGGGGGAGAAAGGCGAAGGTATCAAACCCCTTTGTGCTCATCAGCAGTCCTTATTCTAAGGAGTACATTGGTGTATTCTCACTTCTGTGATGACTTTGTATCCTCGCACCTTCCTCGTGCCATTTTGACTGGGTAGAGTCCTCTCCTAAACTCCACGAACAAAATGTGCTCTCAGCTCTCAGTCAAGATCCTGCTCAGAGAAACACCGGTGGCTGTAGGGACACGCATTTGCATTTATTTTTGGAGTTGGAATTCACGGAACTGAAAGGCACCATGTAAACGCAAGATAAGGCTAAAAGAAACTCTGGGGCCATAAGAAGTGTCACTAAAAGCTCATTTAGACACAGCAGCTTGCACAGGCGGTGTGCGGTACGTATGAACAGCAGATGAATCGAAATGAGGTGAGCAGAAACGAATATACGGCAAAAATCGGAATACCTGAGAAAAGCAGAGACCTGCCATAAAAGAAGGGAGAGGGGAGACAAGGAAAGGTGCCCAGGGAGAGGGGTTTCACTAGAGAAAAGAGATCAGAAAGGGCACGGATGTGAGCCAGGTTCAATAACACTTCCCAGCAGTCAGCAGAGACACCAGTGCCTAAAGCGAAGAGATGTCTCAGCGGAGAGAGGACACCAGCACTTATGTAGTCCTCGAGCAGGGAGATAAACCCACGTCAGGCTGCTGCTATGCTGGCAGGTTTTAGTCAGTGGGAAATACGCGCTATTTATAGCGCTACAGCCAGCGTATTTCCAAAGGTCTCAGCAATGTGAGGTCTCCTCTAGTATAAAGGGAAGCACTCAGCAGCAAAGAGGTTACCCTGAGAGGGCAGAATTCAAATAAGTAATGCATTACAGGGCTCATCCTGGTCCCTGCCATGGGTCCGATCCAGTTAATTTTGGCAGCTGTTTTTGGCCCCCAGGCCGCTCAGAACTCAGAGGAGGCAGAGGACTTGCAGCACAACCTTCCTTCTCCTCATTCGTATCTCTGGGACCACGCACAACCCTGAATTGCTGAGGATACCTAAGCTCTATTATAAAAAGACCAGATATTTTGAATACAAGTATCTCTATCTTAGAGGCAGAGCTATGATCTGTAGCAGAATAATGATCCTTAGATAGCAGGCTGTTACTACAGCCCCTCCGTTACCTGCCTGTGTGCAAATAGTGCTATCCATAGACTCACAAACAGCCTTTTGCTCCTCCACCTACAGCAGGGTCTCCCATACCAGGAGTCATAAGGCTTCACAAGTCGCAGTTTGTGAAAGGAACCAACCTGGCTGAAATGACAGTAAGTCACCCTTTAACCCCTTTGGTATGAGATGCACTACGAAGAATGAACTGTTATTGGTCAAAATTAGCAATCTATTTAAAACACAATTGGAAGCATTTAAGATTCAAACTCCAAATTTCACAAATCCAGAGATGATGAATTTTCTGGCTGGGCCCAAATGGTGGTGAAGTTTCAGTGTAAATCTTGTTGTTTAGGCCAACCTATTTTGTGTTCATAATCCATTTTTCTGATACACAAAACTGTGCCTGGTGCTAATCATAGAAACCTGTGATTAACATCCGATACCCTCTATCAGCAAGAAGAGAGGAAGAATGACGTGGTCTATGTTTATTTTGCTTCCATGAATCCCTCTACGATGTGTGCAAACACGCTGGTTCTAAAAACATAACTGCTGATGTGTGTACTCCATTTTCAGACAATGTACTGCTCTGCTGCAATGGACAGTTAGTGCTGAAAGATAGAAGTTGCATATTGTGGATGCAATGATGGGGAACAGATCTCAGGCTCCCTCTTCATCTAGTGTCTGCTGAGCCCCGTCCTGCAGAGCCCGGGGTGCCCCGGGGGGGCCCCGAAGCAGCAGGGAAGGAGAAGAAGAACCAAACACCAGCCCCAAACTGGTATTTTCTGTCTCACCGCTGCTCCTTTCCCATCGGTGGGGAAAGGACAGCCAGAGCTCACCCCAGGGGAGATTTCCCAGAACTGCCTTATAAGATGCCCAGTAAAGGCCAAACACACTGCCCTGTTAATGGGCATAAAAGTGGCCAAACGGAGCCAGACCATGGTACAGCAGGTCAGGCGTCCCCTTGCCATTAGATAATGCCAAAGATGCTTAGCACGAGCATATAGTAATTATTGCCCCACTGTACCTAATTAGAGCCCAGAAATCTGCAGGTCAAGGACTTCCTCCCCCAGAGGAAACATCTTTGGGTTTAATGCCCCTTTGTAGACTCGTTTTCTCTAAATTTGACTAACTGCTGCTTGAACTCATATTATGATTTATTTTTTTTTTCTATACAGTGCCCTCTAGCAATGAGCTCAAAAGTTTATTAAGGGACATCTGAAAAAGTATCCACTTGTTATTTGAAACTTTTACTTGATTCCTCATTACGTAATTTAAGAAACTGCGAGTAATTGGCTTTTATTCTGCGGGCTGCCTAGGATGCTGCAAGTGTCTTCCCATATCCCTCTGGTCATCTTTGTTCAAGACTGAAAAATCCTGGTCTGTCTAGTTGCGCCTCATACAGAAGATATTCCATGCTTTTGGTTCTCTTTCTTGCCTTTCTCTCTGCCTTTTCTAGCTACACAAGGGGGTTTTGGAGCAACAAAGGACAAAACTCTTCTGGGCTTCTGGAATTAACGTGGAGCCTGTGCGCTGCACCCTCAGAAGATGTATTGTCCTTACTCCAAAGATTTTATGATTTACACATAACAATGGTGGTAGAAGGGATACTTTTCATTTAGGGGGAAAAAAAAAAAGGCTAACTTCTCTCCTTCCCACACCCCAGAAATGACGATAGAATAAAGATTTGAAGTTTGAAGTCAGAGTTCTCTCTCTTAGTCCTTTGCCCATCTTTCCTGAGCCTGAAAAAGCAGAACAACAAAAAAACTACAGTGAGCACAGCTGGATGCTGGTATATTCAGTTAAAAATAGCTCTGTTAAAAGCCTTAAAATTTTCAGTTTTGCCCAGATAGAAGGAGCATTAGCTGACATAACTATGTGAAAGAATGAGATGCTAAAGTATCTCTTTCCATCATTCCGGATCTCAGCACCTCATTTTCTATTTCAAGGGCATCTCCAGGGTTCTCTTTTAGGAGCAAAAATACATTGAAGCCCTGTAAAGGAAAAAACACAATACCCAAGTCTCAGCGAAAGACAGGTCTCCGTTATCTGCCAGAAGGCACATAACCTCTGTCACAAGCAATTTGAAGATCTGGCCTCACCACTGCACGTTGGAATGGAAACTGAGCTGCTTCAGAAGACATTTAAGAAATATTAAGAGACGGAAAAGTGACACAAATTTGTGTTAATTTTTTTGCTATGTAATATCTCTAAATTCAGCCAAGGCCAGGAGATAATTTGGCCTGTACCTCAGAAGTGACCTCTCCTTAAGAAACAGTTTGTTGGTACAGCAATAACGTAGTATCATTTTGTTCCAACTATATTGTTATTCCAAAAATTAATTACAGCTACATTAAGGGACACTATAAATAATTCTAGCCAACTGACACTTTCTGATTGAGGAAAGTTGTGTCCAGGTTTTTTTTATATCTTTTTAAAATTTGGTCTGAAATGAAGCGTGCCAGCCATTTATCTCAGGGACAGTATTTTCTGGGAAAAATTCAGTTTTGCTGTTTACAGGAATGATGCTTGGAAACCGATCATTGTTTTATCCATATAAAAACCTGACAAATTTTTCTATGAAATACTGAAGTATCTTCACTGTGTTGGCAATTTTATTGTAGCTGAGATGGCCTGATATAATTGCTGAAGATGGTCTTTGTGTTTATGTGTTTATTTTTAAGTGATCAGTTTTATAAAAGAATTTACTCTATTGTAATTTTTTTCCTGTTTAATTATTCTCTTAGCTCAAAGTATCTTTGCAGCACTTCAGTAGGTTGAAATGACATTGACGGTTGTCAATACAAAAAATTGAATAGCAAAAGGTTTGCAGTTTGTTTTTCAAAAAGAAATTATTTAGGGGTTTGGGGTTTTTTTTTGTGCTTTTTTTTCTTTTTTGATTAATTTGCAAAGACCAAAAATGCCACAATTAAAGGTGATCTAGGATAAATTCAGTCTCCTTCTGTCCATGTGTTATCAGGTAGGTTTTAGGTAAGCACTATTCTGTCCACCAAATTCCAGCTTCAGTCAGGGCACAGTGCATTTACCATAGAAGAGGACAGAAAAAAGCTTTTGCTGTCAGATTCTTCAATATTTTTTTTTGCAGAATTTCAAAGGTGGCAGAAGAGTCTGAGAAGAGGAGCAGCAGTTGTTTGTCTGCAGGCGTGAGATGTTGCCCTGAGGAACTCATTCACACCACACTTTTCAAAGCGGCTCTTCCATATTTCTGGGAGCCCTCCTTGGACTTGGAGGTTTGAATATCCAAAAGTGGCAAGTACTGGCCATTGCAGTGGGAGCCAGTGGGAGCTGCAGTACTCAAAATTACATCAGGCACACGTAGTTATGGATATTTGTAACCTTACTGGCGTTTGCCCTAGGTTACCAGCTCTACCAGGGAGTAATGATACCCAGAAATGCTGTTAAGGTGCTGTAAATGGGAATAAGTCAGTGTTCGCACGTGGCCAGGACCTGCATGGTGGAACACCCTGGAATGCCCCAGCGGGAAAGAATTTTGCCTTCGCAGCAGAGTGTGAGCTATGCATTGAAGAGTGAAAAGAAAATCAAGTATCGAAGTCACAAAGTGTGTCATCTATTATGTGCACCAAGCGAGACTCGCATCCTGGGCAAAAATAGTCTGTGACTGATGCACCTGTGCAAGGTGGCAAATTAATGGAGTAGAGACTATTTTACTTGCAGCATTTCTTAACTTCAAGTGCTGAGCTGTGCAACCTTGATAATGTTCTTTTCACATACTGTTTTGTGTGTAATTATTACCTATATCAGCCCAAATTTAAAAATAGAGCACTTCCCTATTGAATGCCTCTTATAGGACACGGTTGCAGCTGACTCTTAAAGGTGCCAATAACCTGCAATTCACGCTGAAGGCTGCTGGCACCGTGACAGCAACACCATCCAAAATCTGAAACTTCCAAAGCCTCTTTCAAAGTCCTGGGACGAGCGTTCAAAACCAGAGGCGGCCAAAAATCCATTGCCGCTTTTAAAATATTAGACCTAATAAGATAAAATAACAGATAATTGGAGGAAGAAGCTAGTTTCTAAAACCAAGTTATCAAAGTAGGATAACGCTCCAGGCAACCAACTCCCACACCTTTTATCATCATCATTAGTCATTTATATTGCAGCAGCATGTGGCAACCCCTGCTGACGTCTGGGCTAGAAACCAGACACAGAGAGCGGGAAGGGTACCCAGCCCAAGCAGCTCACAAAATTACACCAGCACAAAATATGGGAAGGAGGGAGGGGGAAGAACAGAAGGTTGAAGCGAGTTTCTGAAGGTCGATTAGCACGAAGCCAGCACAGGCAGGAGAGCCAGGCCCTCCATCCAGGAGAGCAGCTGTCCCTCTGGCTTGTGCTCAGAGCAAGCACGGCGCGCCGGAGAGGCGGCAGCTCCGCTTGAACAGGTCCCACGCTCCTGGGGAAATGCGGTGGTTTGGGCCGGACTGGCCACTGAAACGAATGACAGATGTTCTCCCCCACCTCTCCCTCCAGGGAGAGGGGGAAGAGAGAGGAAGAGACTTATGAGTTTAAAAGAAAACTAAACTACTTCAATGAAAATATTAATAAAATAGTAATAAAAAAGAAATATATACAATACATACAAAACCAGTATCAAACTCCCAGGATGATGGTTGTGTCACTGACAGGCACCGACTGGACTCAGTGACAGATGGGAGCTGAACTCGGGATCTGGATTCAGGAATGCACAGATCTGGATCACAGGCAAATGAACAGAGTCCTCCTCAGACATCGGCCATTGAAGAAAGAGAGCTGACCCTTTGGTCCCTCAGCTTTTATACTGAGTGTGAGGCAGATGGGATGGAATACCCCGTTGGTCAGTTTTGGGTCACCTGTCCTGTCCGCTCCTCCCCACAGGTGGGACCCCACTATGCTTTTCCGCTTCCGACCCTCTGATGGGGCACATAACAAAGTTGGCTGCCCTTGGGTGTTAGAGCAATAAGTATAAGCAAAAGCCTCTCTGCATACCGTTCTTTTGCATAAATTATAAACAATCAGGTCTTATCACTCTGGAAGCAGACACTGTCTTACAAATACGCCATTAATTTCAGAGAGTTCAGTTGTAACTAGTTCTAGTTCTAACTAGAAGAAGCTTAGCTGCAAAGTAAAATTCCTGAACAGAAAATTGGTTCTGTTTTACCTCGAACCAGGAGAGGAAACAAGCTGCCTTTGCGGGGAGTAGCATATGTGGGAAAACACGAGAGAGGTGACGCCTCTTCAGGGCTCAGGGTAGAGTTCTGTGGCACAGCAGAGAAGTGTGACTCAGGAGTGAAAAGGTCATGATTAACTCACCAAATTCTCTGGCAAGGCCATCAGGATGGGCAGTGAAGAGAGGAGAATGGGAAGAGCTGGATTTCCTAACCCCGTGCACTGGTGCATTGCTATAGCAAGTGCTCGCTGTCGCAAGCTGTGGATATGACAGAGTCACAGAATGGCTGTGGTTGGAAGGAACCTCTGGAGGTCACCTAGTCCAACCCCCCTGCTCAAGCAAGGCCACCTACAGCCAGCTGCCCAGAACCATGTCCAGACAATTTTTCAATGTCTCCAAGGATGGAAACTCCACAAGCTCTCTGGGCACCCTGTGCCAGCGCTCGGTCACCCTCACAGTAACGTGCTTCCCGATCTTCAGAGTTTCATTGTTCAGCAAAGGATGTCACCTTGCATATGGAGCACAGCCACTTGGATTCATTTTATTTTTTTTTTTGTCCTATAAGTTATTCCTATTATCTTTAAAAAGATACAAATGATGTGGCTATAGATCTGGAGAGATTATTTGCATATGTCTTACCGCTCTGTGCCGCATGCCTAACAACCCATGTTCTTTCTCTGTCCGCAGTGGGTACTGTACTATATAAGGAACATATTTTGATAGCTAATGTAATGCAACATACACATCATGTTGCCTCAAGCTCATGGTAAATTGTATCTGTTTATCTGATGCATCTTGACATACTCTAATGTAGTGCCAGTAATTTAAAACAATGCCCATATAAAATGTGAATAAGACCAAGAACATAACCACAAAACTAAAAATCTGTCAATGCTTTCTTACGTTAAGAGTGTTCAGTAGCATACTGATAATTCTTCTTAAGAATTTAGGGAGAGGAATGTATATTTTTCTATGTTTTTCTTCAATGGACACCAAGCCAAGTTCTGTTCACAAAATCTTGAGTAAAATTACTGTTAAATGGAAAGATAATCTGGATTTATGCCCCCAGAACAGAGCGCCAAATTTAACCCTGATTTTTTTTTTTTAACATGTAATGGATTCTTTAAAAATATTGCTTGCAATAAAGAGGCTGCTAATAAAAAATAAAAAATTCACAGTGTCTGAATTATGCAAAACTGGTCATTGGAAATGATTGTGTGTAAGTCCCAGCGTCCTTATGACACACAGGGAGAGCACTGAGTCCCACTGAACTGTTTTGTTAAGTAAATGAATAACAACATGCCTAGAAAAAGTAGGTTGGTAATGTTTCCTTCAAGTTGGCTTTCAAAACAAAGTGTTTATCTGTTATGAATTGTTGCCCAAGATATTGTGCTTGTTCACACAGACCTGTTTTCACTTCTAGCAGCTGTCACAACACCCCTATAGGACAGATGCTTTCTTGGTTAAGATACTTTGCTCACATTTGTAAAGTATCCATTTGGCTCTACTCATATTTTTAAAGCCAAATGGTCCTCCAGGGAGATGTTTATGCATTTCTTCCCCTTTTATGCTGTAAGGCAGCATCCAGGAGTGCTGGGGTGAGGTAACTGGGAGCAACAAGCATACCAGTAAAAAAAAATAAATCTTGTGGTCATGGACCATGTAAAACCCACATAAGATGGCAGCCCTGTGGTGGAACAACGCTCTTCAGGCTCTGATGAGAGGAAGGACTTTCACTCACAAAGCAAAATTTGGAGATGAGCACTAATCATAGAAGAGATATTTAGGTATTGCCAGTTCATGATATTTAAAGAAATTCTAATAGAAAGAAAAAAATTGAAGATCCTGCATGAGTTACATACCTGGGATTAAAAAATAAAATTAAAAAGACACTTGGCCCAAACTTCTCCAAAGGCCATTTGAGGGCTAATTTAAAAGACTGAACTAAATATTAGTTCTGGTTAACCTGAAAATTCTGATCTGAATCATTCATACCCAAAGAAACACTTCTGGATTCCCTTCACTATGTAGGAAAGAAACAGCAGGCTGCGTGATGGGCACAGCTCAGCGCTGATTCAATCTGGACTGAGAAGCGATGCCTTCTAGTGAATACTCACAGACACGGGTAAACACAATTGACTGATTCAATGGTACCATAGCATTCCTAGATATTGTGATTTCAGAAACTATCTGTAACGTGAATTAAACAGGCAGTGGTACTGATTAATGTTAGATGTGAAAGGAATAAGAAAAACCGGATGTGCAAAGTGCTTTAACATACAGTGTCACTCTACCATCCATCCAGAAAACCTGAGGCGGAGCAAGAGGCAAAACTTTATCTAAATTCATGAAGCCACCCACTGAAGCTCCAGAGAACCGAACTCTCTCTCTCGGTTTCCGGATCAGTACCCTGTTCTTTGGACCACACCGTCTCTCTGAACCATTTGGTTTAAGCTGATGCAGCTCAGCTTCAGTTTACACCGGCTGAAGTCTTGCAGCATAAGCTTTTTAACAAGTCACTTTGCAGCACCAACAATTTAATTCAGCTTAACGGAAACATAGAAATAGAAACAGTAAAATGTCTTTTAACCTTTGCTGTTGGCTACAATCAAAACCATGCGACAGAAAGAGCAGAGAGGAAATGTAGGACATATGCTCAAGAAAAAGAAAGAAATGTTTGGGCACGTAACACAGTACATTGAAGAAGATATTCAAGAACAATGCATCCTGTGGAAAATACTATTCCCATAAGGCTGCAAGGGTCAGTGTCATCTTGGATTATGCACTGTACAAGTGCCAGCCACAGGAGAAGACCCACCCACAGGCCCTACACTCTTGGGCGGGAGGTCACTAAACACTAGCAATTGATCTATGGCTCTAGAAACTCCAAGGAAGGGCACAAAAAAAACCAAATAAAATGCACAGATTTCCTTTTTTTTTTTTTTGCTATTATACATACTATTTTGCTAAAGAAGAAGATAATAAAGCATTAAGAATGACGCTGTCTTGTCAATTCATTGTTAGTCAATATCAACGATGAATGAAAATAAACTAATACAACTCAGAAAAACATCCTTAAACTAAATTCCTTTCCATTTCCTCCTGATGCAGAAACAACCTTCCAAAGATTTCTCTTTGTCTGAAGTCATTTTTCTCCAGAGACTTCCCAGCAGGTTAGCTGCATTCACACAAGCCTGTCTAACCTAAGAGCTCAAGCTAAGTCCTGTTTTGCTTATCCTATCAGCCCTTAGCTTCTCCCAAACATCACTGACACAGGTAACATATCCACCCCTTCTTCTCCTCACGGGGTTTGTGACTTTGTGTCACACTCTAAACCTCTCTTTTTCACACTGAAGGTGCAAGCCATGTTGCCCATGCCACAGGTCCAACAAGGGACATCCTTTTGTCACCCAAAGACTTTTTCTGTTGAGTTTGGCATTGGCATTGCCTCTGTCGGACCACAGACGTGGCTCTGCATCTCTGGAAGCCTTTCAAGTTGCAGTCTGACATTTGAACCACACTTTTCGATTCCTTAGATCTCCAGATGCCAAGCACACTCCAATAATTCACATCGAAACTCGGCACAGTGACTGGTGACTGAAATGCAGCCAGCTCTCAAGTGAAGCACAGGCAGTTAAAAACCAAAGAGCCAAGCCAAAGGGTCCAGAAGAGAGGAAGGGATGAAGATTTTTTTTTCTGAAGAGAAAGCATATGGCAAATTTATATAGGGAAATGTCTTATTCCATGAATCAAAAGACATAAGCTTTCTTTGCCAAAAACTGGAGAGCCTAAAAGCTCATAACTCTACAGTAGTACAGCAATTATTATTATCTTTCCTGTATTTTAAAAACCCAAGACAAAAGTTTAAGGCTTCTGACTTTGCTTTTTAAATAGAAAGTGAGAGCTACACTAAAAAAACTCCAATTTAAAATCTCAGCGGGGCTGACAGCTCTGTTGAAGAAGAAAGCTTTTTCACGGTACAAGCTTGTGGGTTGATTTTAATAATGGACATTTTCTTTCCATAGATCCAATATTTATATTCTTTTTGTTATTTGAAAACCTGTCTGGGGACACACAAATCTGTCTGCAACATAATTACACTTGCTGACATCTCATGCCTATAATCAGATTAGGAACTATGGCAGCAGCCATAGGAAAACTGGACAATCTATTCTGCGTGGGTTAGTAAGAAAGACTCCAGTTACTTTTCCAAAAGGATAATCTATTTTATGAAGAAGAAATTAATTCTGTCAAGTTTTCAGGAAGCTAAGGTCTGGCCAGGAGCAGTTTTTGGCTTATTTCTGAAAGAGAACATTCAGAGGACTCCTGACCCTGTCTTTCCAAGCTCATGGCTCTCTTTCTTCCGGTTGCTCCCAATTCTTTCTTCCTTTCTCCAGCCCTGTCTTCACTGGAGCTTGCTTGGGGGGTGCAAGCCAAAGCAGGAGCTGCTCGCTGGCAGGGAGAGGTTGCAGGTAGCTTGCAGAGCAAAGCAGCGTTGCTGCGGCTCCCTTTGCCTGGGCTGGGGGGGGGAAGGAAGAGGGATGTAGGCTTGTGGAATCCTTCCAAGAGAAAGCTTAGGGTTGTACGACTCCAAGCTACATTCAAACCCCCACAAATAACCCAAGAGTCAGGCTTTTTATGGAAACCCACCGGCGGTGTTTTACTTTGAATACCGCTGCTTCTTGGACTACAAATGTCAAAAGCATATCCGTAGTGATGCGCTGCTGCAGGCTGGCCTTGGGAAACCCTTCATAAAAATCTGTCAGTGAGGCCGGGTAACTTCCCTCTGCTGACGAAGTCATCCGCTCTGGTCACAGCCACACTCTCTGCGCTCTCCCTGGGGTGAAAGTAAACATTACTGAGGAGAAAACCTGCCTGACTTACAAACGCATGGCACTTCACCACATGCAGGTATTTGCAAATAATTAAGGAACAGAATAGCTTTCTCATAGACAGCTGCATGCCAACCGTGCTCTACCAGCGTGAGGACTCTGCACTCCCTACACTTCACATCCAGTTAAGAACAAACTCTTCCACGCTGCACTTGCAATAACATTTTTGCTGTATGCTGTTGCCTGTCAGATGGCCCAGTGGCCAAAGCACCAAGTGGCACTGGGAACTAAGGGCCTCCGGGGTCCCGGGGGGGCACCTGCGTAAGGATGGGGACACCCTTTGCAAGTGGGACATTGGTCAGCATGAACAACCTGGGCTCTGAGAAACTGCATCTCCGTCCTCCTCGCTCATTAGCGCTCTCTTCCCAGGTTTGTGCTGCCAGGAGGATGCTGTGCAGAGCTACCAAACATTTCATCGAAGCACCAGATTTCCATCTTGTTGGAGCACGGTATGGGCTGCTTCTCCTTCACTGTTGCCAGGTGGTAATTGCTAACCAGGAAAACAGGGATTTGCAAAAACGACTGCTCATCATAGATGGCACATTGCCCTCTCTCAAGAGCCATAATCCCTCTGTTAGCACGAGACTCTGTTGCCTTCCTTCTGTTTTCTCATTCCTGACTTCTTTTAAATGTTAATTTTGGGGTTTTTTTCTGTGTTATTTTGCTGTCAAAACAGTAAACATGAGAATATTACTAAACATCTCATCAAATGAAGATTTACAGATGTTTGGTTTTCATTATTTTGTTATAATTTTACACGCTTTTTTTTAACAGCACAGTAAATTTATTTAAAACCTCCCAAACATGGCGCTTAGATTCCTCCTGTTCCAACTTGCAGTCATTTATAACTGCCACTGGCTATATCTCTGCTGCAGTCATAGGACTGCTGCACACATAACCGTGCCCAAGACAGCTCCAACACAGCCAGGTGGGAGCAGAAGTCTCCCAGAAAGTACAAGGAGCCCGCACCTCCGTGAGGAGCAGCTGCCTGAAACCACAGCCAATGTCCTGCTACATCCGTTAGATGTTCCCCCAAGCCCACGTCCTACCACCTTTCCTCTGCATTTTACTTAATCCAGCTAGATCAACACAGGCTGGGTACATTTATACCGGTTGTTTAATACGAGTGTAAACAAACACCCTAAATGGAGATTGGCAGTCATTTTATGAGGAGGAAGAAGAAATCAGTTCCTTTCACTGTCGATCATTTTCACAGAGTTTTGTGGCTGACAAACAGGCTGTTTGAGCGAAACTAAACAAGACGTGTGCTAAATCTCGGAGATACCCAGTTGCAGAGCAGCTCTGCTAATACCAGTGGAGATCTGCGCGCAGAGGCACTGTGCAGAGACACACAGATATGCCCTGAGCGTTTGCTGAAGCCCGAAGTATGCGGCAGATAAATGGCTGAAGCAGGAAAAGAATGGAAAGAAAGTTTCAGGTAAAGAAAGAGCAAAGCCACAGTCTGTTCGTATTTTCTACCACAGCAGCTTGTACCGGTGGTGATGATGAAACCAGCCAGTGGTGTGATCCAGCTGTGGAAGAAATCAGTGGCACAGTTGTCCCTGACCCCACCAGGCACCAGATTGGGCTTTGAAAGCAAAAGTCGCTCAGACAGGCAATAGTGGTAGAAACAAAAAAAATACTTTTTCGTAACTTAATCACCCAAATTGCAGCATATATATTGACTCCTTATCCCTGTGTTAGCTCCTGCAAATGACCCACACAGTAAGTTATCAGCTCCAGTAGCCTCAAAGAAGAGGACCATGTGACAATGAAGATTCACAGAAAGTCCCTTTGTTTCTGCTGTCCTACTCTCGTTTAGTAACAGCTTGTACCAGAACAGCCCCTGCCTCGTGCTGCAGCATTGCTTTCTAGCTTAGGTATTTAAGGAAAAATATAGATACACCCACAGAGACATCAGCGAAGATCAGTGGCAAATGATCTTCACTGCAAAAAGCATTTGAGATAATGAAAGTATTAATCATTCGTACCAAAAATCAACATAAAAATCCACATGGAATGCTGATAACTGGGAGCAGGTTGGTGGTAAAGCAGGCAGTGAAACTACTTACTCAACTTTTGGTCACCTTTTGTTGTTCTGTGTGCTTGCGGAGGTAGTTGTGGAAGTTCCGGTGTCTCTTACTGTTTGTACAGTATCTATCACTGTCAGGCCCCGATCTCAATAACCGATAATAGCTGCAATCTATGTGATAAGCACAGGACAAAAAGGCTCCTGGATTTGAAGCACACCCTCCTCTTGGGTAGGGTTCACATTCTCAGAGGGGCTCATGTTAAGCCTTGCAGCCGTCCTGAGCACCTGCAGCTCCTGCGGGTGCAGGAGGGCCAAATCCTGCCCACGGCTGGCAGAAGCAGCTTCTGCTGCTGCCTCTTGCCCACAGCCAAGCACAACACCGAGCTCTGCTCACCCTCGTTGCTCTCCAGGTGTCCGTCAGGACCTGAATTGCGCGTGTGCTATAACAGATCCAAGAGGTTTCCTTTGAGCTCATGGTCCTACACAAGCATAAATCGATGTATTTATTCTATTCTAGGTTATGTGAAAAGCATCCGCCTTGCGTATTTGTGGTGTTTCACCCAATCAATAAGCTAGAAGAAGTAGGGCCAACTCCTGAGAGGGTTAAGCCAGTCAAGCCACATCAGTGAACGCCGTCTGAAAGCACAGACATTGTTTGGCATATATCTTAAACTGTCAGGAGGAGCAGCCAGTGAGCGATGCAGTACTTGACCTGTCAGCTTGATACAGATCATTTACATAGCTTTTTACAAACATTAACAGATTAATCCTCACCTTGGGACACACAAGCAAGGTTCAGTAGCCCTGAGGAACAGATCTGGAAGCTGACTCATGCAGTGGTTGTAACCTGATTTCCAGGAGAATCCACCATCTTTACACCTTATAAAAGCAGAGAAGGGGATGGGACTTCACACCTCCAGACCAGGAGAAAAAGAAGCGTGAAGCAGATAGCAGCTTTGGCCCAGTCATTTGTGTCTGTGGGGAACTGAGGCTACGGCGACTTTCCTTAAGTGCAGATTTCCTGGCTCCTCTTCAATTCGCACCGGCTGTGACAAACCCCAGAAGGATGGTAGCTCTCACCCCAGCACAGAGGACACAGGCACGTTCATGTGCAAAGCGCTGCATCTCACACCCAAAGTATAAAGCAAATCAAGCAGCTGAAGAGAAAAAGTCTTACCTGGTTGCAATTTCCTTACCCAAAAAGCTGTCCAAAACATCTCAGTTAACTGCATTTCAGCAGGATCTTTTTCTGAAAGCAGTAGCATTCATCATATACTAGCACATGGGTGAAAGCTGAGTCATGTGCATAAGAGCTTTGCATTGAGGAGCAGTGAGGATCTGTGATGGATATGGCCCACAAGATCATACTGACAGAGCTCATAGACCAAGAAAGAAACAGGGACATGGCTTGTATTAGGTACAGTGTGGCCAGCAGCACTAGGGAAGGGATTGTCCCACTGTACTCAGCACTGGTGAGGCCGCACCTCGAGTACTGTGTTCATCTTTGGGACTGTCAGTACAGGAGGGACTTTGAGGTACTGGAACGTGCCCAGAGAACAAAGCTGGTGAGGGGCCTTACAAGGATTGGCTGAGGGAACTGGGGTTGTTCAGCCTGGAGAAAGGGAGGCTCAGGGGAGATCTTGCTCTCTATAACCACCTGAAAGGAGGGTGTAGCGAGGTTGGGGTCAGTCTCTTCTTCCAAGTAACGGGTGATAAGACAAGAGGAAATGGTCTCAAGTTGCACCAGGGGAAGTTTAGATTGGATATTAGGAAAAATTTCTTCACTGAAAGGGTTATCAAGCATTGGAACAGACTGCCCAGGGAAGTGGTTTATTTGCCATCCCTGGAGGTATTTAAAAGAGGTGTAGATGTGGTGCTGAGGGATATGGTTTAGTGGTAACCTGGCAGTGCTAGGTTAATGGTTGGACTTGATGGTCTTAAAGGTCCCTTCCAACCAAAATGATTCTATGATTCTATGGCCATGGCCCATGAGGTCATGCTGTCTCTTTCATTTAATCACCCGGGCGACATCATTTGTGGACACATCATTTATGCAGCTGAGCAGTCTGTTCTGAGCAGTATCACCGAGGGCTGAGGAGTTGTCCATAAGCCACAGGTGACTGGGAGATCAGGTCCCTGGAGAGGCAAGACGGGGAGTGATGCCACAGCTGTGTCTCTCTGCAGGAGGGACATGCATGTACGCACCGAAGGGGGTGAGAGGCTCAGTTCACACACACACCCCAGGGACAGATGTACCCAGGTACGCTGTCATGGGGGTTTAGCCGTCTGTGTTCACATAGACTGGGACAGACACAAGAAGAGACAAAGCAGGATGCATCTGTACTGGCATCTGCTAGAGATGTGTGGGCAAGGAGGACACGCCACCGGATTCTTAAGATATATAGTAATTCGCGTCTTGTAACTTGGTAAAAATATTTGGGATTTATCCTTAAAGAACGGATGTCAGGAAGGTCTCCTCTGTTTTACGAAGGAAATTGCTTATTGATCCTGTCTATTTGCATCATATTCACACTGTACTACTGCCATGCTTAACCTGCAGGGATCCAGAAAGGTTGTTTCTCTCTTCACGCGCGACTTGACTTCTGCAGGGAGATGCTGCACCTCCACGTGAGCTCCAGAGAAGGGCCGGGTGTAGGAACAGGTTGTGAGCTAGGGAGCACTGGTGTTTCTGATGTTAAAACCCCTGTGATGCCCATTTGGG
The DNA here is from genome assembly GCA_008711295.1 of Anarhynchus alexandrinus. Taxonomy (NCBI): domain Eukaryota; kingdom Metazoa; phylum Chordata; class Aves; order Charadriiformes; family Charadriidae; genus Anarhynchus; species Anarhynchus alexandrinus. The sequence goes on along the minus strand of VUYV01000093.1, from coordinate 1,946,271 downwards.
GCGCCTTCTTCATGTACTCATAAATCTACTGAAAGCCAGACGAGAGATCACAAATGAATTTGGAGGCAGGTTCGGCAAAACTATTGTAGGATTCTCTTGGTAACATTAGGCACGGTCTACTTACTTTTTTTTTTTTTCAAAGGAGTATATGCCTTTAGTGATGCTTTTGAACTATCTCCTCTTGTGAAACATTGCAGATGTGACTTGTGGTCTTTTACTAGCTTACTAAAATTCAGTGAGGAGGACTGGAATTATTTTGTGGTGACCATGAATGGATGGAGCAGATGCTCTGTGGGCCCTTCAGCACTAGACATCCATTGCATGGCTTTCAGGGTGGGGAAAATGACTAGACCCAAAGGTACAAGTGATCCTTTACAATTCCATTAGAAAGCACATGAAGAGATGCAGAATTTGAGGGATAACAATTAAGAGCAAAAGTAAGAGCCCAAGTGTTCCTCAGTCAGCTCTGACGTGCTATTATTAAAACCATATGACAAGGTACACCACATTGCACACTCAGGACATTCCCAGTGACACGACACATTGAAACACTCTGAGCATCACAAAAAGTCATGCCAAAGATGCTGCTCCCTTTGTACTGAGTTAACAATATCTCAGAGTGGCCCCAAAGGAGCGGGTACAACGCAGACGGTCACACGTTTCCACAGCAGTGCTTTGAGAACGCATCCAGCTGTGGCAAGCTCCAGAACATTTTGATGCAACATAAAGCATTTGCTATGGAACGAAAACACAGGAACCCAAAATAAATGGATATGACATCAGTGAAAATGGATGATTCTTCCTAAGGAAAACTTTGTTTTCTAGTTTTGATTAATACAGATAGAGAACAAGTACTATGTTCAGCAGCACAGAAACAATACTATCCTAAGGGCCATTGTGGTCATCCATTAAGAGCCACTTTCAAGAATGCTTTAAAAGCCCTGCCAAAATCCTGCCTTCTTCTGCTAAGTATGTTGTACTGCTTCTATATTCAGTGAAAAGTTGCATTTGCTGTGAATATGCAAACAAAAGGCTTTCAAGCAGTTTTTGGTTTAGGCGCAACGTAAAAAAGAAATTCTAACAACACAGAGGTCAGAGGTCTTAATAAACAATCTTGCCATCTGCTTTCTCGTCCAAAAAGTTAAACGGTTTTGTTTTCAAGCCTCAGACTTGCCTTCCTTAAAGGAAACTTTGTGGTACTCTTAACATAGTTCAGTAACATTTCACTTTACAGACAGTATTGATAGACTTTGGGATGTGTCAAAGTGAAGTCCTATTTTTTTTCATTAAATATATCAGTTTCAAATGGAGGAGAAAGTAATGCTTTTCAATATCTAAAGACATATGCATAAAATGATAAGTCCCAAAATTTTGGAATTCAGAAGATAAGAATATGCGCTGCGTTACTATTCTTATTAAACAGGTAACAAACTATTAAGACATGATTTATATTTACAGGCACCACATTGTTTTCTACTCACACTACTCACTTCTCTCTAGCTTGGTTGAAAGCTGGAACAGGCGTTCCTCCACTCTCTTTCCTCATAAAGGGATGCACCAGACATCCTTTACCTTTTTTGCAATCTTTTATTTCATCATAGCTTACTGACCTCTTCGGCTCATCAGTTTTTCTCCAGGTCTTTTGTTTCTGAGCTTCTTACCATGAATGAAATTCTGTATTTATGTTCACGGACCTCAGTGGTTCTCCAATGTTTCTTAGCCAACTATAAACCACCTAACCTGTCAAAGTTCAATAATTACCCTACTACAATAATTTGATTTACTTTCCTGATCTATTAATGTAGAAAACAGACTAATATTATAAAGTTCATGTTCACATCCTCAAAGGTGCTTGGATCCCCTAGGCCCCCTGGTTTAAAAAAGAACTAGGGGCCACATTGTATCTTAAGCTCCTAAACACCAGCATGTGTTTGCACTTAAACACTTTTAGGTATTCTAATATCCAAGGTTTCGTGGCAAAATTGCCAGCTTATATGGAAAAGCCTTTCAGAACCACTTTTATGATATTTACAGATAACATTAGGTCTAGTTTAGGACAGAGGGCTGAGATAGGCTGGGAACAACCCTGTGCACATCACTGCTGACAAAAATAGAGTGCAGGTGATCCTGCTGGCTGCCCTGAGCTCTGTGCGTTGGAGATCAGTATTTTGAAGCAAGTTATGTAATTGCTCACTATAATGGAGTATGCATTGACTAAGGCATTCCTTTCTAACCCTTTTCCGTTGTAAGCCAGTAAAAAGTTCATGTCAGAAAAAATAAGAGAGTGTACTTGATGCAGTAGGGTGCGTTTTAAGTGCTCTTCTTAACATTTCTCAGGAATAAAACACGAGCGAGATGAGGTTCCCAGTGGAAGTACTGCTTTTAATCAGACTTTGATACTCTTCTACATTAATATGTCATTGGGTAATTGAACAAGTACGGTACCTGTCAGCATGCAGAGGTGTGTCACAGCTGGAGCTGTACAAATAGACGAGAGTGAGGGAGGTACCCCTTAAGCTTCTGGGATATTCTGCTGCAGAACTTATTGCAAAACTCCGGCACATTTGCAAAAAGCTTTTTTTCCTTCTAGACATGTACAAAATTTTCCTGGGTTTCTATTCAGATGCCAAGGCAGATTTTTTTTCCCCAGCTTCAGATGTAATTTTAGCAGCTAAGATTGTTTTGTACAAACCATCTTTTCCCTTTTTCATAAAGAGGATAAAAAAGCTGAAAGATTACCATATCGTGGTTACCATATTCTCTGTGTCACCTTTTTATGCCCAAGCGCTGGATTCATAATGACCTGTGTGAATTCTAGATAGCGAATGATCAGTCTTTTTACGATTTAACTGGATTTGTTTTCTGTGTTGAAATTTGATTAATTTACCAAGAGCCCTCAAAACCATTACATACCCCCACAGCTATCCCTAAACCCTGACAGTATAAACAGATACACATGTACATCCCCCAGAAATTGTATGGCATATTTAGGATATTTCTATTTAGTATTTTTCTCTTTAATCTAAGATATGCTTCCCCTGTGTAGTAAAGCAATTACATAATTAATGGTTACTTTCAAACAGAATGGCTCGGGAGAGAAAAAAGAATTTTTAGGACAACTGTGTCAGACTGGAAAGGAAGTACGCATCAATAATTCCCCTTCACATTTGATACTTCAAATGGTATTAACTTAAAAGTCCAAATGCAAGTCATTAAGCAAAAACAAAAATGAACAAAATGAAGAGCAACCTTGTAGGGACAGTGATGAACTGAGAATAAGGACATTTGGGTTCAATTCCGAGCTCTTCCCTTGCCAGTGTAGCTTTGGGCAGTTTCTTTGTTCCTCAGTTCCTTATCTATTTAATAAGGATATTAATACTCGATTAATTCTACTCCTTGCCTGCATGCCTTTCGAAGGCCTTTTGAAGGTTTTTGTAGTAGAAACTACTACTTCTGGTATCAGTAAAACTCTCAGCAAAATGGAGGCCTGCTTTTTGTTGAATTAAAGAATAGAATTGCAATCAGAACTTATGTCTACCGTAGACCCGGTAAAAAGTGCTGTTTAGTAACAATAATATGGGGCTATACAACAATGTAGTGCTAAAGATGGCCCTTCAGAGAGCTTCTGATTAAAGAGTTGACCTGTGAGAGCTGATAAATACTGAGACAGCTATAACAGATCTAGTTAAAAAAATACACAACAAAACATTTCCCTGTCGAAAAATCCCAAACATATTTTAAAAGTGTTGCAAATTATCTCTCAGAAAAACAGGTAAACAGATACCAGTACAATTTCTTGTAACAAATCAAAATCTGATTTAAAATGTTAAAATGAAATGCTGTGTCATTTTGAAATCAGTATTTCCATACTTATGGATTTTTAGAACTTTTCATTTTTTTAAAAACATTATGCTTTTTCAAATTTTTATCCTGGTTTATGAAAAACACAGATGCTAATCAACTGAAATTTCTTGTCAGATGAATATTCTTTCTGTGCTTATTTATGTTTAAACAACAAAAGTTTAAGACTAATTTGGTTTTATTTTGGTTTTTTTTTTTGCTGGACTTTTAAAAGTCTGGGTTTTGCTGGATCTTGAACCAAGACAGCTCGAGGCATTCCAAGTACAGGAACTGCTTATGTGTTTTGTTATTAAAGGACATTTTTCTTGATTAGAAATAGTTACTGTAAGTGTGAAAAGTATTTCCCCTGTTCAGTATAACTTCCCTGATAATGCAGATGGTTCAAACTCAAATTCACAAAGTTTACCTAAAGAAAGAGTTTGATGGACTGAAATGAAATGTTTTCAGCATCAGACCTTTATTGAATATTATCTTAAAAGAAAAGGAAAGTACTAATTTTACTTGCTTTAGAAGAGACAGAGTAAGCCAAATACAGCTGTTGTGCAAATGTGTAAAGTAAATGACTACAAATGTCAATAAAGAAAGAGTTCTAAGTCACAGTAAATCACTGACAGAAACGTCTGCTAAAGGCAACGAACATCCTGTATTGTGCGAAACCCTCTCTCTCAAAATCACGCTCTCTTTAGAAAATAATCCACTATTCTTGCTATGCATATGGTGCTATTATAGGGATAAAGGAAGGAAACCAACCTATTGCCCCATTAGTATACTGGATACATTTTCAAGGTTGCTATGTTTGCTTTTTTCTAATAGTTTACTTTCTTCCATAATGCATGACCTAGCGCAATAAAAATTCCTATGCACTGTATTCTTTACAAATTACAATGAAGGAAATACTACTTGTTATGTAATATATATCCTAATAATATAGACATTTATAAGCATGCAAAATTGCACAGGGAAAGAAAATCCAGATGATTTTATGCTTCCTATTTCAATTTGCATGTATATTCTGTAGGAAGTTTACTATAATTATGGCTTCATATTGTGTTTCTATACCCTAAAGATAAATATGTTCCTGGATGAAGTAGAGCTAAACATCATGTATTAACTAAAAAATGAACATATTTAATGTAGGACAAAGCTTGCTAAGTATCCTTGAACCCAGTAATAGCAAGTACTTTTATAAGATCAGTGATATTTTAAAGGAATTCTTGTGTTGTTTTTTTTATAAGCTGCTTAAGGAATTGACACTACTTAGTAACAATGTTAATACTGTCACAAAAATAAATAAGGCAATGAATTATTCCAATGAGAATATAGTTCTCTTGGGTTTGGAGGCCACTAATAAAAGTAAACTTCTGCATAGTCTGATAATTTTTCACTAACAATGTATCTGTACAGTTCCATGATCTTTAAGAATGTAATTAACCTATTTTTCTTGTCCTAATTACAAGGCAAAAGGATTCACATGGGTAAAAGGAAAAATGATTTTGCTTAGAAGAGAAATACAAATTATGCCCGAAGCCTAATAAATCTGTTGCTATGACAATCAAAGAGCCTGGTCTTATAAAACCTTTCATAATTTATTCACATGAGTAGTTCTTACTCATACGAGTTGTCCCATTGATTGAAATAGGACTGCTGATGCGAGGAGAGATTTGCAATGGGAAACCTGAATTTAGGATGCAGTCCTTGTTCACATAAAGACCTGAGGCGACTACTTCCACAAGTAAGAGCAGCTTTCAACGGTGAAGAGTGGAAGATGACCTTTATGGGTTGTGTTGTCCTTCCTCAGTTTTCTTTATTGGTTCTTATACTAGTCACACATTTTAGATAGTATAATACACAAAAAATCTACTTTACACAAAAAATCTAATCTATAATACTACAAAAAATCTAACGCACATGTATGGATATTTTGAACCTTTACTCCAAAAAAATCAAGGCTGGTTCCTCTGAACCCTACTGAAAAATTGTCACACTACAGGAACGTGTTTGTATCGTCTCTGTTTCCTCCTACTGCAGTGGTTTGGAAAAGCTGCATTACCATGCTCTCTCTAAAAACTGTCTTGCATAGTCCTTCACCATACAAGGAGATGACGTACTGGGAACTACCACAAAATTCCATCTTTTGAATAGGTTTTAAGTTCTGCTTCTTGTTCCTGAGTCCTGGTGTGGCCTGGCCTGGCCTTTTTGCATCTCTCTCACCCTCAAAACCTGCTGCCAGGAACCCGTCACCTTCATACCCAGCTGGACAGCCTGTGACAACCGCCACACAAACACACTCCCAGTCTGTTTCTCACCCCATGAAAAGCAGTGGGATTTGTGGGGGATTACCCTCAGAGCGAGGGAGGGCCCTTACCACAATTTGCTCCTCAAGAGGCACTCAACCTTCCCTCTTCCAAACTCAGTCATCAGCCAGAATGCGTAAGAAAATACATATATTTCACATCACGACTCTTTCACCTTTTAGTTCTACCCTAATTTCTGAAACAGAGATGCGAGTAAACCAGGCTTTCTGGGAAACTAACCTGTTCTTCCATCTCAGTACACTCACTATATAATTCCTGATCTGCTTGGCATTTTCCTGATAATGACCCCAAATTTTGTTAAGTCCTGTAGTTAATTAATAACATCACCTTGCACTCCCCTAGCACCTTTCATCCAGGAAGATGAAAACATATTACAGCTGTTAAGGAAAATTATTTTGCAACATCCACTGAAGCCATTTATAATAATTCTCAACACCCTGCTAATACATGACAAAAATTATTTGATATGAGAACATCTCTTACTGGGTTTACTTATTTTACGACTTGGGTCATCAAGAGTAACATTGTCATAATTCACAGCGGTCATTTTTTGGCTTTCTGACGTGTGAAAAAGGCTCTGCCTCCCCCTGTATCTAAAACACAGCACCCAAGTCTGGATTTGACATTTGTTTCCCCTGGGAAACAAAATAAAGTATGTCTTTTGTACGTGCGGATCTTGCAGACATTCAAACCCCTTCTGTAGCTCTTATTTACTCGGATAATACTTATTCAGAACTATTCTTACGTTGGTAGAGGATTTCTTTTACCTTCTATTTTTGCCTTCTAGCGGTCGGCGCACGAGTGGGGTGCAGGGAGGTACAGCACCACGACCCCAGAGGGACAGACAGAGCGAGGGAAAGAGGAGGCAGGAGGAGGGGAACGGAGGGAGGGAAAAAGAGAGAGAAATGGCAAAGCAAATTCTTAAACATCCTCTTTAGCCTGGAAATATGTACGATACAGCTATTGATGTTCCAGTCCAAGTGCAAATGACAGCACAGGTGTGCACAAACACACACACACACACGTACACACTGTCACAAAGCGAGGGAGAAAGACAGAAATGATCTTACAAAGCTGCTGCAGCAATCAGGACACTTGCTCCTGGAAACAACCATACAAACCAACCTTTTTTTAGCTTTCCACATATTTTTTTTTTCAATTTTCATTTGATTATTGCTATTATTTTTACCTCTCACCATAACAGAAAGACTATTAAAAGGAAGGAAAAAGGCCTTACCATGCAGTGCATCAGGAAGAGATGAGAAGCACAGAGCATGCTGCAGAGATTAAGCTCAGCATGGCATTCAGATATCCTTTGGAATTGAAGAAAATTGTCCAACCCATTCTTCCTAACAAAGCGGACAAGTTTTCTCTAGGCTTGAATTTTTCACCAGAAGTCAGATCCTTACAGTGCATTATATTTTCTTCTTCAGGAGATATATTTCCTCCAGTTAAGTTTCAGCTCCGCAATGCCATTTCCAATCAGCTCTAAGAAGTTCTTCATTCCCAGATTCGTGGTGTCATCAGAGGGACTCCAAAGAAAATCAAAGAAAGAAAGAAAAAAAGAAAATAATACCTTACCGAAGCCCTGAAATTACTATGCAGAAAAGGAGAAGAAAAATACCCAACAACTCCTCATTTATTCTATTACCTATGGGTTTCACAACAATCAGTACTACCTCTTTGGTCTCATATAAGCAGTGCTGATTACCTGTAATAAAGGAAGAGTCAAAAACTTTCCCAATTCACACATGATGCATTTTCATTACTGCTGCTCAACTATGCACTACCAAACAACCCTTCTCATCCTGAGGAATCTTTAAAACCGTCTGACAAAACCATCAGCTGTCCCTTTCCCTTCCCAAAGAACATGAATATTAGAATTCCTAGAAAAGTGTCGGAGAAAGCTTGACAAATACCCCAAAAATACAAATTAGATCTAAAAGCAAAATCCTCAAAGCAGGAGAGTTCTTGCGCAAGGAGATGCCTTGCCCGGAGGATTTGGGGACACACGCACTAAGTCATCACAGGGAAGGAGAAAGGGATAAAAAAACGGGTGGCTGACGGGGGGTTTGGAGAGGATGGGGTGGGACCGACTGGGTGTCAGGCGGGAATGGGATCCTGAGTCACCCTCAGCCTCCTGCCTTCTCACTGACAGCAGCCCGGGTTTCCCCTGCACTTTCTGCAAAGCATATTAATTGATTCTGGTTGCTGAGCAACTAACTCTGGGGAGCCACATCGACGGCTCCGGCTCCGGCACAGCTTCGGCAACAGCAGCGGGGAGAGGGGACGGTGTCCCCCGTCTCCATCCTCCTCCCGGGGCTCGCTCACCCTCCCCAGGATGCCCTCAGCTGCCCCGCAGGGAAGCTTTACAAGGAAAAGGAAAAAGCCCCTGTTAATGCAGCAGGGAGAGGAGGTGGGTCGCTCCCCCCACCCTGCGCGGCACCAGCAGGACTCGGGCGAGCAGCTCTGCTTCACCCTGACAGCGCGGCTGCAGCCCCAAAGAGCATCCTCCACCCCGGGGCAGGGGGGCTGGCGCAGCCGTGGGAAACCCACCCAGGCACGGCGAGAGGTAGGCGAAGCAGGGTGGTGCAGTTCCCTTCCAAAAAGCGAAGCTGGGTTAACCCTCTGGCTCTCCAGGCAGGCTGCAAAGATGCCGTTAAAAATGCCACGGTGATGCCAACTCATGGGTTCAAAAGAGAGCTCCCAGTTGAAGCTGTGGCCACTTAAGCACTGTCCCTGCAATAATGGCATAGATGTGTTACTTATTTCTGACCTCTTTATCATGTTGCACTTCAGACAGAGCAGACACTTCTCTGGCCAAAAGGGCACACAGTAAACCAAAGCCACCATCCAGAGGAATTGCCTGGATGTCTTTTTCAGGGACTGCAAATGGAGCTCTCTGACACAACCTTGTCATTGCTTTAACCCAGGTTGTGTTTACGTTCCTCATAGGAATGAAACAGCAATGAGGCCATTTAGTTTTGGCCCTTAAAAGACACGGAGTAACTGGATAACTGGAGCTGGCTCCAAGGGGCTCCTCCTAGAGCACTTTGACCGATGGCCCCATAGCAATGACATAGAGTATCTCTGCAAGGTTGATGCCAAGCAGATGGACCCTGAAGAGGCCCTGGCCACTGCGATTTGTGGCAGGGCTTCCGCTGACTCTGTGACTCTAGAGCCTGAAAAAAATTTCCACAACCCAGTGTCCGAAACAAGACATTTCTCTTGTGCTCTCGTTTTGGATAAATCCTTCGTCAGGTCATGGCATTTGTTCAGCACTGACTAAGCTGTCTTTCCGCTGCACAGGTAAGATGTAAGAAATGGAAAGACCTCAAGATTTTCCTCCCTGTGACCTGGCAGTAAGTGCAATATCAGATCTTGGCCAAACTGCTCACGCGTGATTACTGTCAAAGGCCTGAGCTACATCAGCTCTTTATTTCTGTTATAGTGATAGGACAAGTTAAAGGGCAAGACCCTGAGAGCTGCCTTAGCTTGCAGTCACAGAAATAAACAGAATCATCTAATTCTCCACTTGAAAAGCTCCAACCTATAGCTTGTGTGTGCCATCTAAATGGCAAACACAGGGTCTTTATGAAAAGGGGACAGGTTATCTTAAGCAAAAGGATAACCTTTCTGACAGTAGCTTAGCCCTACCATACTCTGCTTTCATGCTTCATAAACGAAGATCTACAGTTTAGCCTCATTTTCTTAGCAAAGCCAGATGCTTCACATATATTCAAAGCTCAGGAAGGACCGTTAGATCAGGTTAGCAGAGCTGCTATATGAAACAGATAGCAGGACATACTCAGTTCATCCAGTACCTCTATTGATATGAGCATATACCTCATATTCTTAATCCCCCAAGTACAGCATACAGAGAAATATGGGAACCTCAGTATTGATTTAGTAAATGAAAGTCGTTTAGCCTCCTACAGCAACAGAATACAGCAGGATATTTCTAAGGAAGAGATCCTGTAGTTCACCTGCTCCATGAAATTGTGTCTCCTGAGGTCTTCTGGACTAAGCATAGGTTAAACACATTAAAACACACTAAAACCACACATGATAAACATAGACTGGTCTTGATTTATATGGTCACCAATTTATGTAATTAATTTGGTATCAATGATTCTCCCTTTAACCCTTCTTCTGACTCTTTGAACATTTCTTTTGATTCTCTCTCATAGTACCTCATCTTTGTGCCCGAACAGGAATAATCCAACAAGGTTTCCTCTAGCGGCAGCTGATGCAAATAGCGTATTTTGTTTTGTGTCACTGCTCATATATGACACTGCTTCCTTTAGCCCACAAGTTTACTTGCTTGCAATGAAGTGCTGAAAAATGACCAAAAACAGGGTTGAAAGGGAGCTGATCCACCTGTCTCCCAGCGGGATCAATCCCACACAGGCTACTGCTGGGAAATGGCTTTCTAACCAGTCCTTACAAGTCTCCTTTCTGGAGTCTCCATACTTTTTATCCATACAATTTATTCCAGGGCCTCACTTCTATAACTACAAAAAGGGTATTTCTAAGCTCCATTGCTGCAAAGTTAAACACACTGTTTCTTGTCCTATTCACAACGATCAAGTAAAAGATCTCCTCCATTCCTTGTTGCAACTGCCTTTTATCTATATAAAATTCATTATATCTCTTCTCAGTCTCTTCCCTCTCTAGATTAAAAACTTATTTGAGTCTTTACTTTTCTGGCACTTTATAGGGAATGTTTTGTCACACACTGACCTCTGGATCATTAGAGTACAGAAAACTGAATGTGAAGTTACATATGTATAGGGATGCACCTTAATACATGCAAAAGAATAAGGTACCAAAGAGACAGCATCTGGCTTAGCAAGTGAGTCATGTAACATAGGGACAGGGAAACAAGGGGGGACTGCTTCATCTAGCTGTGATAATAAGCTTAAATAGTGTTTCAATGTTCCTTTTTTCTCTTCTGAATGAAATAGGGTGACAGAAAGGAGGAGATTAAATACAGCTAGGCTGCGTGGCTCTGTCAATGAGTCCTTCCAACCTGTGGAAGAAGATGGTTCAATTTAAGGGCACGAGGGAAAAAGATTATTTTTTCCCTTGAATTTGTATAATGATTTATGAAATACTAAATAGAAGAGCACAAGATCTCAGGTAGATAGTACATGAAAAATAGAGAAATAGATAGAGAAAAGATTAGGGGGGAATAAGTGCTTGGGAGTGATGAAAGGCTGGAAAACATATGAACATTTAGACTAAGGGAACAAAGAGAGGTGGAGAGATTGCCCGAATTCTCACAAAGAAATATTTAAGTATAAATGAACATATCTCACCATATACGTAGTAACAAAAGCTTTGTTTCAACGTGATAAGTTGTAGTTGTTTTATCTTTTCCACTTTTACCCCTTTACATTCATGCCGGTGCCTGCTTTCATCCTCAACAGTACAATCTTTAAAAAGTGTGACAACAAATTATGAATACTTTAATGTGCCTTGTTTTCTACTTTATTTTTACAAAGAGGAATACCAAACAGTGTTGAAGCTCTCTGTATCGGAGAAAATATCATAAAAAGTGCTAGGGAAGGGCAGTTGAAGGGCAAAGCAATAAAACAAAACAACTATAGAAAGGATGCAATTCAACAACTGGTGATTTCAAAATGAAAGCAAACTGTTTGGTGTGTAAGAAGGAGCCATCAGATTATTAGAAGAAATTGTAGGAGAGGTAGGTTTGGAGATGTCAACATTTGTGCATATTTTTTTTTATTATTTTTTTTTAGAAAGTGTAAATCCGCTTAGATAAAATTCAGTCTCTTACAGAAAGCAAGTACAGCTTCTCTCTTTGACTTACACAAGGCTTGAATTTAATCTCATATAAATGCTTTTTATTATGCATTGAAAAGGCTGACTAATGCACGTGCTCTGTTTCTATTCCATTTTCTATTTATCTTCTCTCTTCCCACCTTGCTGTCCTTTCAATAGTAACATTATCCTCTTTGAGGAAAATGAGTGTCCTGTGAGCTTAAGGACCAGAGCAAGCGAGGACCCAGTCAGCCCGCATCCCCGGGGGAATGGTACAACTGGTGTCCGACCAAAACCATGTCGGTTACTGCAGCCGAATCAGACCGGCAGCATCCCTCCTTGTTCAAGCCCTGTAGCCAGACAGGGCCCATACTGCAAGCCCTTGGGCATCAAAATAACGGGGAGAGGCAACAAGCCATGGCAACTGGTTGGGCAGAAGTCCATGTCAGATCTTAGTCCGGCTTCTCTGTGTTGCCGAGACTGATAACAACAGAAAGTCCCCAGGAAGACAAATGGGAAGAAAAAAGACCCTTCTGCCAATATGTTCTAGTCCAGGGTGTAGGAAAGGACCGAGGGGAAGGATGACATTTGAAGCAGGCGAGTGAGGGCTGCAACAAGTGTGAAGTGGTGGCCCAGGCTGAGGAAACGGTGCCTTTCTGTGGCTGGGTGTGGGTGCCTGTGCCGGGGGAGGGAGGGCGGACGGGCTCCTTACCCTGCCGGGCTATTACTGTCCCCTACCTAGGCTGAAAAAGGGCAGAGGGCCCTGGGGACTTGGAAGATGTAGGCACCGGCTGTCAGGCTTTAAGAAGTTGAAGCAGAAGAATCTCTCGGGAATCTCCCTGCAAGCGTCAGGAGCAGGAAAGACCAGCGAGCTGGAAGTAGAGGTGTGCCAGCACTGCTCCTTGGGTGCTCGGACCGCCTCAGCAGCCGCTGTCACCGGGAGATGCCTTCCCACAGGGCAGCACAGGGGGTCACCCATGCGGGCTGTGAGCTGAGTGACAGGGGAAACCTCCTCCCCAGTTCATCCAGCTGACTGGCCACTAGAAGCAAATGAAATGGCTCGTTTACCAAAACGTCAGCCTTCAGCCCAATCGTAGTTTGATAATTGACAGAGACCGTCACTTTATTCCTTGCAAACTGCACCTTTGCAGGTACTGCCATTTGAGAACTGAACTAGATTTTTAAAAGTAGTATTGTACATAAAGGATACAGTAATTTTAACATAAACACAAAGATACATACAGTTCACGGAAATTGTTTAAAATATGAAGTAAAAGATATAATTCAATTATGAACCAAATTTTAATTAAAAATTGTGAAAACAATTTGCAAAGAAGTTTTCTGGATATGTTTCTCGTTTTGACCTTTCAATATCCTGTGTCTCAATTACTATTCAGTCAATTGCAGCACAAACAACTGAATTGATTTCTTGCCTTTTTAGTTTAAATGCCATAATACACGCATGAGAGTCTGAGCTTCAGTGAGTGCATTTCCAGATCATCATCATCAATTAATTGGAAAATATAACCGTAGGAAATAGACCCTCATTAAAAAAAAAAAATATCCGAAAAGCATGACAGATGATGTACGCATAGTTCCTTCTATCTGCAATATGCTTAGCGTCCCTAAAAGCTATTTCTAACATACTGTAATTATAATATTACTGTAATAATTATTTTCAATATTCTATATGGCAACTGATCTCATTCTTTTCTAGTTCCCATCAGTGCAAATCGGACTAGGATATTATAGCTGTCAAAAGCTTGCAACAGTAAGAAAATAGTACAACCAATGGTAAGTAAAGCCAGTAAAATGCGGAACATTTTAGATTTGTTGTTCTCTTTCTTTTTAAAGAAATGCTGGTTTAGTACAACTTAACCACTAAATGACTAAGGAGTGATAAATGGTTACAGCTTAATTGTTGGGCTTGGTCATACTTGCACAAATTAGTCTGAAACAATTTTTAATGGATCTGATTTGAATTTCATTTATAGAAAACTAAACCTCCTACATTCACTGATTTCAATGAAATTGTCCTTAATTTACATCAGTGTAGCTAATAACAATAGATAAACAGTAATAACTATCCATTGCAGAGTTAGCTTCAGTTTAAATTTGCTACGTACCGGTAACGTAGCGTTGCTTCCCTTACACCACCCTAACACTAAAAATAGCATTCCAATATAGCTGTATCAAAGATGTATGCAAAAAATGTGACTACCTAGTTAGCAGCACAGCCATATTCACTGCAGAAAATACATAAAGTATCTTTTTTCTTTAGAAAAATGAAAAAAAAAACTGGTTTGAAATTAACTTCTCAGCACACAAATGGAACATAAATGAATAATCTCAATTTATTTTAAAAGGGATGTCTTGACCTAAAATGCCATTTTGTATAAGCGAGATGCTTTTTTGGGGGGGTCACCAGTACTGAACACAAGTTACATGCCAAAATGAGTGGTCTGATCCTCCTACTCTGACCTAGGTAGCAAACCATTCCCCGATCTCTGTGGGAAGAGAACTGGGCTCTGTTGTTAGGAGACTGCCACAGTCTCAGCTAAGAACTGCTTAGCCTCTTGCACCAAATGGAGACAGACTCGCGCCTCTAATGCTGCTTAAATAAATTAGCTCCGTGTGTACATTAAAGCACTCGGGAAGACAGGTACTGTTTTCTGGGAGGCGGTGATGTGTTCGCAGCGGCTGTGTTCAAACTGGAATCTCATTAGGAAAACAGTAATCTTGCTGTACAGCCGTGTAGGAGGCTGGGACATGCAACGCATGAATTCATTGAATCCCAAGGGTGATCATCTGCCTGAAATCCCTTTCTAGATAAGCATGTTCACACGCGGTAAAAAAACCTCTCAAGCAGCAACAGTTATTACTGCTGAATAAATATACACATTATTTCTCAACAGGCAATATACCCACCGGGCAAAAAAAATAACAGTATGCTAATGAAAGATTAGACAGGCACTGGCTAAATTAGTCCTACTACAGTTTTGTTGAGCTGTTGGGTGTGTATTACATGACGTTACTATTTAATACCATAGAGCAAAAATTTCGTTTTCTCTCCCCCCTTTTGTTTTTCCTCCTTTTTTTTTCTTTCTCTTTTTTTTTTCTTTAACAGAAGAGGTGGAGATTTCCTTTCCTGGGTTGACTCCCAAGCATTAAGAAAAGTAACATAACTGGAATATTCACACCCAGATTCACACCTAGAGCTCTTAATTCCTGCACTACACACAGGACACTGCTAGAACAAATACTGCACAGGGGCCAAAGTGGTCCTAAATACTATTAAATACTGTAAAATGCAGAGTGTGAGTGTTGGCATGCTACTGCACAGTACTGCAATAAATGCATTTTGAGGAATTTGACAGAAGCCAGATTTAAGTAACTTCTGGCATTTCTATTCTGAATACTGTCGTTCTCCAGAATCCCAGTATTTCGACTGGTAAAGCTTTTCAAAAGATGTCTTTTTATTCTTTGCTTCACAAAAGCCGGTTTGGTTCGGTTGTCCGTTTGCCACAAGCAGCAGTGTCTCCGTAAGCAGCTTTCTGGCAAAAGTCACCGCGAACAGCTCTGCAAGTCCCTGAAGTTTGACAGAGAATGCCCCGTAGCCGGGGGGGAAAGCAAACTCCGGCAGCCATCCTCCATCAGGCTCTTTTAAATCCTTCCGAAGCAATTACTCACTCCATTGATTAATATTTTGAAAACTTTACAGATAAATAATGCACAGCTATTCAGGAGGATTCCTCAGAGCCAAAAGATCGAAGCAAAATACACAAATATAGATCCACAAGGTACGCTGAGGTACCCTTCTTTAAAAAGACAAACCAACCCAAACCGGCCTAAACATGGTAACCTTTTGCAATATAACAGTTTCTTAAATATTCCATTTGTTTGTAGGCTTTTCCTTGGTGCTGGGCTCTGTTTAATTAATTAATCACAGTGTTTGCACATCTTGAGTGCTTTGTTTTAATGTCTCACTCCCTTTTGTGGATTGATCTGCTGTGAGATTTTAATGAGAGCCATTTCTCATGTTTTTATGCAGAATTATTGTACGGAAGAGAAAGTGATAATAACTCAGCCTTCTGTTAATTACACATCTAATTATTCTTAGAAGTTTATTTATAATTATGTCTGCCAGCAGGCTTTGTTTCAATTATCATAGCCAGATTGGAAATGGAGCTTAAATTAATTGCTTTCTGTAAACAACCATATTTTAAACCAAAAAATAAGTATGAATATTTATATTTTAGCCCAAAATACCCTCTTCTCTGATAGTCATTCTTGTAAACAAAAATCTTAGAGAACCATGTAAAATCTTTGCCCTTCAATAATAACAATAATGATACTTAAAGCTAGCAAACGTTCTCAGAGGACAACAAAAAAACTTCATTAAGACAAAAACTACTCATGGTCAAAGGGTCCTTTTTTTTTTTTCCTAAATGGTAATCAGGGCTTTTATGTTAAAAGTCTTCAAATAGGAAGCCTCACCTCTAGAGGCACAGCAGTGCCATTGCTCAAAGAGAATAAGTGTTCTTTCAAGGGTGAAAGGGAAAGAAATATCTATTTTTGATGCTGTGAGATTCCCACTTGCGAGCTAGGAAACCCCTTGTTTACCACAGTATTTCTACAGTGATGCAGAACTCCTCTGAAATGTGAGCTGCCCAAAGCTCTTGGGTCAGGAAATCATGTTTTCAGGGAAACACTGTTCAACAAAGATTATCTTTAGAAAGTACAGTCCTATACATATTTTTGCACTTATCATATGGAATAACATAGTTTTAACCAGAGTAATCAATCTAGAAGTAATTATAGGATGAAGGAAAGAGATACATATTTAGACACACATATAGACACATATATTTCACTATGTACAGATCCTCTTCTAGTAGTGCATAAATGTATACAATAGCCACATATGTTAGGGATTAATTTGGAATGACATTCAGGTCTTGGCTACGGAAAGCAATAATATTTCACAGAAATATTTCAGCTTATAGGCAGTGGATTTGTAACCTGACAGACAACGCACAATACTGCATGTTTAAAATTTAAGACATACAGTTTGCCTTCCTATTGCACACGTCTCCCTTCAGCACCAGTCTCCCGCAAGCCCCTGCTCCCTTACTAAAACAAACACTGAAAGAGAAGCCCATGAGACTTACCTGTTTGCCTTACTGGAGACGAAGTTTAAAGCATCGAAGTTCTCATGACAATCAGCCACTAGCATTTAGCTTACGTGGAAATAATTACCTTCTTCCATCTTTCAGCTTTCTCAGTAAGTGAAAGCTGGTGATGGATGCCAGCAGCCCTGTTAAAATATCACTGTAATCCCTTCAAGCTCTGGAGATTGCTTAGAAAACCAAGTCATAAACATGCAGTGCCTATAGCTTCACGAGCAGCTCAGCGTTTTCCAGGCGTGTGCACGTCTTCCTTTTCCAATACTGCACTTTACAGAGCACTCTACCTATCTTCATTTGAGTAGAAAGAATACAGTTGTTGAAAGTAAATTCTACAGGAACAGAAGTGTTTTACATGTTTAAGCTTTCTCACATCAAATAGTTATGATTTTAGGAAAGGAGACAGCCTTTAGGTTTTTTTTGGTCGTTGCTAGGGTCCCTTTAAAAAAAAAAAAAAAAAAAAAAAAAACCAAACCAAAAAACCCAGAAGCTTCAAATAGCGAAGCAAGAAGCAAAGAAGAGGATATAGCAGTTCAAGAAGCAGCAGGCAAGGATGGGTGTCTTGTGATTGCTTTGAGTTAATACTCCTCAGGGGGAGATGAAAAAAAGCACAAATACAGCAAAATCTGTCTTACAGAGTAAAAATCTGTTGTATAAGCCAGTCTCTGGCAAAGTAAAATAGCATGTGCACTTACTCCATTAATTTCTAACATGCCGGAGTGCAAAGGAAATTAGAAGCTTTCTGTTTATTAGAGGCAAACAGGTAGGAAAAGGGAAAGAAAATTCAGCATATGTCACTACTGTAATTCTTTCTGCTCCCCTGGGAAACGTTATCAGATAGCTCCAAAATCTATCAGAGATGTGTGTGCGAAAGCAGCACCACAGAACATTTTATCATTAACAATACTGTCTGGAACATATGTAGAGAATGAACATTTAATAATGCTCCATCCCCTAGATACAAATAAACACATTTGTGACTTCTCTTTCTATAGCCTAAACACACCAGGTTTTTGGACTCTCTGGAAAGTATGACTATGAAAGCAGTTACAAGAATCGTAAGTGCTAAACACTTTGGAATAACTGACCCAATTACTGGCTCCAAGCAATGGGAACTTCAGCTGAAAAACCCTAATTCAAATCCCACTGAAGCCCATGGAAATAGATTTTGAGAGGCTGTGGGTGGGAACCTTTGCCAGCTGGCTCCTGTGTCCCTGGGCATCACTGCACCGCTGGACCACAAAGTCACCAAAAACAACTTGGAAGGAGCTGATTCAAAACCCACTCTGACCTGAAGCTCTGCTGGATGTAACAGTGCCATGCTGGGGCTGAATTTGCTCAGATAACGTATGCAGCACAAAGGCATGCATGTTCCCTTCAGGGCCAAAAAGAAAACATTCCATTTATTTGTATGATGAGTCCAGTCACAGACCAAAATGCCACTGAGCCAAATGCTATTCAAGCATAAAACAAAGAAACTCCCCAGTCGCATAAATTTACAGCCCAGCTGTCACCTTTCGCACCTTCCACACCCACAGCCCACCTGCAGTGCCACCAAATCTTGCAGAACAGAGGGTTCTTGACTTTAAACCCTTCTAATTATTAACACTGCCGTACATTGGGGCTTTTTCCCCATAGCAGAGCTTCATTTAGCCCTCTCCAATCAGTGAAAACATCACACTTGAAAAAAATAAAATTAAAATTAACCCCTATTTCCATTATCTCAGAGGATAGAGAGGCTGGAGCCAATGTGCATCCCTGTGATATGCTGAAAATACGAAAAATGGGAAAAAAATTTGTCATGTTTCACATTTGAGTTCTGAGGAACTGCACAGACCAGATGCAGCAAATCCCACATCCTTGGCACAGAGGAAATCGTTCGTAGCGCAGAGCTTTGCCTGAAAAAGCCGTAGCACTAAGTTTAGTTTGCATATTCCTTTCTTTGCCATATTCATAATTCTGTGTTTTGCTGCAATCCGGGTATCCTATGCTTATATGTGCATGGAAAACTGCCTGCCCTTTGATAATGCCCTGGCTACTGATCTTGTAGGGGAAGCATTTTCTCATATGTCCCTAGGTGTTAGATACGCTGGCAATTCCCTCTCTGTATCTGATGCCCAGGTGGAAGGCAAATGCTCTTCCTGGATGCTCAGCAACTCCACTGCCTCTGGAAAAACCACAGATAGGAAGGTGGGAACACAGTTTTTTTGAGGACTGCGGAGCAAATCCCAGTCTACCACTCCAGCAGCTTTCAGTGACATCTTGAATTGCATCAACTCCACTCAGACCCTTCTGGGTCCCTAAGAAAATTTCCCTCTTCCTTGTCAACTCTGCAGTCTGGCTGGGCGTTTGCTCCTTTTGGGAGTCTTCCCGCCAGAACAGGGCTGCTCTGCAGCCAAGCCTTGGACAGAGCATCACATGCAATAAAACATAGTAAACCAGTCACCCCATTTGTTACAGCATAATCAGCACGGCCACCCAAAAAGAAACTGCCAGTGCTGCAGCACGCGGTGCTTTCTGCACACTAACACGTATTTCCCGCTATGGTAGATTGATACCATAGATGAAGGGTTACCCCCAGCGCTGTCACCGCAAAAGAGTCTCTGGTGTTACGTGGCACAAACCTCCCATCCTGTTTGTAACTCACATTTGACTTCTAAATGCGCTTATCATGCATTATGTCCTTTTAGCATGCCCAGGAATTTTGGGGTCCCAGCCTGAGAAATCTTTCAAGAGGTCTAATGTTGAATGGACGTTTGAAAGGTTGGACCATTTTAACGTTGGGCAGCAGGAGAAAAAATTAGAAAAAAGAGATACAAGATATCAGCAGCTTCTTTCAGAAACAGAGGCCAGTGCCCATGAAATTTGTCACTATCTTGTTAAACATCAAAACCTGCAATGTTTTGACACTACAAAGTGCACCTGTCTCTAGAAATTATTTGGAATGTCTGAATTAACCCTCTTCCATCAGGTCCAATAAACCTTCTGTAAAAATTCCTGCCTTATTTTTTGTAAAAAAATACTTCCAGCACTTAAGGATACATTTTAGGAATAGAGGTCAATATGTGTATGTCCCAAAGCTAGGATATTAATAACACTAGAGGATCTATAGTTTTCCATGAGACACGGCCTTTCAGCTACTGACTGTAAAAAATTGAATTTGTTCCAAGGGTTGTTTTTGCATAGGAAGGTGAGACTACCCTTGCAGAGGGCTTATGGGTATCCCCCTCTCATCCCAGGAGAATCTGAGCGTCCCAGAAAGGACTCTGAGCGTCTTCAGCTCCTTTTGAAAGTCAGCAGGAACTGAGCGAGGGTATACAGCCCCTCAAGGAGCCAGGATCCTGGCGAGCATGATATAATGCTGTATTGTGTCATTTGGATTTTCCCACATACTATTCTAGGAGGAAAAAAGCCTTTGACAGACTGGGATCAATTAATTTTAGATAATACGTGCATTTCCCTGAGCACCAAAGACCTCCAAATATACTTTTTCCTTGTATCCTGCTGAGACAATCCTTGCCAAAGCAGTTCTCTCTATGCATCTTGGCAAGTTATTTTCACTAAATAATATATCCTGCACAATTTCCTTGGTGAAATGTAATCAAATGGCAAAATGGTCCCAAGACCTAAAAGAAAATGCTAAAAAAACATAACAACTACTAAAAGTTAGCACTGTCCAGGGTGCAGAGTCTCGTAAGAAGAAACAATAAACATGGAACACCGAGATAAACAGAGGTGGAAAACGGTGTCTTTAACGATTATGTTACTTTTATTTCCAAACAGAAACATAAATCCTAATGCACTCTGTGCATATCCATATTCATATCCGGAATAAATTTATTTGTGCTCAAAGAACAAGTCCCTATACTTAAGAATGAGGAAGTTGAGTCAGCATGCGTAAGATTCGGTTTTGGCTTAAGTTCAGCCATATTTTAAAATGAGAGTTGGTGATCACTTCCAGTAGTAGCAACAGCAGCAAGAAATCAAAGAACTGTGTTTGGTTTTAAGTTCAACTGCTTGCTAAAACATTTCCTTTATGTCAGCTACAAAATGAGTTCTAACACTGCAGAGATGGACAGGTTGCCATTGGGCTATCTTGAGATAGTTTCCTAGAGATCAAACTATGTTATATTCCCTGCAAAAGAGTAGAAAGCGTATGTAAACACATCTAGATCATGCCAATGCATGTGGCAACATGCAAACAACTTTTAATTCATTGTCCTATGTTCAGTGTTCAAGTGCCCAAAATATCTAAGCTAACCTTGAGAAAGAGACAGCATTTTTTCATGGTCCACAAAGAGACAGAAACTCCTTCATCAAAAGAAAATTACTCTGATCTTTCTGCTGCTTTAAGAGCAGGTTGCAACACACTTGTGGCAGACATCACGCATGTGATAAATGGGGGGATACCGTAATAAGGTGTCAGGATACATGGATATAATGCCAGTTTTTCCCCCAGAGTTTTATGAACGATATAGGGTCCAAGAGCGCCTCACGCTCTGAAGCGAGATAGGTCCATCAGCTCTTGAAAAAAACTATGAAGTCCTTGATTAGCCCCCAGCCCCCTAAAGATAAAAGATAAATTACAAAATGGAGGTGGAACAGAAAGAAGAAGGATGATCAAAGGCCAACTCAAGGATAAAAGTAGTGGTGGAAAAGCTTAGGGCAAAGAATAGAAATGTTAGGGGGAAAAAAGCTGAAGGAAGAGGGTTAGAGAGAACAGGGGTAGAGACTGAGGAGGGCAATGTGTGATAGCTCTGAAACATATGCAAAAGGACAAAGGTGTGAAGCAAACAGCCTGGAATCCTGGCAGAAATTACCTGGAATTAGGTACTAAGGAAGAGTCCCCAAACTGCCATTTGATCATGTCATAGAATTAACTGCCTTGATCAAATTGTCTTCTGATTTACTCTCCAGGAACCAATCACTGGCAATAATTGAAAAAAAGGTGGTGAACATTATCCTAATTTGGTCCTTCCTCTTTCTAAGCAGTTCAAGGCAATCTTTCAGAAGTAAGATTTTACTGAAGAGTTTATCTGAAAGTATTTCTTTCAGTTCTTTAGTGTTTGCTACATGACATATAGGTGCCTGGAATCTGGACACTTAGAAGCAAAGAACTTTCTCACTAAGGACCCAGGCATGTTCTTGCAAACTGAGCTGGAGCAATTTCAGAAACTACTGCCCCATCCTTTCAATACCATTCATAAATGAAAAGTCCCCACCAACAAGCTGCCAAAGGAGCAGTTTAAGCTACGCAGTTTTGCATTGCATAGATATGGATTAGGTATGCTCTTATGGATGGTTACTGCGTCTCAGCTATGAGCGGAATAGTAATTTCCATCTCTTAGCTGGTAAGCAGAAGTTGAGAGTAGTAGCTTTTTAACTTCTTTTGACCCACAAGAACATACCGATTTATATTTTTCCTTGCTTTAGTGTTAATATCGCACATTGTTTTCCAGCAAGTGCTGCACATTTAAGGCCTCGTGAGTGTCAGTGCTGCCCAACTAGAATCCCAAAGGGATCACGAGCCGGGACGTAATGGCAACAAAGCAAGGGATAAAAAGAGTGTTTTAAAAAAACATAGGCTTATAGGATAATTCAGGTTCAAAGGGACCTCAAAAAATCATCTAGTCAACCTTTGACTCTCACCCAGTTTTGCCTGCTTGCCAAAAGCACCCAACTTTCTCTTAAGCAAAGCTGTAGGAACAGCCTTTTATTAGCGTATGTGTCTTGAACAGATGTGACAGATTTTGTTGTTCTTTCTTTTCAATTTTTCTCTAATTTCATACCTTCAAGAAAAGACAGTGCTTAAATATTATGAATGTATTATAATTATTCTCACCGTATGCTAGTCTATAAACAGATTAAAAACCCACAGATAAATAAACTGCAGATATTTTGTACCAGTTGCTGCTTTGATACACGCATTGCATGGGAAAGATTTTTGGGTTTGTGAAGAAAAGATCACCTCAGAAAGATTCAGCCCAGTTGTCCATTCATGACAACATTCGCGTTACGGCGAGCGTGTAACCGCAGTCCTTTCCTGACCACTTTGAACAGTACGTGCAGTAACACTTTTTAAACTCTGTTTGAGCAAAAAAGAAAGTATGTTTGCATCTCACGTGACTCGTTAACTCAACAGAACCATCATATATCAATCAAGCTGCATATAAAGAGGAATATAATATCACAATGAGTCTGTAGTCCTGTTTCTAATTAACATGGCTTAACCAGCCACAAAGAGCAGTCTCACTGTGTAAGCACACTCCTGTGACTGTCACATAAAAAATAATCTGGAAAGGTTAAAAGGATTTCAGTCCAAAAACCTTGTTATTTTTTCATCATCACAGCTCAATTTCTTTTCAACCTGCAGCTTTTGAAGGGAGCAGTTGAGAGCAGTATTTGAAGACCAAGAGCTAGCGTCATCATTACCCGTATGCAAAACAGACATAGTATTTGCTTCCCACAAAAGGACATTGTGATTCTTTCATTATAAGTAGTAAAATGCTTTGCAACCCACAGATGGAGAACACTGTCTGAAGTCAATCTATTCTTATTCACAAGAATGTTTTTGCTTTTCAGTCCACTTCTAGACTGCCATTGACATGTTTCGCTCTTTCTTATTCCTACAGAATCTTCTGCTGTTTGGTCTTTAGTTTGTACTTTTATCCTTATCCTTGAGAGCAGATTACACCGGGTTGTGGCACAATGCGTTGCACACTTGCCCTGCTGAGTTTTACAGAGCCCCACCATTTTATGACATCACTCGGAAGAAAATTTTCAATTTCGTAAATCCTATTATCATTCACCTTTACAAACTAGCTGTTTGCAATCTGAGCTCTGCATTCCTTAACTAACAATCCCCACAGAAGAGTAACACTGTCTGACTTTAGTCTACCAGATTTCTCGTGTAGTTATTCTATTTTTTTAAGAATATCTCTTGTTTATCCAAGAACAACAAAATACAACTGAAGACAGGAAAGGAATAAATAAATAGCATTTTTACCCACACCTATACTGCACCCAGCACTCTGTCAAGAGAAACCATCCTGAATCTTCTGTCCTGAGGCATTAAAGCAAAGGTCACAATAACTTGTGCTCATGAAAGAGCCTGTGGCTTTTCCCATAAGCTTCAGGTGACAACTGCAGAACCTTGGACAAAATCCAACTCAGGAAATTGCCTTCTAACTACATCAAATAATTTCTACAGATTCAACTCAGTAATGTATTTTTCTCCACTCTCCATCTTAAGCTCCTGTTGCTGGGCAGTCTTCAGTAACATGAACATTTCACCCAAGAGTTGTTTCGAATTCCAAGCACTCCTTAACAGTTAAATTTCACAAAGTATTTTAGCAACTGGGTTCAAAGCTCCAGCTTTTCTTTTTGCCATCTTACGTTAAAGAAATAACTTCTTGTGCTAACACAATATTTTCCTAAAGTCTGTATCTAAATTCACAATTGGTAATTTCTTGTTCCCTTTTATTTATTTTTCTTCTACAAATTATGAAAAATAATTTCTTCTTTAACCTGTCTGGTTAGAGCGTGATTGTGAATTCTTAGCATGAGGAAAGCAAAGAGCTGTTCCTTTGTTTTTAACACAGCGGATCTAATGGACAGCACATTTGCAGCTGATTACCATAAACCTGAATCATTTAGAGAAGGAAAATGGGCAAGGGTTGACACTTTCAGCTGCTTGAAAACGCAAGTAGACTCCCTGAATTAGCTTGTCATGCCATTCCGAGCCTGAAATTTATGGGGAAAATTAGGACCGAGGTTCTGTAAATATTATGGCTGAAAGTTTTGGAAAAAACTTAAACACAGAAAAGCCACTAGAGAGCACCGTCCAGGTCTGCTGTCCCACAGCAATTTCATAGTTGAACATTGTCTGTCTCTCTCCATCAGCAGCCCCTGCGCAGTGACCCCTTCTGAGGAGGCCCCTGGTCTCGGCCAGCTCCGTTCCGGGAGCGTGAACAGGGTGAGGCTTATTCTCAATGAAGGGGGGTTTGGCCATCTTTCTTCGTGCACAAGAAGTGTCATACTAAATCACTTTTAATAGGTTTGTTTTGCAGACACATGCCTAGACCTGTTGGAAATCTCAAACAGTTCCATAAACATTGAAGGACTGTGAACTAGAAGATATATGTTTTAAAGCTACGCCCTTTTAAAAAACAGCCAGTTTCCACATTTCATTTGTGAGTTTTCCTCTGTCTTATAATACTTAATACTGGATGAAAAACATCTTTACATTCTGTGAAGAAAATATCATCTGCGGTAAAGACGAAGCCATTAAGGTTCTTTTGGTCTGCATAGACTTATTTCCTTCAACTGTGTACATCTTTGTCCACACTTAGTTTTAGATGATAATATTATTCCCTGCAAAGTATTTCAAATGATATATCAAGTACTTATTCGATCAAAGAGCTGCCATAAAATAGTCTTAAAATGGAGGATTAAGATCCCCAAAGTCAGTCAGTGACAGTAGTATAATTTCATATACAATCTTAATACAGCCATAGGTATATGCAGTTTTGAATACCATTTTCATATACTGTTTCCTCAATATAGCATCTCCTTATGATCTCAAAAGGACATGCGAAACTCAGCACGAAATAAAGACCAAATAATATTTTCACAGATAAACCACAGGAAGGAGAATAAAGTTTTTCCGTACATTTTGAAATTCTAGGTATTTAATAAATTTCAGCTTGTAATATGCGCAGGTGATTTGGGGGTTTTGTGGGGGGAGGGACAACTGGAGGGGTACTTTTTTTGTTTAAATTGGACAACAATTATATTTTTGACAAGTGATAATCCATGAGGGAAGTCCCCTTTACTAGGAAGCATTAACCCCTAAATGCAACCCTAATATGATACACAGTATGTTGCACACTAAACAGTCCTCTCTGAGGTTATCAGGAACTGTAGTATACTACATGTACTTTCATTAATCTTCAATATTCAAGTTTGGGTTTGTTTTTTTTTTTTTCTTTGCAACTTTAATGCTCTTCTAACACTTTGTTTTGTTTTTTTAATGTAATATACTATACACATGCTCATGAAGATGAAGGTAACTAACGAGCAATATTTTCACAAAAATATATTTTGTTTCATAGACTATGGAATAATTTAACAAGTATGCATACATACCAGGAACAATTACCTAGTTCTGCAATATATTTCATCTATTACATTGTATTTCTCTTTCTAAACACCTACTGTACAAAATTCTCCCAACTGATTCTCATAAAATACAATAGCATCGCCTGGGTGATCATTATGAAGAGTTATATTTCTGATTTAAACTGTTTCAAGCCGAATAAAATAAGGCAAATTCTGTTCCCATATACTTTAATGTAAAATTTGCTTAATAAATTATTACTTAGTGGAATTCCACAAAGCTTTTGTAATGAAATCCAGAACAAGAGGAAAGCCCTCGGTCATATTGAATTTACAGAAAAGTTTTCTGTAATGTGTCCATTTCGTAGAACGCTGTTCATCTCACAGTCTTTATGCTTTCAAATATGTGTACATCATAAACTACAGTGGTATTCATAACTAAACCCAAGAAAATAGAATTTTTCCCCCCTTTTCTTTTCTTAGCAGTTTTTTCAGCTTTTTCCTTCAGCAAGTTATTTAAAATGTCTTTTTCTACTTTCAGAACTTATTTATTCTTGTCTCTCCTCAGTGAAATTATAGGGCTAATTTATATGCAGCAAACACATAAAAATTCCACAAGAATCTGCATAAATATTTCTCTATCCTTTTATATAATATCTCATTGTTACAGTACTTGATTTCTCTACAGTTTTAACAAAATACATGTTCCACACTTCTCAATAAATCATGAGAGAATAAATATTAGATACAAAACAAGGCAAGGTGTGAAAAGTTAGAAATACTGATATGGCTCTCCTAAACAAACAAACAAAAAAGAACAACTCTTCAAAAAAACAATCCTTTCTATCCATCTGACAATCTTAGAGCCCATATTATGCAGAGTCCAACTCAACACACAACACAGATGTTTTGCTCATCAAAAACTTGAAAGCTGCATGGTTTTCCACCAGAAGGGCATGTTATAAAAATATGGCAACAATCAAATTTCATTTAAATTTTCATTTAGTTTTGTTGGCCTATGCTGGATAAAGTTATAATAAATACATCATATTTTTTCCTCAAGTCTGATATTTCCCATGCCCTCAGAAACTATCATATCTGGGCTTTTGCATAAAAAGAAAAAAAAAAGAAAGAAAAAAAAGAGAAGAAGAAATATTAATTGCTTAACTTAAGGAAATGCAAAAAATTCTAAATTATTGTAAAAAATTACAGGTACACCAAAAGCATTTTTGGGATATTTTTGTCTCTCACCTGGGAATTCTCATTTTCCAGTTTCACTGTTAAAATCTAGGGATCAAATTCTGTTCTTTTTCCTTTTAGTGGCCACGTTCATTGAAATAGGAATTCATTCAGATGTATTGTGAAGTGGCAGAACAGGACATGACCCCTTAAGACAGCCACTCACTCCTCTTGTAGCCAACTGTGTAATTCCTGAATTTGATTTCCAGTGCACGTGAGGCACAAGATGTGCTTTAGGTGAAAAGAACAGGGACAAAGATCAGACACAGAGGGGGGCTGTGTTCAAGTGTTCTACAAGGACATTTGCAAAGATGTTTTCAGTTTTGGTATCTGCTGCTCTGTGAACGTGCTTTTTGAGATCAACATTTGTGAATGCAAGTGAGACTTGATGATCATTTTCATCTTGTTAGGATGGGTTTGAAACAACATGAACCAATCACTCCCTCAGAAAAAGGCGAAAGCCTCTTTGAAAGGCGCTTCTGTCTGTCTGTCTGAGGTGATGCTTTTGCAGGCATTAGAAATTTTGCTCCAGTTGTATGACCTTTGAGAATGTTCCCCTATTTTTGCATTCTTTGGTCTCGGAATTTTATATCTCAGAGTAGAAGAATAAAAGAACAATTCTAATCGAAGCATTGCCAGAATTTTCTGCCTGTCCCTTTTCCTTTCTATTACAGACCCAAATTTTATTAAAAAACCCCAAACAAACAAACAAACAAAACCAAAAAACAAAACCAAACCAACCAACCAAAAAAACCCCACACCAAAACAACCAAGCTTTTACACAAAACCAAGGGTATTCTTTCTCTTTTAAGAACAAGATGATACATTTCAGCAATTGGCATATGGATAAGGGAATAGAAATGATTGTGTGTTCAGGCCTACCGTTATTACTAAAGCTCTGTCTGGATTCAGTGGGAAATGTCTCTGAGATCAGATCACTGAATTTAAAGAAAGAATCTTCGCGCAATCCCATGATGTTGTGTTATCTATGTAATGTGCAAACCCACAAGCCCAGACACCAGCACTGAGCGTGAATCCCTTTATTTCCTAGGTCATTCTTTTCTAATAAAACAATGATTCCCGAGACTTCCAGTCAACAGATCACTCTCAGCCCTAAGAATTTCTCCCCAGGCACCAGGCCCTCTTTTCAAGAAAATATTCTTGAAACAGTATAGAGGTAATACAAACTTAACTCACTTTTGCACAACTTAGTAGACCTTTCCTGATCACATTTGCGATCCAGAAGACACCAGATTGATCTTTGTAGGTATAATTCCTCCAATCACTGTGGCTGGATAATCTTCCCCCTTAGCTAAACAAATCAACTTGAGCTAAAGTATCAATAATTCAGTTACGTGGGTTTTTCTTAGTTTGGTTTTGTACTAACCAGGAAACTGGTTAGTTGTACTAACCAGGCTGAACACATAATTTTCTGTCCTTCCAACCCTCGCTGCGTTCAGTTTCCTGACAGCCTGAACACATCTTCAGCTGCTAGTGAACAAAAAAGGGATGTATCCACATGCATCTTTCCCTGTCTCTTGTCAGGTGCTCCAGTGAAAACAGAATTATAGGAAGTACTTAACAGAAGACCCTTTTGTAGTGAACTCATTATCTTCTGAAAGGTCTTTATTTCAATGCAACTTCCTTTCCATTCGTATGATTTGTATTTCCTGCCAGTCTAAGGACTTTCTATATTATTTCCATTTCATAAATCCATCATATGAGATAGGTTTAAGGAAGTCAATAATATTATAATTTTTTTCTCCATTCATCTTTAGAAAGGACATTTTGTTTGAACTTCTACATTAGTGATGAAAAAATTGACTGCAGTTGTGCAGAAGAACCTAGTTATTAAAATCTGAATTAATCATATAAAAGGGAAACCCTCATTGCCTTTTAATGTAGTAACCACAAGATCTGATTCTCTTTGTTCTGGGTTTTGTCTTTGCTCTCATAATCTTGGAGGCTTTTTTCTCTCAAATACTACTATTTATGGTCTACGAACTACCTGGGATGTAACATTTAAAGTAATAATTAACATTAAAAGACGTCACAAATTCTTGGTGAGTTCTTAAATTCAAATCAAACCTTAACTTCAGATTTTAAGAAAAGACTTGCATTTTTTTTCCTCCTTTTCAAGGGGAAAATGTAGGTCACTCTGCTGGAGAAACCGTATTGAAGTCATTGGAGTTATACCAACAGATAATTTGACTCAGAAGGTATCGGTGTTTGAATGCTGCAATACTGCCCAATTTAATTATTTAGAAGACACAAGCCTATATATCTTGTTCAGCTCTCACTGAAAAGTAAAACAAAGGACATGTTTCTCTGTGTATCAAGGGTATAGTGATGTTCTTCTGAATCCCTGGAGATGGAGGAATAAAGACCTGATAAAATGTTGAAGGTAAAAGGACGCTGTCACGTTTTGGGTCTGGTCACAAAGTCCAGGTGGATGAGGCATTTTCTGGGCAACCAGCAAAAACATGAAGAGCACAGGACAGGTTTGTGGCAGAACTCTTTCATCATCCAGACAACCACTGGGAAAGGAAGGCAGCAGGAACATATTGGCAGCAAAACCTTGAAATGTCCTGGTGACACTTTTGTTTCTATAAAAGGTGAAGAAAGCAAGTAAAGGAAAAGGTCTTCTGGCCGCCTTTCTGGCCAGCCTGGAAGAACTGGTTAAGAATGTGCAGATGCAAAGTAACCTGTCTGAGAGTTCTGAGCATGAAGCAGATGACAGAATTAACCATCCTCAGACAGTTAGAAAGGAGAACACAAACATCATAAATCATGGAGCTCAGGACAGCAGAGTGCAATAAACACTGGGAGGCAGAAGCGCTAGATTTTTACATAATGACAGTAAAAAAGGGAAAGGGAATTGGGGAGAGCTGGTAGTGCTGTTAAAACAAAAAAAAAAAAAAAAAAAAAAAAAAACCAGAAAAAAAAAAAAAAAAAAAAACACCAAAAAAAAAAAAGAAAACTCATAGGTGTAAAATATCCTGAAGTCTATTATCGACAGTCCAGGGATAAAATTAGAAAGGCAAAACATAACTTGTGAGAAGATAAAATATAGGAGAAAATATTCCCTATTTATGTTATAAGTAGTAGAAGATTAAGAAAAATGTTGGTCTATTCTTCGACAGGAATCTTGAGAAGGTCACAGTGTTAATGACATCTCTGCTTCTGTCTTCACAGAAATGTCAAGTGTGATCTTCAGCTAACAAAATTAGCAGCAGAGACAGACAGATGAGTGATAAAACCAAAACAGTGACAAACAGATTAGAAAAGAGGTAAATGAGAGGTTTTAATTAAGATAGGCTCACTGAAATGTCTCTGTGGGTATTTTCCTTCAGCCAGATCTTTATCCCAGGGCTGATAAATGATTACCTTTTGAAAACTTGTCAAAAATAAGTAAGGCTCAACAAAAGTGGGAGAAGTCCACTTCTACATCTATTTTTAAAAAACGGAAAAGAGAGGAGAGACAGGAAAGGGGAAAGAAAACCACTCAGCTTAATTTCAGTTCCAGAAAAATCCTGGAACAAATCGTCAAACAAATCATTCACAAACACCTAAAAGACAGCAAAGGCATAGGTGACTGCCAACACGGATCTTTCAACATCAGATCACACTAAATGAATTCGATCTTTTGTATGGGAAACTGATGATAATTGTTTAGATGTAACAGCGGAAAATAAGTAGGCAAAAATAACCATAAGTCAAAACTAAATTTCACTGAGCTGAGTATCCTTTCTCTAACAGAAACCACTAACAGGTGTCAGGGAGGAACATGAAAAAATACAGTAAGTATATACTTAACTTTCCTGCGGTGAGCTGTCCTGGTTCCAACAAATATAGAGCTTAATGACTTTTGGAGCTGGAAGTTGTATCAACAACTATGTCGGGCTATTCCATTCAAAACGAAAGGCTATTTTAAATAAAATTCTGCAGAATCTGCTATTATACTACGTTTTCATAAATAACTTGTATGACATTATAGATATTTACATATTTACTAAATTGGAGAAATTTCAAGCACTGAAAGGCCTAGGACTAAAACTCCAAATAATTTTGACAGATTAGAGAACTCTCCTGAGTTCAACCGGAATTGATACGAGGGGGGTGGGAGAGTTGTGCGCTTAGATTACACTACACAAATGCAGGACATGGAATGTCAGATTTGCACGGCTGTAAAAGGTCTGAGGATTAAAGCGGGTCAGATCTGAGCATGTGCCAATGACGTTGCCAAAGGGCTGGTGCAGCATCCATGGAGTACGTCTTCAGTTACAAGCACTGCTCCTCACAAATAGTCTAGGCCATCTGGAAGAGGTCCAGGGAGCAATAAGAATGATAGAATTCAAGAAAACATTGTTCAAGAAAGGTTGAAGGGGTCATTTAATCTAAAGGACAGAAGCCTAAAAGGAGATTTAACAGTTTTCAGATGTACAAAGGGTAGCAGTAAGGCAGAAACTAAGCAATCCTCTGTGACCACTAGGGACAAAGCAAGAAGTTTCACACTTAAATACCAACAAGGAAAATTTAAAACCAGGCACTCGAAAAACTTTTGAGCAACTTTTGTCCACAAAAACAGCTCAGTCTCTATCACAGAGGTTTATCATGGAAAAAGTTAGGCAAAGACCTATCAAAAAAGGTTTAGGCATAAATGACACAGCTTCAGGTAAGGGGGATGGCATCCTGAGCATGTTCCTGCTTTATTTTCTGTGAACTTAGAAGCTAATTTTCTCCATATTTTTGGATAAAGGCAAATAACTACTGGAAAAAATCACCAACGGATGTAGTAGATTCTCAATTACTTCTAGTTGCATTAGAAGACACAAGTCCATCCCATGAAATATGCTGTCTTGCAACAGATGATTACTTGGCAGAAATTACTGACACTGACTTCATGTTCTTTCTTCTAAAGGAGGTGAGACTACATGGCTCTAATGGTTTCTTCTGGCCTTGGCATTTGGGAAACTACAAATAGATTAACTCAAACACTCACTTGGTGTACTATCAAAGATACTGCTGAATTTTTGTTTCACAATGTTGTACCGCAATGTTACACGCAAGGCTCTGAACGGACAAGAAGCAGTGGTCTGAAACTGAAATACAGGAAAGTCCATTCAAACTTCAGAATAAAACTCTTTTATGCTGACAGTGATCAAATACTGCAATGCATTGCCCAGAGTTGTTATGGAGTCTCCATCCTTGGAGATATTCAAAACCCTGAGCAAGCGGCTGCAGTTGACCCTGCTTTGAGCAGGGGTTTGGACTGCAGAGTCTCCAGAGGCACTTTCTATCCTCGACCTCCTGTGACTCTGTGAGATCCTGTGAATCCTAGATTGCAACTACATTAAATGCATCTTTTACAGATCAATCAAGCGAAAACTCTGAAGCATTCAAGAATGAAAGCGAAAAAAACCAACCCTATGTGAAGAGCATTTTCTCTCCTGTTGTAGTCCACATGGAATTTTTTTCTGCTGCATCCTAATTATTTTTGTTCCAACCGGATGGTTTTTCTAATAAAAATTAGGCTGTTTTCTGCTGTCAAGAGAGTGGGAAACAGATTTGGTGAAAGCTAAGTCACAGGTTTTCTAAGATGCCACCTCACAAATATGCACTAAGCAGTGATGCAAAAAAGTCTAAGAAGGCTTGGTAAAAAGGGGAACCTGATGAGATGGTCCACATGAGTTGGAAGTTATAAAGACCAATTTTGCACAATATTTTAGAATAGATAATATGAAATTACAAATGAGAAAAACAGAAGTTCACAGTGGAATATGCTTAAAAGGAAAATTGACAAAATACTGGAAAATGTTCAGTGTGCATAGAAAGAGAGGGAATGGAGGCAAAGCCAGAAGGAATCAGCTTCCATAGCCCAGTGAGGGATGCTGACAGGTTCTAGACCCTCACCACCAAAATCTGGAGTTTTGCCATATGCAAGTCATGTCTTGTGACTGATAGAAACCCAATTATCCTGTGGCTGAGGGTTCATCAGTAATGGTTCTTTTTAAAGGCTCCCAAAGAAGGATTGTCTTTACCCCGAGGACAGTGGAAACAGGACAACCTAACTAACCCAATTCACCATCGTGCCCATTTTTTCAGAACAAGAATCACCTCCTTTGATTTATCTGATCCCTCAGAAGAAACCACAGACATATGTAGCACAAACAAGCTCTTCCCATGATTCAAGGAAGAATTAGATGCTTCTGAATGGGTGTGAGAATCACCAGTAAATATAGTGAGCACTGTGCTAATCACAGGTCATAGCAACAAGATGGCATGTTGTCCCCTGGCTGAAACTGTGCACGAAAGGCTTGTGCAAGTCAGACACAGGCTCAAACTGTCTCTTGGATGTTGGCATTTATACCAACTATTTTGGAAATAGAAGACTCCTTAATTCATTTAAATGGCTAAAAAATGGAAGTGGTGATTGTCATTTATGTTATAGATTAGAAGTTAAGTGCTTTCATGCAGGAAATAGAAACTCTGAACACAAGACCTTCTCCAGCTGCTGGTTCAAACTCAAAATTTCCATCTTCCACCAGCATGGCTTAACATTATGTTCTAAAAGGAATGTTTGGATGGGAATCACTTTCCTGCAGAAGCTGTGTCATCCTACAATAAAGAATTCACTGTTCTCATATACTAATATATTTACTACTCAAATTTACTAACAAATTGAGAATGTAATTTCATTTGAAAATGAAAAATAAAGGCAAAGTCACTATTAAAGAGAATTCATCTGTGAATGGCAAATTGCCTCCTGGAGCAAATGCACTCATTATGCTCAAAGAAAGGATGAGATCTCCCACAGTTAAATAAAACTAGTAGGAAAAATAATTGCTTGATAAATCAGACTAATTAAATTTTGCACATATGAATGCTACCGCACCTCTGTCTTCAGTGCAACAAGGCCAGCCCTGTAGCATAGAAACAGCACATAAAGCTCAGCCCTTTACTCCCTGTAAAATCTATTACTGAAAGAAATGGCACACCTTTTCCCTATTAGCTCTTCATTAATGAAGGATGGGAAAATCATGCCCCACAAAGCTACTGGGATCAGAGCAGTCAAAAACAGTGGTGACACTATCTAGTTCCTGTTCAGCTTCTGCCAGTATTCCACCGATGATTAGTGTGTCTTCTAGCATTTTAAAAACATCTTATTTTAAAATGATAGACTCTGTTTTCCTTGGGGAACCTGCTGAGAGGTCATTTGTTAGTTGGTCTGCCTTATATGTTCATTTTTGCGTACAAGGTAAATACCACTGTTTCCAGTTATAACCTTCCATAGGACAGATACTTCCCCATGAGACCTTTAAACTTTACAGGTACTCTGATTGCTCTGTATTAGTACTGAAAGAAAGCTTCTACAATTATCCTTTCGAAGTCTAAAAATTAATTCTTGACCATTTGAAATAGTTTGTGATTAGGCTATCTAAACACAGTTACCTACGCGTAGGCGCACACACACGCATCAGTTGTTCATCCGCCCGCCGTACTCAGCGGAAATCTGGCCAATGCAACATAGAGCATGACTGAGTTCACCCTCACCGAGGGAACCAGCAGCTGCTGAGCCCAATCACTCACTCGGCTCCAGTGAGTCCAGGCTCGATCTTTATTGACTCTGCTAAGGGCTTTGATACTGAGGGCTCAATCCATCGCCCACGCAGAGGGAGGCAGTCCCATCTGAGATGAGACAGCGTAGCCTGCCTGTCCTCCTGCTGGCCATAGGTCATAGGACAGGTCACCGAGACCCGTCAACGTGTCTCGCATGCTCTAGGGCATCTGAAATGGTGGCAGTTCCTGTGTGGGGACGACTGAAGCAAGCCTCTAGCCCACGAACAGACTCCTACAGGTAGGCGTAACAAATTTAGGTATCTCAGTTGCCAGCTGAATCGCTGGAATTTAGGAATTTGAACAGGAGCTATATCTGGAAATGCCAGTTACTGCCACAGTGCATGCAGCACTCATACGAAGTGGCTTATGATGGTTTCCCTTCTATAATTCCAAGAGGAGACTAACAGGAGAAAAGCACAGCACAAGCTCATTTGTATACATTTCTCAAGAGAACAAGGATGTATTGCACACACTGTCTTCTGAACCAATCAAGCAGAAAGCACCAGTACTCACTTTCAGAAGCATTACAGAAGAGAGATCCTGGGGTTGAAGGGTCACTTTAGGGAATAGTTCTATGGTCAGATTTAGACAGTCACGAACTAACTCACTCCATGTTTCATATCACCTCAGGTTTGCAAGCCGTCTAGATGCATTATTGTAGGATAGTATTTGAGCTAAAAATTCACACCCCTCAGCTGCTTCATGCAGGCTCAGTAGGTGCCAAACTTGGCTACACGCCAAGCTAGAGCTGGCCTATGCTGCAGTGTCTCGGAGCATGGATGGCACCAGATAGTAACCTTTGATCATTTAGAGATGTATTCAAACATTTTGGTGCTGACCCCCTTACTGTAAAATCACCACAATTTTTGTAAATTGAGGGGTCAGGCAGCAAAAGACCCATGATGCAATGTGGTAACGTATCTACATAGAAACACAACTTCAGCTTTTGACAGCCTATATTCGACAAAAAAGAGAAGTTGCCTTTCATTAAGAAAATCTAAGCAAAAAAATAGTTATTTTGCCAGTAGCCTAATGTTCTGTAAAAATCAGTTCCCTAAACCAGTTTCCCTAAAAAACTTCAGACAATCTTATTACCCATGTGATCTCTGTGAATTTAGTCTCCTCTTAACTTCTCCGCTCCAGCATTTTTGTAAGAATTGAGCATAATAAATGTGGTTATGGACGCAGATTTACCCAGGTCTGGTTCCCGAAGTAACTTCTCCAGTAGGTGGTTAGCTATTCTGTTACATTAGATGCTGCTAGACGACCGAGTAACGTCTTCGCGCTTCTTCCCAACATGCCTCTTGTGTGTATGTGTCACGTCTGGCAAAGATCATAGTGCCCACTGAGAGCAAGAAGACATGCAGCAGATGCTCGACTGCATTTCTTTTCCTGCTTCACTGCAGTGACTGCTCTGAGAAATAAACAATCCCCTCAGTAAAATAAACTGCTGCAAATGCTCACTGTGCGTTGTAGCATTCGATTATTACCTTGCTCATTCTCTTTCCTTTAACAGCTTTGTTCAAATTCCCCTACCAATCTATATAGTCCTGAATTTTTAATCAGCTATACCTCTTCTCTCCAGGCAGACCCCACACTTTCTTTTTGCTCTAAGACTGTTTTCTCTCTTTTCCAAAACAGTTCTCAATGTCTATATGTAGGATTGTTTTATTGGTTCTGTAAGGCACTTATTCTTGGAATAAGTTCCTGCTTTTTGACTAGGGGATGACATGTTCTATAAAGTATTCAGTCCCTAAATCAGACAGTGAGAGAAAAAACTATGATGTCTCCTATTTTCAGAATTGAAAGAGCAGCTGATGTCAAAAAGCAAACTAAAAAAAAGGTGACTTTAAAACAATATGTTTCACGAGGACACTGCCTTTTAGGGTCAATGTCCAATTTATCTCAGTGCACATGCAGGGTGAGGACTGCAAAGTAAGACTAATGAGCATGGCAGAAACATACGCAGTAATTCATCATCATAACAAAGCATAGCACAATTATCTGGAATTTCAGGTGCCTGTAGGTTTAACACAATTACACGGAAACAAATTGTTTGGTCTGCTCAGTTAGAAGTGCAAGAATGCTAGACTAAAAAATAGAAGGGGATTGTTGCCACCTATATATACAAATCATCCTTTTATGATATGGCAAATGTACAATTTGGCTTTCTTTTTTTTGGTTTGTACGCTGAAATTGTATTCAGTGCCTTCCCAAATAGGTCTCCTTGTTCTGCAACAGGACATGTCACAGAAAACATAGGAAGAAGAGGCATTTGGCTGCAGGGATAGAGGAGTTAATGGATATAACCACACCACCTTGCTCTTGCTTGCCAAAGACTTTCATACAGCAATAGTTCTCAAGTAAGACTGGAAGGAAGGGAAACCTTTAATTAGTTGGAATTTACTTACTTCAAAAAAATTGTCTCTGCTTGGCGTTTCTTACTGAGAAAAGACTAACATCAGCATCATCTTGTGAATAATTGGGTTTGGTCCTGTTCCTGGCTTTCAGCTATCTGGAGTACAGTTTAGGCTGCTGTTTATTTGACTTTCCTCCCGGAGGACCACTCTTCTGCAGGAGGATTAAAGCTATGCAGTGCTTACACAGACATTTCTTGCACTTCTCATAGCAGAGAACAAGACCCATTCTGAGTAAGCACTAATAATAGACAACACTGCAAGTAGCTGCTGGGAGATGCCTGAGAGACAGAATACTGAAGGCAAAGTCACTGCTGAAAGGAGCAGATAGATGCACTTGCTATCACAGATCTCTACTGTGTTTCACTGATCACGCCACTTAGGTAAAGTGGGACTTTGAGAGCAAAAGTCTAATTAAAATAAGTGGGCGTTATATAACCATGCTTGGAAGGCAAATTTTCTGCAATATTCCTTAGTGACTAGGAGCTGCCTTTCTTTAAAGCATTTATACAGCTCAGCTCTAGCAATTTAATGGTTGGGAGGCGATAAGAAAATAAATTAGATTTTGGTACACAGCGGTCAAATTAATTTCAGGGGTATATGTAACTCTTAGCACTTAAAATCCGTAACCACGTCGTGACCCGTATCAACATTAAGGTCCCAATTTTTCAGGGAAGTTTGGATAGCACACATCACACAACTGCTTTTTAAAAGACATCATCACGCTGCAGAAATGTTCTGTATACAAATGTCATGTTTGAGGGAATACCTTAGCTCCTCCAGGTTATCCATCGTGGTTAGGACTGCACTGGTGAGGCTTCAGGGATGCATCTGGTCCAGGGAGAGGATTTACCCCTTGGTCTTTTTTGTTTTGGTTTAATTGGTTTGTTTCTGTTGCTTTCATGTTTTTCTTCCTCACCTCATTTACTTTATTGATCCTGTCTTTTCTCCTGTTTCTCTCTTTCCTGGTTACGTCTACATTAGCACCAGGATGGGATCTCCCATGGGGAGCCCCGCTCGGCCACTTTCTGCTGAGTATAACAGCCAAACTTGGCAAAGGGAAGATACTATTGCAGGAAGCAATGGGGAAAATCGCTGGGAGGGTCCAGCTTGTGTGTCACAGGTTTGGTGACCATCTGCCATGCTGCTGCAGAGTCCAGTAACAGTGCCGCCACTACGCACTGCCAGCACTTCTCTAAATTACGCCCGTGAAGGAACCATCTACGGTGCAAAGATACTTAAGCTCACTCCATATGTTTGAGCCTGGTTTGGTAGCACCGCACCATTAAAACCAGCCTGAAATTCATTTGATTGGATGGGTAAATGCTGTCAAGTTCTTTGAATTCTCACAAACCAGTTTCATCTACGCTTAACTAACAGATATAATTTTTTAAATGTAAACAACTTTCAACTAAGGATTTATTGCATTTGAATATGCTTCTTGTTGTGTTCTGTACTTTCTTATTTCACTTCCAAAGAATTTTGTGATGATTAACACATGCATTATGTGGTGCCATGTGTAATCCTCCCTTGTGACAATAATTCAAATTGCTATTTTCATACCATCTTCCTCTCTCTCACTCGTGTTTTTATTCCAGCATAACTAGAAGATCTATACCCTCAACTCATATGAACAGAAACATGTTCAAGAAAATATTTCTGGCTCCTTTTGTCAACTGGCTGCCAGCTCACACAGACTAGGGGAATGGCTAAACGAAAGTATCCGTCTACTACAGCTTTGCTTCCAGTTGCTACAGAGCTCACTTTCCCACAAATTCGGTTGGACCTTCATCTGCAGAGCTCAGGCACCCAGCAAAACAGTAACTGATCAAAAGCTGTTCATGAAAATACTCCAAGAAGATTTGTGGGTTATTTTTTTGTTCTTGTATTTCTGATCGGCACCAATGAAATATATGTGAACTCTTAAAATGACTGATTAGTCAATAAGGCATACAGTAAGCATTCGGTTCAAACAAGCAAGGAACAAGCTCATATATTTTCCACTTTTTTTTTTTTTAAACAGCAGCATAGTTTGATAGGTTGACTAATTACTGAGTTTCACCAATACCACTCAAAATAAGATGCAGCCCTACTAAACCATCATTCTGGATATCAGCAGAGAAAGAGAGCGCCTGAAAGTAACTGAAAATGGATGGAAGGGAAATAATTTTTTAGAATGTTAATTATTCTGAACCTGAACAAAGATGCAGACAGACCTGTTTCATTTTATCATTTGAATAAAAGAAATAGGGCTAAAGCTGTAAAGTCCCATAATTCTGACGGTGATGTAAGAACACATATAATATACATAGAAAACCTACACCAAGGGGAAATGCTGAAAAATCTAGGAGGGAAGAAAGTGACAGCAAAAGACATGAAATCAAGGAAGATTTGAGGCTTGTCTTGCATTTTAGTTGTCTTCGATCACATCAGTAGTAGCTCGTTACTATTCACCAAACCTATCCAGATAATGGTAAGAAAATTCAGGCGAGGAAAATTCAATGATCAGGAGCAGGCACAGATCAGGCACTTATTTTCCACAAAGCATTCTATGCACATGTCTCTACTAAGCAAAACCCAGAATAAAACCAGCAGGGTCTATGAAAATGGATGTACGAGGTGAATAACTTTTTTGAACCTCTTCAGCCAGGGCTGGCACTAGGAAACTCTATCACCCTGCATCATGGAATTCAGTCTAAAAGGACTTATTAAGACTATTAAGTCTACTGCCATGTGAGAGCAGGACTGAGAGCAGTTTCTAGCTAAGCTTTAAGTGCATGAAACAATGGCTTTTCTATTGTTTGCCTTGAAATATATCCAAGCTTGGGATTCAGCATTCAGTGGCTTGTGCTCTTCTCCACTTACAGATGCTATAGATACAATAGGAAACCACAATTTACATTAGCTGGGCATATACCAGAGTGTGCTCAATCAGTACAAATGTTTTCTCATCTGCATTTAGGGGCTATATGGATGCAGTCTCAATAGCTGCCAGGCATTAGAATGGAAAAGGCCTTAGTCTTTTACATCACAACCTAATCCCCTATTCTTTTATCCTGTTACTCCCACAGACACGGCACCCCGAGGAACATCTCCAGACAGACTCTTCCTCCTTGCTGTCAAGGTCACTTATAGAAATCTGTAGATATTCACCTAGCCTTAGTCAGTAAGCTGAAAGACATTTCACTTACCTTTGTACTTCCTCATCTAATAATGTTTCCTTCTGAATTGCCTCCAGTTCACTGCACTGTTAATTAGCTTTTATGCATTACCAGAGACGGATACATCTCAGCAGTGACTTAAGTGATTTCTCTATAGCTTCTGTTTCAGTTTCCATTCATAAGACACTTCAACCTGTATTAGTCAAATTGTTTCCCCCTTGTAATACTTTAGTGTTTACATGTCTCTCATTCTAAGGCAAAAAAAAAGGGCAGAGCAGCTGAGAAAGTAAAAGTCCAAATACTAATATTTGTCTTTGCCTGAAATACTCAATTTAGCCAGTACAATGTAACATCTTCTGAGTGTTTGTCAACGCAGTATTTTCTATGTTGTTAAACAAGAATAGCTGAGCCTTCCCTTAAATACCGATATAATGGGACCTTAGCTGTTTAGCGATATTGTTTTAAGCCAAAGTTTATACAAAAATAAAATCTCAAACCTTGCAACCACCACAATACCTATATAAGACAGTCATGTGTCACTGTGGCAAGGATTTCTTTAACAGACCGTAAGCGGCACACAGCTTCACGTGCACATCTTAAGTACATATTTATAGCTCATATACCCTTTCCATTTTTATTACCTAATTATTAGAGAGACAATTTGCATTAGTAAACAGTTCAGGCAGTGTCTGAACCTCTTAGTATTACAATGAACATGGCTATAAAATTATTTAGCTACATAATACAAGAATGTGTATGACTTACACAAATGTTGAATCATTTAGAGGTTTAAAGCAGAGGTTTCCCAAACTGGTGGTCTATAGACTCCTGTCAGTGGTCTGCAGTGAAGGTTTATAGCTGTCTGGTTACATGGTGCTCATTCCCTATGGATAGTGGGGAGAGAGGAGATTAATGAAGAACAAACATTGACCAAGAAAAAAATATTTCAGTTTATCAATAGCAGTAAAACTTTTTTTTTGCTAAAGACTGTAGCCCTACAGTTTCTCCTAATAACTTTTACATTTGATTATGATTTTTTCAAACTGATTTCTTGTTCTGAAGTTTTCTCTTTCAGACTATTTTCTCTCTTCCAATCTATCCATTTTTGAGAAAAAGACTAGAGATTATGTTATTTGTAAGGTATTTTTAACAGGCAAAACAGTTCACAATCTCAGAAATGGGTAAAAAGAGAAGTGTCAGCTGGCTTAGGAAGAAGCTTGCTGATGACCAAAATGCAAAAAGTGAGTGTACAAGGAATGTAAGCAAGAAGAGGCAATGAACCAGGAGTACAACTGCATGGTTTGGGGCAAAATCAAGAAAGCTAAAGTCGTCTGAAGCTCAAATTATGGAGGCTAAACACAAGGAGGGATTCTACAGGTCCCTGAGCCTGCAAAAGGAAGCTCAGCAAAAACGGGGGTGTGCTGATGGGCAGAGAAGAAGAACAAGTAGTGAGCAGCAGTGGAAAGGCAGGATGTCTTTTTTGCCCTCATCATCACAGGCAAAGCCTGCTTCTGGACCTCTGCATATAGTATAGTCTGCAAAGAAGGGGGACACCAGCAGCAGGGGAGCAATAGGCCAGGAATGCTTACAGGGTGGCCATACTCAAGTCAAAGGAGCTGGTTCGGATGCCCACAGAGGTGGCCGACACGACTGTGAGGCTTCTGCCTATTACCTGTGCAAAACTGCAGCAATCGGAGGAGTTCCCCGATGACTAGAAAAAAGGCTAACATAATGTCCTGTTCAGGGGAATGATGGCTGCAGCAGATACCAAGCCACAATTCAATACTCTGGGACGTTAACAAACTCAAGGACTAGGACAGCAGAAACCTCATGAAGTTCATCAAGGAAAAGTGTAAATTTCTGCCCCTGGGGAGAAATAGCCCCATGTCACAGTACAGCACTGGAACCTACAGGGCAAGTAGCAGCCCTGCAGAAAAGTACCCAGGAATGACTTATCACAGTTAATTTTAAAGAAGAATTGTATTTGTACTTCCATTTCACATGCCATCCCCTCATCTCTGCCTCTAAATTATTCTGCTTCCTTCAGTCTCTAGTTGCATGTGACTAACAGCTTCTACTAGGATCCAGCTCTCCATGCCCTCATACCTCCCACCGCAGGGGTTTCACCATCTCCAGCTTTTGCCTCCTGCATCCCAGGCCCATGTTATGAACCTGAAAACACAAGTCTAAGTACAGTCTTGGGTGCTGCTCAAAGGTTCTGTTCCTCATCTACTGTACCTCCTACCCTGCTGCCTTAGGGCAACCTTTTAGCTCCATGGCATGTTTGAGATAAAAATCCAACCTCTATTAACTAAAGAGAAAAATGCCTCAGACTACTCCATTGTCCCCAGAAGGTAAGAGCCGAAACACAAGCAGTGAGGCATGAAGTTACTGCAGTGCAACTATTCTTTGGTTGCTGCACATATACAGACTATTACCCCCAACATCTTCAGAATAATACAGAATAATTTGATCTAAGGTGATTTATCTTAATCTTAAAGGTGATTTACCCCATTGTTAAAGGTGATTTACCTTGTTGAAGCTAGGTTACCTTCCTTGTGCGTTAGAGTACTAAAACAATTGCTATAGTACAGCTGGTGCGTGTAACTCAGTAAACATGACAAAAATGAAAAGCATTTGGCAGGACAGGTTTGGACTGCAGGTGGCTGAGGCCTGTCCTGCATAGTGGACGGCCACTGGGAGGTCCTCACTGTCTGCTGTTGGGCGGACTGGAA
This sequence comes from Anarhynchus alexandrinus, assembly GCA_008711295.1. Classification (NCBI taxonomy): domain Eukaryota; kingdom Metazoa; phylum Chordata; class Aves; order Charadriiformes; family Charadriidae; genus Anarhynchus; species Anarhynchus alexandrinus. Next base: position 1,902,833 of record VUYV01000093.1, on the reverse strand, counting down.
TCACATCAGCATGGGAAACTGGGTCCCCCGGCACATCCCGGCAGTGGGCCTGCACAGATGGTAGGGGCTCGAAGCTCTTTTGGGCAGAGGAGACACTTAACTTGGGCCTCAAGACATCTGAGAGGCCAACCCAACCACAGAGCCATCAATCAGAAAGGAGAGTGGTACAAACCTTTCTAAGAAAAATAAACGCTTTTTTTTTCAGCCCATTGTGGCTTAAAAAATGTGATTAGTTTCAGGATAGCCCCAAGTATGTTTTTTAAATCAATAAAATGTTCAACAATTTTGTTTTGTCCCACTCCAGTTAAACATACCATAATTTCACCATATATAATTTCCATAAACAATTGCTGAATTTGGCACATGATTATACACATAGAAGAGTTTTTGCCTTGGTTTTGTTGTAACTGCCTCTGCAACTTTCGCAATACCCGTCCTAATAAACTCACAGTAAGAGCCACAGATAAAAAGGGTGCAGAAACAACATATACTGCTACACTGAAAACAGACCTGCAAATTGCTGGCCTCAAAACCACATTACAAATGACTTTTTTTGTTTAAATAAAATCAAGTTCAGGAGTACACTCAAGAGTACTTGTTTATCAAAACATAAAACCTTTTCAATACCACAAAATGAAGACTCAATTGCTCAAAGATCACGAGCAATTCCAAACTTCCTCAGGTCTAAAGAAAAACTGCTCTGTCTGTCTTAGTTATCCAAGTATTACAACTCACACTGCAGGATATAAAAGATTCATGTCAGCTGAGATTTAAGCTCACAAAAGTAGAACGATACTTAATGGTTAATGAACTGCATTGGAACATTCCTTAAAGCAATTTATCTTCTTCTATGTCTATGTTACAATGTATTTTGTTTCCCCCAACCAATGGGAAAACTGCAAATTCTTAAACAGGGTAGGGGATTACTGCTGCCCCAAAATTCAAGCAAAATCTGTGGGCATCCACATCTAGGCCGGTACTTCATAGAGCAAACTGGTTTCAGAAAAGCAAGAAATTTTGAGCGTTACTGGTAAGCCCTAAGCTTATAAGCAGTAATGAAAAAGAATAACTCTAATGAAAACAGTAAATTCAGTAGGAAGAACCTTTCGAGAAATGTAATTTTGGATACTAAAATACACTGTAGTGAGAAGGAAACTTGCATAAAAGATACACTGCTGCTCTTTCCAATGCCTCTGTTTTGCTTTTCACCTAGTGAGACACCAATGAACATGGAAACAATAATTATATTGGCTTCCTATAATTCTGGTCTCTCAATAGTTTTTCCTCTCAAACATGTAATGCCACAGCTGCATTCTCTGAATATTTTCAGCTTGATTATAGAGCTCCTGCAACCTGTTTTATACTCTTTGTGCCAGGCAATAACCCAAAAAACCAAAAACAGGCTAAAGTTTGGAGAGATGCTGTGAGCATAGTTTCCTAGCCACACGCACATAATCAGAATTTGCAGTGCTGTCTATGGTATCTCCCCCTAATCTAGTGCTTGGGAAAGTACAAAAATCTTAATCTAGCCATCAGTCTTTTGCCTGAGTTTACCAAAAACTTTCTATTTCCTCTAGTTACCTTGATGTCCACAGGAAAAAAGCTTGTATTCAGTTGCCCCCTACCCATTTTTTAGGCTGTTCAGACGGTGCTGCAGCTCTTACCTAGCACAGGTCCGGTAGGTCAAACCTTGCAAAATTGGGGTTTCCTGCCAGGTTTGATGGCCAACATCATTCCTTTCAGAGCAAACAATTCTGTCTTCCCCAGCCTGTGGATTCAACCTCACTCTGCCTTTATCCCTATTCCATGCTGACAGCACCTACCTGTTGGGAACACTGCTCCCACCGTAACTCCAAACCTGGTTTGCTACACACAGCTCCTCCCTTCTGCCACCTCCAAAAAACCAGCATGTTCCTGTGCTACACTATGGTGCCACAAGGATTTGTGCAACCCCAGACCAGACTGTGTCAGGGAACCAGCGCAGATTAAAGCTTAGCAAGCAAAAAAACAGCAAATATCTTTCTTCAGCAGTGCTGCATTACGCCGTCTTCAAGTATTTGTATCAGTATGGGATCAGTATTAAGAACTCTAACCTCAGAAAGTCTGAGCAGCCCCGAAGTGTAAACAATTAATATTCTAAATATCCCTTAACATACCAAGCTTGTTAGAGACCATAGTGTCTGAAGCAGGAAAGCTTAATCCTTCCCAGCTTCACTTTATCTACCTGCAGCCCAATTTTTGACTCCCAGGACATGTCTGGGAACCATCACAGCTTGGTAGCTCAGAGCTAGCGACCTCTTATCTGACAGCTCCTTCTCCAAAGGGGAAGGTGAAATGTCCAAGATCTGGCATCCCTGGTCCAGCTTAACTTGGAACACCTCAGGAGCTTCTCCCATGGGTTCTCAAACTGATCAGCATGTTTTACTTCCCTATGTACCCCTTATGCTGTCTGTTCATTTTCTGAGAGATGCAATTTTTGAACGTTGTTGAGACAGACAGGCACCACAGGCCATTTTATTTTTGGAGACTGGTGTGGATGGAGAAAAATGAGACACATATTGTGGTCTTGCTATGAACTTCATGTTTGTTCCTCAACTTTTTAGTCTCCTGGTTTAAATAGATAGATAGGTAATTCAGACTTGAAGCATCTGTTGTCTCACAGGAAAAAACATGATCATCATCACTCTAAATATTCTGCTCACGTGTAGCGATCCATACCAGGCCTTACACTTCAGAAGCTTTGCATATCGAAAACTTAATTAACAGATATAGTCCATTTCAATATGTCTTCCTCTAAAGGTTACTGCAACAACATTTCCTGAATATCCTTTAACAATTTAATGGCAGCCTGGCAGTGGTATCATGACAAATAAATTTAAGTGACATAGAGATTGCAGCGGCAGAATGCAAAGTATAATGAAGCGATGTACTTCTTATGGAGATGTGACATGAAAAACATTGACCTGTGCTCCTAAGTCATTTTCATAAGACAAAAGCTTTCTTGTTAATAAAAACAAATCAGTCAATGTTCTGAAAGACTGATATAATAAACCATCAGGGAAGCTATTCAGCTGTGTTAACTCCATTTAGCGAAACAGGAGTCATTATTATTCCACCTTTGTACTTAAAGTTTGGTGATAACATTAACTGCACTATGACTATCACTTCTTGATTAATGGGCGATACCTCCAGAAATGGCAGTGGGACTCAACTTAGAAACATATGCTACCTTGCTGGTCATATTAAACAAAGCCAGCCTGACATTAGGAACACAGGGCTGGGCTTAAATGACAGGACGGAATATTAATTGCAGAGAAGCTGAAGATAGTGCAGTGGCCCCGCATGAAATATTGCCAACTCAGAGATTGTTTATATTAAGACAAGCAACTAGAACATAAGGTGGATGAAAGCGGGGTCAGGAGTGAAAATATTCTGCATGGGAAGGGAAAAAAAAAAAGAAAAGAAAAGAAAAAAAAAATACCTTCAGTCCATGAATCCCAAAGCTGATTCCCAACAGATGGATACTATACTGCTTTGTAAGAGAAACAAAGTTGTGCCTCATAATTTCCTTTGCAAGGTAAAGAAGTTGTATTGCTACAGGCTCTAAGACTGGGAGAAATTAAGTGATTTCCAAGAAAATTGTGATGCAGGTAAAAAAGGATCACAGGCTACAATTACAAACTCTGCTTTTTAACTGTAAGCTCATCCTTCCACACACACTCAGCAGCCATCGTTTCCTGAGGAGCTGAAATGTCAGAACGATTCTTTTCTTTATCAGGCCCAACCTCATTTGCAAGTGTGTTTGCCATTCTGGTTTCTAAACGAGACAGTGTTTGGAAATATCAAGGTACCAGGAGAGATGTCACTGAAGTATTTCTGATCTGAACTGGAAATAACCTCCTGGAAGTTTTTCAAGAGACCCGAGAGACCTTCTATTTAACCACTCTTTTCCTTATCCTGCTGTGATTTTTGGAGACTTTACACACTTAAAACCCCAGTTCTGTCCTAATCTATAACACAAACAACTCCACTAAAACCAGTTAGGATTTTGTCGAATCGCGCAAGGTCCAGTTAAATAAGCATAAAAGCCAAACAAAGGCTGTCACCAGGGACTTTGCGGAATATGCCACAAAAAGTTGTGAACCATTTGCTTGAGAAGGGGATAAGCGGACATGCAGACCAGAACAGAAGGGTAGAGAAAAGGAGGTAAATGAAAGGAGCAGATAATACAGGCAGAGATGAAAAAGGCATCACAGATAAAGATATGCAGCATCTCTGCGTGATTAGCAAAAAGTAAGTTAGCCAGTCTGTGACTCAAAGGGCTGCATAAAATGAGAGTGTTTGAAAGTTCTGCACAAATTCAAAAGAGTTGTTCCTGCTGATGCAACATGAACTGCTAATCATGATGGATGTAATACTGAGAGATCCCACTTGAATTCAGGTCTACCAGGCACTGCGCAAGCAAACTGGTAGACAATTTCATGCCCTATTAGCTTAAGATATGAAATGATAGGGGTGGACAATGAAACAGAACTGAGAAAAAAAAAATTGTCAATGCCCCTGTCATTAGATCTGTGTGTAAAACTAGATTATGAATAAGCCTACCAAGAACAGCAGCAGGTGCCACATCAAAATATGTCATGGTAAGAAAATCAAGGACTTCCCCCCCATAGAAGACAAAGCACTCAAGTTATCCTGGACTGTGGGAAAAACATCCTGTCTCAGCAAAGATGAAAAAATTACTATCCATCTTTAATGGACAGTAGTATTTAATTGTTAGTCCTTTTTAAAGTCTGAATGGCTTTTCAAGGGTAAATCTTAAATACTTTAGTATTTTTTTCATATCACACATCTTAAAAAATAAAATGAAATTTCCAGTGCAAAACTGAGTTTACATAATCTAGATAACAACTGCAGTTTCAATTCCCTGGCAAGAATAAATATCAAAACACACCGTATGATTGCAAAAGAAGTTTGCTTTAAGAATTTGTCACTCATGCTAGTTATTATAGTATTTTATGTACTTAGATCAGTTACTACCGCTTGGATAGGTTTAAGAGATCCTGTACTTGTTTAAAGTCATTAATCAACCTTTCATGAAATAGGCATGTTTTTCACAAGCTTATGATCAATTAACCTTCAAAGGGACTTTCAAAGGGATTCCTAGGATTTACAAAAATAACGTATCAGCCTTATTTTTTTAAGCCTCAACTTGTGCAGTTGATATACAATTTAAAGAAAAAAAAAGAATTATGTTTTGTCTAACCTTTCTAAGGATCTAGTTGAATGGTTTTTTTCTCTTACAGTCACACTTAGATCAGCTCCTTCTGTTACAGACTTGAAGATGAATACCACAGTGAGTTGGCAGAGAACAGCACAGGAACATCTGCTGTTCCTCAGCCCACATCCCATGCTGTGCCTTTCATAGAATCATAGAATTGTCTAGGTTGGAAGGGATCTTCAAGATCATCAAGTCCAACCATCAACCTAACACTGCCAAAACCACCACTAAACCATATCCCTCAGCACCACATCTACCCATCTTTTAAATACCTCCAGGGATGGCGACTCCATATAAGCTCAGCACAGAAGCTCTCATTAAGAAAGAGGGAATGCAATGATATTATTGTATTTCCTAGAGGATGATTGGCTGGGCTGGTCAAAATTATGGTAACCTGTATAAACTCCCTGTGGGCTGGTTGTTGTGGCTTCTCTTGTTAAAGAAATAAGGTGGTGTGACTCCTTCTCAAAGGTCAGCCCTGCACCCTGTTCTTCCTGCAGAAGCAGAAACAGCAAGCCCGGTTCCCCGGGGCTCATTCTGTCACCATGCAACATCTTCTCGCATATCGTTTCTGCTCATCCCTTTCTTCCCTGTGGCAGGAGCAGCCCCAAGCTCCCATATTTGGGGCAGCAAAATTCAGTTTTGCTTACAGTGCTGAGGAACCTTGAATCAGCTTCATTTAGAAAGATTACACTGTACCTTTCACCAAAGGGAGCAAAGAAAGTGATCATACGCACTCTTTCTCTACTCTCCAAAATGAAAAAAAATAAATATAAAAGTTAAGTAGATCTCCTATTTCTGCATTGTCATCGTAACTTAGGGAAACTGTATAGACAAAATGAATGTAGACTCACAGTGAATCACTTTGCTCTAGAAGGATTTATTCTCTCTTGATACCAGCTGAATATGTCTTGGATGGAAAGAGAGGCAAAAAGATCCCATAAAGTCAGATAATCAGAAATAAACTTAGCAAGATAAAGCAAATGAACGCTTGTCTTGCCCTTTTATTGACTTCGTTTTAACTTCTGCACAAAGACCTCTGCAAAATCTCAGAGAATTCAGCCAAGGGTGGTATAGCAGTCGACACCATTAAGGAAGTACAAAGATTATAATGTGTTGAAGAGTCTCAATTCCCCAGTCTCCTAAATGATTTGCAGATAGGGAGAGGAGCAGTGGGACATCCTCTCTCCAGGTTTTAGCTCCTCCTAGAAGGTGAATCAGAGGACCATGGCCGCAGTCACAGTCACTCTGCAGAGATGACTTCCACTGCTTCTCCAAACACATTACTCTTTGTCATAACATAACCTTTGGTAAAAATACACAAGTGAGTCAGTCTAACCGACCCATAGGTATAGCATAGGCCTTCTGGACCTTTGTAAAGTGCAACAGGAAAGAAGTGGCCACTGTCATAATTTTAAATACTATTAACCTAATTAACCTAATTAACCTAATGTAGGTTCCAACAGCAGGAAAGCTTTGATCTCTTCACAATATTCTCCATGCCCAGGATGAAGCAAGAGAGTCTCCTTGTGCCCTAGACAGGAGCCACATGTCTCATTTAGCCCAACCTACTCTATGCCCAAATCCAAAAGATACTATTGTACCTTGCTCTCGTTCAAGCACTACAAAAACTTTTTTAAAAAAATGAAAAATCAATCTTAGATATTCTACTGAATAATTTGACCCAATACCGTCCTGATTGACACCTTTTCCAGAGGTGTCTGTGACACTGAGATGTTTTGAATTGCTGATATTATAGAGGGGATGACTGTTTACGGGATATTATGTAGATAAGCAGTTTTGCTCTTTTAGTCTTAGCTCTTTGAACAGGGCTAGCCCTAAGGCAAAGCCTAAGGCAGAAAGTGAAATACATTTTTAAAGGCTGTTTGTTAATTGAGCCCTAAACTGTTTTCCTGTTCCTTGCCAGTTTTATCCTAACATAAGAACAAATCATCGTTAAGGCACTCTGCCAGATGCTGGGCAACTCGGACTACTCTGAGCCTCCTCTCACTTCCTTGGCAGCTGAGATCTCCAGCACTATCCAAATTTTACTCAGCATCTAACAGGATTTAGCCCTAAATGGGCTGCAATCTGCATATGAATATTTTAATTACATGCTGCTATGCAGAATGAAAACAACCAGCAAAGCACAAACAGCTCAACTAAGAACTTGTAAATTGCGTGACAGCAATGGTTTTATAATTTCAGCCTGTTTATTGCACTTTGGGCATCTCTTCATAAAAGATTGTGAATGAGGCCACTGCCAGCTGGTTGCCTTCTGTCCAAAAGAAAGGTGGCAGGAGTTTTGCCAGAACTTTGCTGCCCTCCTGCACTCAGTGCAGAAAATGATGAGAAAATGAAGAGGTTTCTCAGACTACAAGTCTGAAATTCACCCTTTTCCTAAAGGCCATTGGACAGAAGGAGGATCATCAGTAGCTTTCATCAAAGAAAAAGGCTCCATCTGGCAGCAAGAGGAGGAAGAAGGCAGAGAGGTGGCTGAGTGCCATCCAGGCTCTGCTCTCAGACCTGCATCAAATGTACTGGAGTGACATGAGGTACCCAACTCTTGCTTTCTTTCCGTGGTGACACTGCACAGAGGAGGAAGAAAACAGACTCCACTGGGGATGGATCCAGATGCCAAAAGCAGAAACTCTCCAGGCACCATTTTTTGGCATTTCGCTTCCCCTTTAGGACGCTGTGATCCACTATCTAGATCAACAGACAGCTTTCAGATTTTCTTTTGACCAGTGGGGTAATGACTTTGGCAACTGGCACCTCCTTTGTCACTCCTATTGTGTTCTTGCCCATTGGTGTCCATGCTGCTACAGTGCTCCGTTGATTGACATCTTACACTTTAAACAAGAATTTCAATCTTTCCATTTTATTACATGTGGGGCTTTCAATACATTCCCAAGATTTCTGGGTGCCATTAGATCTCCTAATGCAGTTTGGTGGCAGGTTTTTCCCAGTTGCCCACTCTTGTCCCTGTAGTTCTTCAGCATCCTAGAATTACTATTTCAGCAGCTCTGTTTCAGCAGTGCCTGGTTGTCATCTGAGAACAGCTGCCTCTACTGAGGACAGAAGCCCAGGATGATGTCTCCAACCAATGCCAACTAATACTTGTGCCTGTTATTTCAGCGCTAGTACTACCAAGGTTCCAGCATTCAGTAGCTATTCATTTATAGCAGTGGGTAGAGTGTAAATATTTAATAGGTAGATTCTGCTCTTATCCATGACAGTAAAGGTGAATATATCATCCAGTAAACATCCAATACATGAGAGGGCTTAGTAACTTCTCCTGCTTCTCCACTGGTAGAATTTGGCTTTGCCATAGAGTTGGACTTGAAAATTATTTTTATGGTCATGAAGATGAACTACACGTAAGCAGTTTTAACGGTGTCTTTCTAAATCACCAGGAGGCTGGAGTATTACCTCCAGAAACAGACCAAAGCTTACAAATGCATGAAATCTAAAATCCAATATCAGCTGTTGGTGCCAGCATAGAAAGACAGTGTTGAGGGCCCGGTTGTTAACATCAGGACACGTCAGGCAGCCAAGTGGTGGGGGTGCAGGCAGAGGCAGGACAGCCCAGAAAAGAGTCAACGGGATAGGGACAACAAGAAGACAAAAGAGGAAGAGCCAGGAATAAAATAGTATGGAGGAGCTTTGTTGAACAGGCACAGCCTAAGGCACAAAGGCAAGAGATAGGCAGTTATGGGGAGTCTACGTGGAGATTTGAGCTACAGTAAGGTACAAGGGGATGGTGAGGCTGTTAGGATGAACATGAAAATGGAATGAGGTGACCCTGGCAGAGGTGCCCCTATACTGTGGGTAAGTGGCCTCTAAGAAAGATCATGATTGAACAGCTATCCAAATACCTTGACTGAACAGAGAGAAGTTCAGTAATCCAAGAAGAAACAGCCTAAAAGACCTTTTCAGTATTTTCTCCTTGAGTCTCACTCTGCAGAAATCATTTTTTTAAGCATCCTTCATCTCTTCACGAGCTTACCAAATAGCCAGGCAAAGCTGGGAAATAAGCCTATTTGGAACAGCAAACATCAAAGTGATTTAGGGGGAGAGCGAGAACTGCTTCGCTAGTTTTCTTTGTCTTTATTTTTAACTTAGCAATGAAAGGGAGGGAAAGTTTCTTGGTAACAAAAATAAAAACATTCAGGCCTTTCAGAGCCGTCATCACCCCATGGCTAAACCAGAGTGTAGGTAAAATCTGTAAGATCCTTCAAAAGAGAAGGAATCTGACACTGGCATGACATTTCCAGTTTAACATCGACCTCCTACTTCCCCGCTACTGAAAGGTTCATCAGTTTCCAGAAGCATTTAAGAGCTTGGGGGAATGAAATGAAATATTATTTTTCCTCTCTAGATGCTCTACTTTAAACCATCTACCATTACACTTTTATTTCCCCTTGAAAGCCACTGTACTTTGCTTTAAAAGAATTTCTAGGTTGCAAAAAAAAACCAAACCACCAAGATCAAGATCCAGTATCATCCTGCAGATCTGGCCTGCTTTTCATCAAAATGCTGCTGTATTTCCTAAAAGCTTTGATGAACCTTATGAGATGAGAGGCAAAGTTTGAGACAGAGACCAGATGAATCTCAAACACTTAGTAAAGTTTTGTTCTCGCACTGAATAAACTGTGAGAGAATTTGGTTGAACTTTGCTGTAAGTCTGATGCTCGTTCATGCCCCTAATTCAAAGTACATTTCAGAATGCATGAAGTCACAGACTTCTGCGGTCCATTAGTTTTACTAGACTTTATTGCATGCACACTGTCTCTGTACAGAGACATAACAAGATCTAAAGAACTTTCAAATCTAACACAAACGTGATCAAGTATAAGAAGGCAAGAGAGACTCGAATATTAGGATGTTTAACCCAGTAGACTATTTACAAGCCTGGACTGTGTCCCCTCTCTCTTGGTAAACCTATGCCTGATAATCTTTACCATTATGAAGAATCATATTATCATCAATTCAACTCTTCCCATCTTTGGTTAATACATTTTCCCTGGCAAGATCTTGGCTGTCATGACAACGTTTACATGGGTCTTCGGTACTGTTCAAGACAAAGCCTATTAAAACATTTAAAGAAGTAGGTTTTTGAAATTATAATAAATAGCAATAGATGGTCCTGATACGAGTACATAGTTGAATTCATTCTAAGGACTCTGTCTTCAAGGTGTCGGTGTTAAGCCCCTTGAGCAAATTACCTCCTTTGCCCTCACGATAGGGCAATCAGTTAAGCCCTCATATTCATCAGAAGTAGTAATCAAAAATCATCTAGTACAGTCGTAGACAAGCAGACTTCATCTCTGCATTCAGAAGTGTTTTCAGCCCTTGCCAAGAGAAGCCTCTCCCTCCTGATTTAGCATCAAGTTGCAAAATAAACAATCAGGTGAAAATTGCATTTCTCAGCTTGGGCACTGCAAACAAAACCCAAACGAATGAGTAGTTATTGGAATGAGCTTGGGAAATAGTGACTTCTCACCAACGGGTTTTCCATGCATTACCTATGCATTGTTATCCATTAAATGTCTTTAATAATATAGCACATTACATAGAGATTGTTGACAGGTTCCCTAATGGCATTAAGTGATGACATAAGTGTTCATCAGAAAGAACTTGAAAATTATGACATATATATTCATTTTCCAAAAAGTCCAACTGATAAACAGGACATGCTGGGTTTTCGTTCACATTATACTCATTAGAACTACATTGTAAAGACTGGATTGGGCACACAAGTTATTTTGGTTTTGTTTGAGGGTTTTTTTGGCAGAACTATCTGCATACAGAACAGTTTCAGTCTTGAAAATTTGCCTAGACCTGAAAAACTATCTCAAGCTATGTAGTAATAGGCATTCAGCACTGAAATCTATCTATCAGCACATATATTCATAACTTCTTGATGATACGGTCAGCGTGTTCCAGCATTTGAAGTGAAGCTTGATCAAGTCTTCAGATATCAGAACGCCCGATTATCTGCCTCACGCTGTGCAATTTACCTGTTTGGCCTGAAGAACTCAGATCCAATTCTTGCAAAGCCCAGGCATTTGGGGCACACAAGTGTCCCTAAAACATAAGTCTGAAATAGAAGTTTTTGGAAGACTGACAAGACCAAATCTGAGTCTCCCACTTTCTGGGAAAATTCTGTAACCTCTAGGTAATCCTTTAAGGTGGTGGTGGCAGGGACCACCTGGTCATGTAAATGAAAAGAGCCAATACTGATCAGGTTTTTTGAAAGAGCAAAAGCAAGGTGCTGGCCGATGAAACCTATGAGGATGGAGCCATCACTGCTGGAAATTAGGACGGATTTCAGAATGTCCCTGCACTTACTGTTACTAGTGGGAGCTCCCATTTGTGTATTTCATTTTGGATTGCCATGTTTCCCCAGGAAAACCACTCCGAATCCTACACCGCAAGCCATGAGATAAATGGCTTGCAGCGACCTCACCGGGTATGTTCCGTGAGATCCAAGCCCTTTACTGGATGTAGTCCAAAGCCCATCTGGGGCTTGGGCTCTTCCTCACTGACTTTTTGGAAATAAGATGTCTACAGGCCTTTGAAAATTGTGTCTGTGTACCACATTATGAAGTCAGGAATTTCTGTCAGGACATAAACAAACAACGTAATACAATCAAACTTTTATTCCCATCTTCCTTACTCCTCCACAGTATATTTAAGTATTCCCTTGAGCACACTATCAAATACCCAATAAAACCATAACCGATGATAATGATGAGTGATGAGAGAAAAGTGTCCTGGCAGGTATCTGACAGAACATAATCACTCAACAGGAAGCATCCGGTACCATTTACTAACAATATCTCTCAAGCTCAGTACTTTTTTCAGATATCAATATCCAGAAGTCATCCATCCCATTTTTTTCCAGTTAATAAAATTCTTCTTCCTTTTGTCCGCAATTATTGACAACACTATTATCTAAATGAGTATTAGCTCTTTCTTAATTAGCAGGCAGTTCAGCTGTGAATTGCACACAAAACCTTGTCTATTTTAATAAATGGTTACATTGCTTTACCAGTGTCGAGCAATTAATTACTCAGAAATTCTGTTCGTTTTTTTATGTGGTATTTTCCTCACATTTGCATTGTGTACTGACCCATGCCACTGTCACATAGGCGGAGGGGTTTATTCCCAGTCTAGGTTGCTTATGAAGTATCAAAAACCAGAGCCAATTAATGGTTTGGAACAGGAATTCTTCTGTGCCCCCAGTTTTCCATCCCCTCCAAGAGCAGCCAGCTGACATCTGTCTGCTTCACTGGAGTCCAGTTAGCTCTATATATGTCTAGAAACCTGTACATCTCAAAATAATATCTGAAGACCTTTACTTTCAGGTCATTCCCCTCTGCTTTCCTACGGCTATTTAGTATGTATGAATAAGGCCTGGGACCTCAGACCTGATTCTTCTTTACAATCATTCACAGCAGTGAATATAAAGCAGGTCTAACCCTTCGCAGAAGCTGCCCAGGACACATTTGTCAACTACAACAGGGCTGTACTAATTTATACCAGCTCCAAACCTTGCTTATGGCATTTTACATTCACTTTGCCGTGGCACACATGATTACACAAGCTGCAGGGCAGGAAAGTGAATAATTCAGCCCTCTTCCCTCCTCCACCCATATCTTTTATTTGTATGTAAAACACCTACTCCACTCCCAGAGATACATAGATATGCAACATAAGTAAACTAATGAGGTATAGCCTTGTGGCGTGTCAACTCTGTGTCTCAGAAGTGCCTACCTTTGGAAACATGGGATTGCAGTTCAGAAGTTATTCCTGGGTTGGTTATTTAATAATAAAAACACAGGAAAATATAACACTATCCCCCCCACTGTTCATAAGCTAAAAGAGCTCCACACAAGGCGACAGTAGTAGCCTGGGTGGGCAGACTGCACAGTCTGTCCTGGGGACTGAGGCTTTTAGGAACGGCTTTTTATCATGCATCTCGGGAAATGTTTGTCTGATCGATGAACACCGTACACAGGCTGTCAGAGCATATTGCAGTCCCATTTCATGTAGGGCTGTTTTGACTTGCCAAAACGAGTAGAAGAACTTAAGTAAATTATACGAGTATTTTGCATTTCGGTAGTGAATGCATTTTGGTTTTAATTATCAGGACCAAGAGCTGGTTTGCAACAAGATCTGATGAGCCTCTTGCAGCACAAAGGACATGAAGGGTTCTCACATTAAAAGTGAAGCATTGTAACTGGTTCTGATTCATGGCTGGCCACTCTTCCCTGGCCCCTTCAGATATTTCAGCTGGGAGCTTCCTTTTTGTCACTGTGGCCCATCTTTCTTCTCTGCCCTCTTTCACATGGCTGCCTCAAACTGGTGGTTAGTTCTCTGCCTCCACATACACTCTGTTGGGCTTAAAGCTTGTTCTGAATCCTTCTGCTTTCTCAGTCTAGGGAAATTCACCCGAAGTCACGTACTTCTTCAAAAGACTCAAGTGCTTAGCTCCATCCCTAACTCTGGGCATCAAAGGTAAAAGATTTAATATGGGATGTACCCATGCAGATGCAAGCATCATCCCACCAGTAAGGGCTGTCTGTCTTGTCATAGTAACTGCTGTATCTTTACCAATGCCTCACAGCAAACCAGTAATGAACCTTCAAATAGTGTCTTTCCACTAGGCATTTAAGGGTGCTTCATAAACCACTGCGTACGTACAGATGCAAAAACATGCCTGTGAGAGTTTGTAATTTTCAGATAACAACTCTATCAGTTAGGAGGTTTGGCATTCAACTCCCAACATTGCGTTTGCTACTTAACAGTCTTGTCTTCTCACCCCCCGAAGCTGCCTGGAACAGCAGCAGGGTGCAACTTCAGTGCTCGGACCCAGTTTTGCTCTAGTCCGTGTTCCCTTTTATTCATCAGTAAATTGCTAAGAAATCCAGCTCAGAAAAATGATGGGGTTAGATCCTCAGCAGGTATTAACCACCTGAACTCCATTACAGTCAATAGCTAGGTTGGTCTTCAGTATAAATAAAAAGATGATTATGATTACGTTTTCCTATCAGGCATATAAATATCATTTAAATCCTTTGTAGAATGCTTTCTTTTATTAGAATGACAAGGACTTTCTGTAAATGAAGTCTCCTTCACTAAACTGTGGATTTGCTAGGTAACACAGGCATTCTTATCTGACTGATAAAAGGCTAATCAAATGTGTTTTTTTACTTAACCAGCCTATTTTTATTCCTATGTTAAATACTGTCTCAATGATCATTTGTCTCACACATAGAGAAAGCACTATTTACTATCAGAATATGCTTTTCTAGTAGAAGGTTGACATACTGTAGTTCCTGAACTGGTAGGTTGGTTTGCTGATAAACTCAACCTTAGAAATTTTATGGAGGTCTCCAATAAGCCTTACCAAAGTGCCAGAATTAGCATGCAGGCACATGCGTGCCTCAACCCCGCAGCTGCCACTCAAATGCAATCCTGTTGAAATAATGATAGCTGCAGTGTTTCATCAAAATGTAAATTACATGACAAAAAGACTGCTGTGATAAATGACACGAGACAAGCAGGAAAGTCCGTAAGACCAGGCCAAGGAACTCTGACTCTCATTTGTAGCTGTTATCAGTACCCAAGGAACAGCGCAGAGGTTTGTTAGTCCTGTTGTTGGAATGGACAAACATAGACCAAAAAGTTAGTTGTCTCACCTAAAGCTAGAGAGGCACTGGGGGTTTAGATTAGGATCTTCAGCTCCTGGTCCTGCATTTAAATAAACATTTCTCTTAATTTGGTCGCAAGTCTTGAAGCCTCTCTCCATTAGAGAAGCAGTCACGTCGCTTCATCCACAGATGCTATTTTGTCCTGGTTTTGGCTGCTATTGTGAAGATGGCCAAGAGAGGGCACCCGGCCCTTTTCTACATAGACCCCCCTTTTGCCAGCTCCAACCAACTGTACGGGCCCAACCAGCTTCGCTTCTCGGCAGTTTCTCGCTTGCAGGAGAAAATTAACATGTCCACTGACCCGTGAGAATCAACCAGCCACCATGCAGCAAAAGCCCCAAATGCTCTAGGAAAAGGGGATTTCTGACCTGGTTGCACAGGTGTCCCTTATGAGCCGGGTCCCACACAGAACTCCCATGCACAGATGAATGGGCACCCATGGTATTTTCTCTATAAATACCTGGTTTTATTTAAAAGTGAGATGAATCAGAAGTAGCTCTGATGATTTTCATGCCTCAGGTGTTCCAGGAAGCAAGCAAGTGCGCTGGTGCTGAGGCTGACAGGACAGGACAAGTTTATTTGCTTGCCCTTCTTGATATAGTAAATGGCATTTGGTAAATTGTCAGACCACTGCAATCTAATAACATGGATCACTACAAGACTATTACAGCCCCTGAACACTACTGGCACTATATGAGTGAATAATAACTGTGCCATCTTTGACAAGGGGATATGTAACCCTCAAGGTATTCAGGGACAAAGTATGATTTCCAAAACTTGGGCAAGAAAGGTGTTCAAAATTATAATGCCATTGGCCAAAAAGCCCTCCCTGTGGATTTTAAAGATTGGTGACAGTGATAAATGAAATCACTCTCTAAACCACCCCTTTTCAATATCATTTATGAATGCTCTGTTCAAAACTGTGTATCATTACGATACGGAAGAATATCGGTGTAGAAACACATCTACTTTGATGCAGACATAGATATTAAAATACATATATTGCCCTTCCAGGAGCGAGATTAAAAAAAAAAAATAAATCAACATTAATAACATCCGCTTAATGGCACTTTAAAAATATAGTTTCTTAACGCAATGTACCTGCCAAAGTGTTCAACTGATTTTACATCATGTCAGGGAATAGCTGGCAATGCTTTCAGCTGCACAGGAAAGCTAGTAATCAATGAGAAGAAATGCAATTCACCATGCTTGATAGGTGAGCTAGTGAGGCAGCAATACTTCTGAGAAAATGTCAGGAGTGACACGTGGGCACCCTCTTTCTGTCTTGAGGGCTGGAGCCAGACCTGCTTTCAGAGGCAAACCGACACTATAATTACAAGACTTTTCTATTGATATCAGGCAGAAATTATCAATCACAGTCCAGCAGAAGGCAGGTAAGATTGCCCAATAAATAGACATTTCCTCATTTTTTGAGCTGCAAAAAGGGATATTAAATTTACACTGGTGTTTTCAGGCCTCAAAATCCTTTTCATCATTTGCAAACAAAAGACGACACACACCTATGAAGATATCTCCTTCATAAGAAGCATACTGAAAGTAGCTACTAGACCCAATTTTAAATTCTGTTATTTTTAAATACTGTTCATAGCAGAAGTAATGTAACCACAAAACATTTAGGTAAGAACTGGAAAAATCTCTTGTACAAATTCAAGTGGAGAAATCATTGATGTAAAACCTCAACTGTGAGGGTTGGATTTTGCCTGAAGCAATACCTGTTAGTAGTCCCACTGAAAATTGAGCGTACTCTCAGAGAAATGCTATTAGGGGAATGGGGGGTGGGGGAGAACTGCTTGAACTTTAAAGCATCAAGTTTAAAATTCCCATCATGGCTTTCACAGATAGCTCTGATTGCTGCCGTAAGCTCCCCACACGTGTCCCACCACATCTCGCCCTCGTTAGCAATGGCGTCCCTCGCCTAAACTGCCTCTCTTCTCTGAGATCCAAGACCTGCCCAGGTTACCCACCATGTCTTCTCATGTCACTGCCCCTGAAACCAGCCTTGGCAGCAGCTGCATGAACCAAGGGCTAATTGTGCTCTGAGAAACAGCCACATCAGGTCCCGTTACTGCTCCATTTAGGACACGGCTTGGTTCTCCTATGGCACCCACGCAGGCTTTCCGGGTCAGGAGCTCTGCTTTTGTTCCAATCGCACTGTTACCACTAAACGAAGAAATGATTGCAACGAGGGAAGTGTCATTTTGACTAATTCTCGTGTGTCTCAGTACCACCACAGAGCAGCTCAATATCTGATGACTAAATTGTGACTCTAGGGACAGGCCTGACTGAAATGCAGAGCCCACGAGATGCTGACCCTGAGAAACCCCTTAAGACACAAAGTCCTCCCCAGCGTCTGGGAAAGGGGAGACAAAAAGGCATTTGCCAGCAGGGAGTTATGAGGACACAACTGTACTGTCCTCCGGGCTTGTCCTTAACCAACCCTTACCCCGTCCCTACACAGGCCTATCAAGCAAGATGTCCCCGTAGCAAAATTTGGCCACTAGACACCTGCAGACTGCCAGCACACCATGGCAGCCTCTCAGCCAAAGGGAAGGTGGGTGGCAGAAATGAGGGAGGTGGGAGCAGGTGGAGGCACAGCCTTGCTGAGGGAGGGCAGAGCGGGAGGGAAACCTGATGGCCTGACAGGCCTAGCACAGTGAGGGCATGGGGACTTCCCCATGTGGCTTCCCCCCCAGCTACGACCCCGGCCGATGCTGGCACCTCTCCTCAGGAGTAAGAGCCAGGGTGAAGGCACTCACGAGGCTCTTGTCCAAATCTAATCAGGATCTGAGGGGAGAGGCTCTGGGCCATGGCAGAGGGGCATGTGGTGGGCAGAATACCCTCCCTGGCAGTGTTTTCAGGCATTGGGTGGAGGCCGGTGCAGCCCTGGGCATCCTCAGCCCCTTCACAGTTGCCTCCTGTCATGGAGGATGCCATGATGGCTTGTTATCCATCAGCCCGCTTACTGTGGTAGAGAAAAGCTCCTTGGCTATTCAAATTAGCAATGTGCTCTGCATGTTTCTGCAACTCCACTAGGGATGTATCTGAACCCCTTTATTTAAAAATACCTTGGGTGTTGAAAAAAAACCCACCTCAGAACACATCTATTTTCAGATAGGAGAACGAATAAAGGGACAGTCAGCTGCTCAGAGACTTCATGGCAGGAGGGCAGAAAGACACTGTTCTAGTAACCAAGTTGAACCTTATTTAGAAAGAAGAAGTCAGACACATACTGTTTTTCTGCAAAGTGATATCTGAAACACACCCAACTTCTCTCTAAGTATCAACATGGGGCAATTATCACTAAACGGTTTCTCCAGAGCTGCCAAGACAGTGCTTAAAAGCAGTTATGAAGACTAACCAAGCAAGGAAACAGTGACAGCCCCAAGGACAGGACTATAGGTGCTCAGGAATACCATGGAAAGAGGTCAGAAGCTAGAGCTGGAAGGGCAGAATAAACACAGCTATCTACATTTTGCTTTTGTATTTTCTTAGATAAACATATCTGTAGGTACGTATCAAAAATTCTGTCTGCAAGCTTATAGCAGGTACGTCCTTCTTGTATCCACACAACATAAACGGGCTTCCTTTGCAGAGCTTGCCTTTTCTTCCTACTGAAGTTAAGACAAAAGCTGCAACCTGCTTTATTGTGGAGTTAATCATACTTAGGCCTAAAGACTCATCTTCTGCATCGCCACTGACTGACAAGTATCCACTACATCAGGAAAGAGAAGGAAACCCCCATTATCTTTCTTTTATTCCTCACTGGAGCTCAGAAACAACTATGAGTACAGCAAGTTCATTGTCACAGTACCTTTTACCCACCACGTTTCCTGCCATTTTATACCAGTTTAATGCCGAATCTCATTTCTTTAGAAGGAAAGATTAGCTTTGGTGTAGCTAGAAGCTTTAGATTGCACAAGTGAAGACTGCTGCTGTATTGGCTACATCCATCTAGTGATTCAGAACACTCTGATTTTGAGGACTGGAAAGGAGAAAGAAAATTAAAAAAATAAAAATGTAGCCCTTACAGAAGTTCTGGTTACCTGCACCAGCAGAAGAGGTCATCTGAGGAGCAAAGTCACTAATGGGAAAGAGGAAACGTGCATGGCCATCTCGGACATCTATCTCTGGCCTTCCAAAGGGCTCCCCCACAAGCAGCTGCTTCCTTCTAGCACCTGTATGGGAGCACTATGCGGCTAACTCTGCTCACCAAAACTGCGCTGCAGCTGAATACCTAAATAAAGTAGTGTAATATTCCCATACAGAGCTGAAGTGAGCTGCTTGCAGGCCACAGGGGATGGGGGTCTATCCACTAATGCCATTCTAGCTGAGAGCTGCTGAGGAACTTTTAGATTTGTTGCAACTGCTGCTGTTCCAGAGACAGCAGAATAGCATCCCCGAGGGATATCTATTCAGTTGTTCTTTCAGAGGATTTCACCTTAAAGAGGTGCTTTTGCATCAGCTAGGTGTGAAATGAGAGCCTACCAATGGTCTATGAAGTTTAGTTTGAAGAGTATAAGGGGAAAGGAGAACAGCTTTACGTCTGGCTTGAAAAACATTTCCCTGCAGTGTTTGCAGCCCAGCTCAGCACAGCACTGGAACATTTTATTCAGGGACTGAACTGAAAAAGCTGATTTCTTGCTCAGGGAGAACAAAACCAGAAGAGTTCCTGGAAATAAACAAGGAACAACAACAAAAATGTAATTTTTAAAGTCCTTTTGGTTTGAGTCATAGATGAGGTACTTTTGATAACAAAGATAGAAGATGTGTGGTGTGTGTCCTGATCCCTTATCACGCCAGTCTTGGCTGGTAGCTGATGGGAGCACCTTGCTCCTGGGCTGGTTTGTGTCAGCCTGAGGCAGCCTGTGTGCGAGGCTGTCCCAGTACAGCCCACATACAGGTTGTTGTGCCACAGCAAGCCAGAGGCTCTACGGACCACAGCAGGATAAAATCCTGCTACAACAGCTCTGAATCGCCAAGAAAAAAAAAAATCTCTTCCATTCAACAAACACTGGGAAATAGCAGGGGAAACGTGTGCCTCATGGTTTTAGTCTGGCAACGTCCTCTTTGAAGACTGAAAAAAGGCAAGGAGCTGATCTGTGAACAGACTACCTAATTTCCCTTGTATAACAACTACTCCGTTTTTGTTTGACCCAGACAGTTACTTCCACTTAAAGGAGAGACGCAGAGAGTTCTCATGGATATTAAGTTTTATATCCATGCCAAGCAAGCTGTAGTTTCTGTTTTGCATATTATCTTTTACTAGTTCTTGAAAGCACTACAAAGAAAAAAAGTCATACATGTGGAAGGAAGCAATTTGCCACGAACAGGATAGAGCAGTGTTTATACACAGTACTGCTGTTTACAAAGTTTTCTATTTTCATTAAACAGTGCACAAGGACCTCATATATATCTCAGTGAGTCAGAGCACGTGAGTGTTGCCTGCCCATTCCATCACTTCACTTTTCCTCCATCTCTCTGCAAGCCTCACGCTCCTGGGGGTGAAGCCATGGCACGGGAACCCAAACACAGCCTGGCCCAGCCCAGCAACGCAGCTGGGGTTACACATGTCCTCAGCTGTTGTCTCTGGGTCCGCACTGGACCCACGTTCTTCACATTTGCCCCCAAAAAAGTACATTTCCCTCAAAGTATATCAAGCATACAGGACCAATTATTATTTCTCTAAGCTTCCCTGTAGTTTAAGCATCAGCATCCAGGCTGCGTGAAGTATAAAGTTTGTGTCCTCAGAGATTGGGGTCCAATCTCAACTTCAGTTTTAAGGTCCCTTCAACCAGCTTTCAGTGTCCTTTTGCACAGTTGCATAAGCAGGCCTGAGACATGCCATAAAACTAAATGAGGAGGTTTCCCTTTTTAATTAAGTGTCAGCTTCACAGATCTGACTTTGGCACAGAAATTCTGATGTGTTCAGGCAAACTTTTCCCAGAGATGCATCCTGTTCAATTTGTCCAGCTTACCTGTAAGATTTGCAGGGTTATATTTCCCACAGCCTTTTTCAGATGCTTTTGCATCTGAATTGCAGTGTAGTTCAGTAAATGTGATGCTAAGCAACAAACAGAAAAACCCCAAACTAATAAATTTAAAACATGATGGACATACCAGTTCTCAACGCAATGCTTTAGCTCCTGCTATGAAATCTAAATTCTACCATAGAGACATTGTTGTGGTATCAGCTACAGACAACAGAAGCTTTATAGTCCTCTCAATACATTAAAATATGATGAAAGCTAGCCATATTTAAAAAAAAAATTCACATAGTAGCTGCTATACATTGCTGAAAACACTTATAAACTACTAATTGCTTTATAGCTAATTTTGTTCTGATTCATATATTGCTTAATTAGGATTTTACTCAGGAGCATATGGCTGTCTTCATTAAATCATGATATATTCTACCCAAATGGAAGCAGCTGGTTTTTTGAATACACTATAATTTAT
Source organism: Anarhynchus alexandrinus (assembly GCA_008711295.1). Taxonomy (NCBI): domain Eukaryota; kingdom Metazoa; phylum Chordata; class Aves; order Charadriiformes; family Charadriidae; genus Anarhynchus; species Anarhynchus alexandrinus. The sequence continues at coordinate 1,881,353 of VUYV01000093.1, read as the reverse complement.
TTCCTACATGCCAGAAATCACTCTGAAGGGAATCCAGACTATAATCACTCAGTTTGTTTTCATTGGAGCTTATTTACAATAAACTTTGGAAGTTTTTAGCAAACAGAAGTCAAATATAGGTGACACTTGTTAACAAGAGCAGCAAATTTCTATAATTAAACTTGGTACTAAATCTGTATTCATGAAAGTACTTCCAGATATACATAGATGATGGTCCTAACATGATACATGCTGTATACAGACATCAGTAAAAGAAGCCAACATGCAAAGAGCTTCCAAAGTATATAACAAAACAGGCAAAGGACAGGAAAAAAAAAGTTGGTTTATTTTCTCCCATTTCATGATGAAAAAGAGAAAAGAAACTTGGATGACAAAGAACGTTGTCAGAGTCCCAAAGACTCTCTCTGGCAGACAGGAGAAGGAATCTGCCTCTAAAATGACCTCTCCTTTTCCTCTTGCAGTTTCACTGAACTGAGCTGGTAGCACAATTGGCAAATGCCACAGACACTGATACATTTTGTAATTCTTTTCAGTGCATTTAAAAAAAAATAAAGCTTTTCTTAAGGAGGCTTTTTCTTAAATTACCAGGCTCCAGTCTTCGCTCTACAAAAGAGAGTAGAGTTGAAGCTCCCAGATTATGTTCTTATTGCTTCATTTGCCATGCATTGATATGCAGAAGTCATCAGAGAGCCTGACTGTACAGGCGATGATCAAAAGCTCCTGTTCTCCTATGCAGAGGGACTTCTGTGGTAGAGCCTAAGATCTCTCTATGCATCTAAAATTTCAGATGCACCTCAAAGCCTCTGGAAGTACCGAGGGAGACCAGGACTCAGAGATGATAAGTTCCAAAAATATACTGCTTAAATATGGTTTTGTAATCAGGCACTGACCTTAAATTCTTTATACAGTATTACTCCTTCTGGATCCTTGTTCCTCCTTCTCTGTTTCCCCTACCTCCACAGCTCAGCTCTTCTGCATCTTCAAGTCTCATGATTCTTTTTTCTCCTCTTTTTTGACTGTTTCTTGAAGTTCAAATAAATTCTCCTGCCTACTTTTTCATATTAAGTTATTGAATTATTGAATTACTGAAAAGAAAATTGGTGGTTTCCTATCTCAAACCAGGGCAACACTATAAAGACAGTAGCTACTCAGAAAACATCAAAGCAGGAATTGTGCATATATGTGTTCGTGCACTAAATTTAAAAATTAGACAGTCACGGCATTTGTAATTACAACCCTTGTTAGGAGACCACTAAAAGGTCTGCTTTGACCAATGACAAATTCCATTTTTTTTTTACTTATTCTATATAAACTCATGTCTTTGAGAAGTCATATCATGATTTTCCAGAAATAAACCCACCTCATTATAAAACCCCACTTTGATTCTGATGAAGCCACGGCATCTATACACAAGCGTACGTCAGAAAAGTACATATTGTGATTCAATGCAAATGGAGACAAGAAAGGCTCTGGAGCTAGGAGAGACGTATCAAGGCATATTTATCCATCAAAAGTTTTCCCCCAAAAAAACCCGCTACTGAGTTTCCATAGCATGCTAGCATTTTCCATTTTCCACTCAAATTCAATTTGGAGAGAAAACATTGTTTCGGCTTCTGTGCTCGTTGGCAAGTTGCCTAACCCAAAAGCTAGAAATTCAGTGACTGACTTCCACGTCAACATTCAAAAACGGTTTTTGAAAAGGATTAGATTTTCTTTTGGAAGCCAATTTAATTTGGAAAAAGTTATGGGACAGGAAAGACTATTAATCTAAAATATAGGACACTAATTATTTGGAGAAAAAAAGTGTAGTTCTGAAAACACTGTATGACACGCTAGCAGTTCGCTGAGCCGTTCATCACTTTGTCACCAGATCTATTAATGTGTACATTTTATGGTTCCTTTTCTCTCAAAATCTGTGAACAAAATTATTCAGACTTATGTACCTAGCATGTCTCTATACCATCCCTTTGACAGAAGGGAACAGCGCAGGTAGACCATGGCACCTCGCTTTGGGGTGAATGGGAATGACAGTAAGCAAGAGTGAGGTCAGAGGATTTTGACTGAGAAATACTCCTGGGAAAAGGAGGTACACGGAGTATTCAGCAAACGAGCAAACAGCCTATCACACCCTCCTGTTTGTCTGCACTAGGTCTCGTTTATGACACGTACGCCTTCTCAGCAGGTAAGAAAATCATACTTTCCTCCATTCCTGTCAAAACAGCAGAACTGTCTTTCTCAAACTTGCTTTCAAAACAGTTCTTAAAGGAAAGGTATTACCTCAGGGAAGGTACTGAGCACAGGAAATTTCTGTTCCCAAGATGACAGTTTCATACACTTACAAACAACTTAAAAGCAGAGAGCTGTGCTTTGCAACTGTAACCATAGAAACAGATACCGGCACCTGTATTAATAGAGACCTGGGATTCCACCCTGCATAAATTACCTCATCCAAAAAATGCTTACCTACTGAGGCTGTGCAATTAAATAAGCATTATTCCTGCATTTCTTACATCAGTGATGTGGAGCAGTGTCTAGCTGCTGGGGACAGAACCAGAGCCTCACGATCTTGTGGCTTTCAGAGCCCCCAGATGTGCCTAGCCCAACAGAGAAGCCACCTCCCAAGGACTCTTCCACCGCTCTCCTTCTTTTACTCCTCTATTTCATTTTCCCTTGTCTTTTCTCTTTCTTCTCTTCCCCTTCATCTTTTTTCAGCCGTATTCCTCACACTCTCCTTTCCTGCGCCACTTCTGCTTCTCTGCAAGTAATGCTGAGGAGCAACCAACCCTTGAGGTCAAACCAGTTGTGAAGAGGGGGCTTGTAAGGTGGCTGCCCTGGCCAGAGCAACCATTGACTTCATTCCATGTCATCTGCACTACCCTCTGTCAGAAAGCGAAGAATGATAGTGTGCCATGTCCTGGAGTTTTCCTCCCCCACTTTAAGTTTCCCCATCCCCACCACTGTTTGAGGCACCGCACTGCCAGTTTTCATGCATAACACTAGAACAGCACCACATACCCTAAAGCTAAGGGCTTCATTAATGAACAACATGCATTACGTGGCACCTGTAGTACACAGAACTACTTTTTCTGCTGAGAAAATTATGTTATTTTGGATTACCCATTTTAATGGAGGGTGGATGTGAAAATAAAGAAGCCTCACCAACTTCTTTCAGAGATAAATTTTCTTGTATTTCACAGTAATAAAATTGTAAATGCATTTTTGAATGCATCGGGCAAACACAGCTGGAGCGATAGTAAAACCGACATGCTGAAGTAGCAGTGATATGCTAAATTTGACATCTTACTCTCCTTAATGCATCAGGACACTGGAACCAATCATTCATAAAGCCTCCTTTGAGATTTATGGAGATCAGGTTGAAGTGACAGTCTACTGTTGCTGTTTTACATCTATTGGAGTGTAAAGCCAAAAAAAAAAAAGTGTGCAATACAGAGACTCTACTAGGCAAATTATGTCAACAAAAGCTAAAAAAGAAATTAAAATACCATTCATAAAATCCTATTTCCAAACAATCACAACATTCACAAAACATCCATCTTTTAAGCTGCTTTTTCATGTAGCCTAATATAATCTCCAGATATTTGTCAGGAAATAATCAGCTGATATAAGTCCTTGTATTTTACATTTCATCTCAGTTCTTGCTGCTGGAAAGACACTCAGAGAGGGATGGAGAGAGCGGCTGATAAACATCCTCTACTCTCTCAAGTCAAATAGCTTCACTGTTCATTCCCAGGTCTCTGCCTGATCATCTTGCTGCATTATATTAATTTACTCCAGGACTTTCTTTTGAAGTGAACAAACTACTTCCCTCCAGGACAAAACTGGAGTGTAGTTGTGAGACTATTTTGCTCCAGGGACTGGTTGCTTCAGGCAGGACGAGCAGGACTGTGCCCAGCTGGGATCTCTCCATCCTGAAGAGTCATGCNGAGCAGGACTGTGCCCAGCTGGGATCTCTCATGAAGTCATCTGCCACCAGGCTTTGAACCTCCCTGTACTTTCATGCCACCTACAAGGGCAGGCAACATACACTTTGGGCTTCAAACTACTTCAAACTACTTCAAAACTGCCTCTGGCAGACTGTGACACTCCTTGGAATAATTTCAGGAAGTCCGGAAAAAATGACCTCCAACTCCCTTCTTTCCATCTCCCCTAAAAAAGGATGTTTTGGAACAAGAGAAACATAAACAAAACTGCTGTGGGAGGAACTGCAGCTATTCATACAGTGTCAGGTACCATTCAGTCCCAACACCTCCTCTCACGTTGTCAAATACAGTACTCTGCATGTGAAAAGATGCTTTTAAGTTTGTATGCGTATGTTATTACTGGAAACAGCATGGGGATACAGACTGCATTCATTGTGTTCGTAACAGTGCTCAGCACAACAGAGGCCTGGTTCTCCCATGACTTCTGAAAGCTGTCTTGATTAGCTCATTCTTCAAGCCTCGCAACAGCAGCAACAGACCCACTGCGCAGGAGATGCCCGTTCTTCTCTGTACCACGGGTAAATGGCGTCTTCTCTATATCTCATACCTATGCCCCGTTTGCACCACAGCAAAAGCTGTACTTCTGCACAGAAACTTCAATCATTTGGCTTTCATAGCAGGTCCTAAGGTGTCTTTATGAGAAGGTATTGTTTTAGGACACTTTCTCTTTTCTGAGAGATGGTAATTTTCTAATTACCATTAGTTACCTGATATACTTGTGGAACGACAATTCTTGGAAATGGATGGCTGGGAGTACTCCCTAGCATCTCCCACAAGCTCTTGGTCCAGATTTAACATGCAGGGGCAAACAGAGGGGTGGGGGGAGGAGGGAGGAAAGAGGGCAAAAAAGGCAACTGCCTTTAGATTCAAATGCATGCAATGCTGGAGCAAAATTACCCAGAAAAAGAACAGAGCAGAAAGATCACCAACGTCCCTCCAAAGCTGAACACCATTCTGTTCTTTGGACGCACACTGATCTAACTCATATTAAGCAAACCAGAGTAATAAGGAATGACCCCAGTGGGACAGTGGGATCAGATCAGTAGCAAGAATTTTTGGAATTTTTTTTTTATTACTATATTTATTAAGTTGGCTGTCTGAGTTCTCTCCAAGCTAATAATGTAAATGCAGTCAATCTTTTTGCAGTTCAGTGCAACACAGGGACTATCCCAATTGGGAGGGCCTCATTTCAAATACGCTGGCTAAGATCTTGTTGCATTGGGAACACACAGCTTAAAATTAGCTCCAAAAACGGTGTACAAGAAAGCCAGAGTCATCACGTTTACTACTTCACTTTGCTGAGGCTTCCAGTGACTTTGTGCTTGCTGTTGCATTTCAAAGCATACCTTATAGTTTTAAGTCCTGCTTCCTGAACAGACTCTCCGGCATTTTCCATACTGCTGGTTAAGTTCAAGGATCTGAGAATTAAGGTATATTTATGACCTTGGGTAACACCAAACTTCACTTCAGAATTTTACAGGAAGAAGCCGAGACCTGAGTTCCTACTGAACATTTCCAAAGGCTGCTGACAATTTGTTTCATATTTCTGAAGCAACTTTTAAAAGGCAGCACTTGAAAGTAATGTTCTATTTTCCTTAAGATCTCAGTAAAAATTGTTAACAGCAGCAATAACAAAAGAAATAAAACAAGATCAAGCATGATACTGCCTGAAATGTCTTAATTTCCTGCATCAAAACCTGATTTTTAGTAAGCGCAAGTTTGGTATAGGAAGAAGGTGCCGCCCTTGCTGATCAGGGTTGCAGACCGAGGGTCAATGGTGATATACTCTACTGTTTGAAATTGAGGACAGTGATCACAAGTAATCACGTTATCCCTTCCTGACAGGTAGTTAATGGATCAGCTAAACCCTGTTAACTGCCCATCTGAGTCTCTCTCATTCACCCCAGCTGCAAATAATACGTATTGTGATGGCTTAATTGCTTATCACTTGTCACTTGAGCCAGTACCTGACTATGCATGTGATTTTATGTGCACACTAACTGTAAATCAAAACTCACCACGTAGCTTGTGACTGTATCAGGCCAGGAAGAGAACTTTGGTAGGTTCTGTAGCTCGGCTGATGTAGGGTAATTCATCAAGTCATGGTAACACCAAGTAGTTTTTGTAAGTATTTTCTGTACTTTTAAAGTCTACGAAGGCCCTGTGAGACTAATTCATTTCATGAGGGATATTATATGTAATACTTGAGCTATGTTTCAGCTCAACTTCTGCAAATGAAAATAGTTGTGTTAACCCAATCCACTCAAAATTCATGGACCAGACTCAAAATAAATCAAAAGATTGCCAAAAAGTTCTGAGATTTCTTACTCGCCTTCTGGGTTTGTTTGTTTTGTTTTTTTTTCTAAATCCCCCTAGAATATTTTCATATTTTTCCCCAAACCCTACATAGTCAAGTCCTGCTCTTTAATGTATGAACATTGAGATGCTTCAATTTTCATTCAAGAACAGGGATTTGCAAATAGCTGTTCGTTAGCATGAGGCTTTAGCTAAAAGTATAGAAGCCATAAACTCAGCAGACAAGGCAGCCTTTTAGTAACACGTACTTCACCAAAGTCATATGTGAATAGGTATTAGGAAGAGTAACACTTTAGTACAACACCAGAGGACTGAAAACCACAACTAACCATGAGATTTTCTCCACTGGATTTAAGCAACTAAGAAAATAAAAGCGAGGATGATTTTAAAAGCTTAAGGTTCTAGTTCACAGAAAACTTGTGAAAACATCTTGCCTGAATGTTGTCAACTTGTATTTCCACAGAAATACAGAGCAAATCAGTGATAAGAGACAAAGTGCAGTTAGCCAAAGGAGAGAAGCCGATCTTTGACTCTGAGCCACAGCCTGAATTTACATCCGTGGACATTCACAAATGCCAGGTTTAGCATCAAGACGTTAACTTCCCCTGGTGACGAAGAGACACAGAGCCCTCCAGCAGGATCTAACTTTGCAACTCTTTTCAGGCCCTTGGAAATCCTTTTCTGCCAGGAAGGAAGTCTTAAATTACACTTACAAGATAATTAATGATCATCAACTTCTGAATGGCATGAGAGAAGCGTGTTAAAAAAGGCCACCTATTTAACACTGTTACTTTAATGGTGTGACTGGTTATAATTGATGCCCTGCCACTTTAACCATTGCTGTTATTGGAATAAGCAGTGTAATTGATGCTTTATTCCTTTCATTCTTCTTCATTATGAAGGTTATTAAGGTGCACTGTAAGTTAGAGGAATTGTTCATTTCAATTAAATGGTCAAGAAGTTTGGAAATAAATAACTGTAGGATCTAGCACTGATGCTTGCCTTTGAAATGTACATCAAATTTATATAAAGATGGGTTGGTTTTGGCAGGGGTGGAAAGATATGAAAACAAGTGGGTGTTTAACTATTTTTGATTCAATTTCATGTAAGTTCACAATCCATCTCATTTGTTCTTTTGTACACCTCCACAAGTTTCTAAGCACTTCAGAGACATTGCATCACTGAAAGAGCATGAGATAGAGATGTACTTTTCTGTTTTTTCACAGAGGAGCTAAGCATGAGCTGCACTACAGCTCAGCATTGTGAGAACTAAGTGTTGCAGTGATTAAGGATCTGCCTCCCTTTGCACTGTGAGTAAAGATGACCTTGTTCCGTCCACACTCTGACTGACCAAAAGCAGCGTGACCACATATGCCTTACCCAAGGCACCTCACTAATGCAGTCAAAGCTAGTTGTCTCCAGACTTGATCACTGTAGTTTCACAACTACCTACACTATGCTATAGTCTCGAATATTTACAATCCTATGCCCCAAAGTGGAGCCACCAGACCTTAAGCAGCTATGGAGGTTCTCCCTGCAACGTGGGAGACAAAATCAGCCATGCATTTTAAATGGCATCCTCAAGAAGGATGGGAACAGACCAAGAGGGTGTTGCACAAACCTGACTGAGCACCACAGATTAGTTGAGCCATGAGGACACCAGGTAGGTATTGAAGCCACTAAGTTTCCAAGACTGACCATAACAACTTCTACGGCAAACCAGAATGAATCAGCAGTCATAGTATGAAGGACTGTCAGTAAGGGTATCCTTACTGAAAAGTCTATGTTTAATCCCATTTCATTTGGAAAAGGAGACTTTACAGGATGATTCTTATTTGAAGAGACAACCCTGTCATGGGGATTTCAGTGGCAGCATTGAAGAAGTGGAAGACAGGAAACAATGAGAGAAGCTTCTTGATTGAGAGATGAAAGACTTTCAAATTAATCATCTTCTGTTGCTGACGTTGAACTGGCCAGACTTTCCTGGCTTCGATGTGCTAGAAAAGGGGGGAGAGGGTGTCTTTTCACTGCCCCCCTCACTGCAGTGAGACTGGATGGGGTAAATTAGTCTGTAGCATAACAGTACTGAAGTCCCTGATGAGTCAGGAATTAAGCTGACCAAGTGGCTATTTTTTTATTCTAAATTCTAAAATAATTGGCATCTTAAATCACATATGCAGAGAAAATATTGCAGACAATGTTCACAGTCATAAATGTGGATCTTGGTAACTCAACTGCCATGAATGTTTTTGAACTCACACCGAACCGGACTCACACCCTTGCAAACAGCCAGGCCATCAAAAAAATCTTAGAATCACCATATGGTAAATAACAATATCTATTGTACAGTATTTCTGTACACTGCAAAAGCAGATCAATAAGACCACCATTCTACTGGTGAAGCGATAAGGCATAAGGTGATAAAACTTGATGGGGACAGCAGGCTACACAAGTACAAATGATAGAGTATGCAGGTAATTAATGGGCTACAGTTAGTATAAGCCAGTCTTTCCCTGGGACCTTGCACATCATTGCTACAAAAGGTTCCATTATTCTCTGATGTGTTTTTAACATAAGATTATTAATAATTTTCAGACTATAAATGTAGCCTTTCATCTGCATAGTTAGCGGAACAAACCTACCTCTTCAAAATAAACTCTTCACAAGGTCTTTCATCAACGCATACTTCATCTTTTGCAATTTTGAATTTCCATTAACACCTTTTTAGCACTATTTAACACCAGTTCTTTGGCCATTATTGAGGTTTTATCCCTCACACCCATTTTCCTGGCAGCTCGCAGAGGTGGGAGGGTGTGGATAGGGAGAACTTTCGCAGAAGCTAATTCCCAAACATCCCATTGTGCACTGGTGAGGTTGAGGTGCACTCCAGTTTAGTTGCAACTCAAATCATGTCCTTGCATCACAAGTTTCTGAGCTTGCCAGAATAGCATTTAGACTAAGTGATAAATTGCAGAGACAACTAGTTCTCTGTGGCAATGCCTGAGTTGCATAGACAAATATATTTGAACTGCCTGAAACAGCCTAACTCAATCTGTGTTAGATGGCCAAGCAGATTGCAACAGCTTTCAATTACTTCCCGATCATTCATGGCCGAATCAGAAACCTGCTGCAACAGAGAAGATCCTTTTTCAAATTTCTTGGCTTAATTTTCAGCTCACATGGTCTGAATCTTTGCAGTCATCATATTTGGGGCTATGAAGGACCATTCCTCTTGCCAAGGTGAGCAGAACCCCTTTTCCACCCTGGTTCTCTTGCCAAGATTATCTCAGCACATCTCATTTTGTGACATTATTTGGGCAGTGGACATTGGTGACAGATTGTTTTTTCCAGTAATTACTCTGCATAACACTGAAATGGCTCAGGTGAACTCTGGTGTTTTGGCTTAACAGAGATAACCTTTAGATGGCCAAACAGTCCTGAAAGTATTTGTGATTTTCTGAAAAATTTGGTGCTAAATTTCTGCAAAAGTAGAGAGTAAACGTTGGCCAATTCCTGCCAATCTTCCAAGAGACTGTCTTTTCAGGAATTCATACAGCATGCAATACATCTTCCAGCAAGGCACTGAGCAATCACAACTTATAGCCATACTAGTGGCAGACTGCATAAAAACAAGAACATGTTCATATTGTGAGAGTCTAAGCTCAAAAACATATTAGTTGTGTTCTAGTCAAAGTTTTCTTTTGAAAACAAGGACACCAAGTGGCTATGTAAATATTTCATTTCATTCTAGAATTAAGCATTTCTATACCTTAAAAAGGCAAATGTGACTGGTCACAAGAGGATATGTTTCTGTCCCATCCTTCATAACACAGGCATGCAGACAGCAGATACAGGAAAAAAAGAAAATCAGTGAAACCATTCAGCACATAGCTGGGTTCTCCAGGTGTTTATTATGTATGTGGTAGATTTCTGTGGCTAAATCTGAGTACATGGAGTCACTTCAAACTCCCTTTTTCCACAGCCAGGCATACATTCTGTTTCCCTAAGGACTGCAGATATTTACAGGACAGATTTACAAAAGAATAGCCAGACAACAGACCCATTTAGCCTGGTTCCCTTTCTTCTTTCTGGAGTGAGTAACGGCAGATGTTTAGTGTAAGAGTTTAAGAATTAGAGCAGGTGTAGACCAAATCATCTCATAATACAGTTTAGCTATTTAACTAACTGCACTTTTAAATGTTAGGGATGGATTTCAAGTAACCTAATTTCAGTCTTGGAAGATCTAGGTATCTACTCCGAGCTGTTGTTGAACCATACTTTCTGGTCAGATGGTGGCCTGCAGATAGCAGTTCATATCCTCCAAAAGAAATAGTAAAGAATGGGCTTAATAGCCCTCTGGACATGCCAGTATCTCCACACCGACTGTGGAAAAAGCCTCGATACCGAGTTAGACTAAACCACTAGATTTGAATAGCTAAGAGTTAGGCAAGAAGAATCCTACCCCAAATACTGACAACAGCAATAAGAGCTGGTGGTTGACTTCAGCTTTTTGTAGTCCGTTGCTCTGCTCACTGGGTCAGCTTACAGCTTCTCTATGCCGCAGGAATACTCAGCAAGAGAAAAAAATAATTCAACCCTCCAGGAAGAGTTATTTACTATATATGTCCATTATAGGATCTGAACCACTGGATTTACACCACAAGAAAGCATTAACCCTGGATTTACTTAAAGGAGGGTTAGGGAGCTGCCCACTTGCAAAGAAAAGGACGCGACTGGCGGTAGCCTTCCCAATAGAGACCTCTCAATTTGTTTGGATTATCCAAAACTGATTCTTTAAAAAACTGTTTCTAAAATTACTCTGCAGGTAGTTATACAAGGAAAGAGAAAAAGAGAGACAAAAGCTGTATTAACTGGTTATGTCTAATACAGACTAATACATCATAACTATTGGAAGAAAAAAAATAATCAGACGGTGACCAAAAAATGAAGCATATAACAAGACAGCAAAAATATTTCCATCCATGAAATTACAGAGCTGCAAAAGCTGTAACTTTTTGTTAGCTGGCTGGCATTCTCCCCCCAACATTTCTATAGCAACTTTCAGATTTTCCTTGAAAATTAACTTTGTAAGATAAATGTAATTTTGATTTGTAATTAATTTGCCCTGGATTTGTCTCTCCTCATTCCTCAGAGAGTCTTTAGGGAGCGGTGGAGTCTAAGCACAGAGCCAAGCCCTCTGCAAGGACTGGGCCAGCGTAGGAGGGAGGGGGGAGCACTGGGAGAAGCAGCCTCAGAAACACACTCTGCATTACTCTTATGGGTTTTTTCATTTTCTATGGGTGAGGATTTGCGACACCGCTCTGGCTTTCCAGCAGGCGTATGTAAGCATAACCCTGTGGTTTAAGATAAAAATGCTTCAAACAGGACTTCATGTCATTTCCTGCTGAAGGGTAAAGGACCAGCAAAACCTTCCAGCATGAGTCAAGACTGGTTTTATAAATGCAGCTAACAAAGGAATGAATCCCCTCTGACAAGTGCGTGAGGTGTTTGTACCAGACAAATTAGAGGTACAAAGCCGTGTGTTTAATTCTGACTGAAAGCAATTGAGAGGTACAAATTGTACCAGAGGAACTTTCTAAATTGAAGGGAACGTAGGAAAGAGGGGAAAAAAACAACACTAAAATGACCTCCACACAATGACAGTTGAGAGATGATAAAAACTTAGCAATTTGGAAGGGGGGAAGGGAAGGAGGCAGGCAGGGGGACAGACAGAGAAGTAGTCTGCAAGTTTTTCATGGATAATTTGTTTCTGAGAACAGAAAAGCCCTGCTGCCATGCCTTCTTGGACTGTTTCCAGTGTTACAGACGAACACGTAGTTTAGTGAATACAAAACCCAGGACTTTTTTTTCTTTGTTCCCCCCCCTTTCTTTTTTTGTATTAGCACAAAGAAAAACAGCGACCACGTCAGGAAAGATTTGGTGGTTTTAATTGAGCTGTGGTTGTATCCTTTCCTGTGTTTTCTATCATGTCAATTTTCCAAGTGGCCATCAAGTTTTTGTCAGCTGAAGCAACCCGAGTATACAAGGCTGACATTTAGAATAGCTCCAGGATTTGCCTTCCTCCTGGCAGCACTATCAAGAGGAGCTTTAAGCATGCTTAAGTTGACTTTAAATCAAGATGTCAGCTTTGAAATCAGGCTGTCCTTGGTGTTCTTGTCAATAACGCTGACTTTGTCTTAAGCCCTATACACCTTCGTGCATTAACCAGCCAGTATTTGAAGCTAAGTTCTTCTAATACATACCACAATCTTTTGCCCTTTACTCAGGATTTGGGACCTTTACAGGTTTCATTGGGTGATATTTTTTCCTCTCTCCTCCTTTAGTGACAATCCACAGATGTTTTCAGCCTGAGGTTTGGGGAGCTGTGGGGAGGTGTTGCAGTGGAGTAAAGACGTAACAAAAAGTGAAGAGATGGAAAACATCTGCGTGTTTATGTATCTTTGTGTCTATTCTGTGGCAGAGGTGAATTCAAAATGGCTTCCCATCACCAAACACCCTCGGAGACTGAGATGCTCATGTCACATAAAGGCAAAACTCTTGCAAATGCACACCACCAAGGCCAAAAGGAAAAAGAGTCAGGGAGCTCTCGGTAAGAATCACAGAATGGTCAGGGTTGGAAGGGACCTCTGGAGATCATCACGTCCAACCCCCCTGCCAGAGCAGGGTCACCTACAGCAGTTGCACAGGGTGGCGTCCAGGCGGGTTTGGAATGTCTCCAGTGTGGGAGACTCCACAACCTCTCTGGGCAGCCCTTGCCAGTGCTCTGCCACCCTCAAAGGAAAGAAGTTCCTCCTCATGTTTAGATGGAACACCCTATGTTCAAGTTTGTGCCCATTCCCTCTTGTCCTGTCACCAGGCACCACTGAAAAAAGACTGTTCCCATCCCCCTGGCACCCTCCCTTTAAGTATTTGTGAGCATAGGTATTTGTAAGTATTTGAAGTGTCTGGCTAGAGAGCCAGACAAGACAAAGGAACAAGATTATGCTCAGATTTTCGTCTTCCATCAGTTCGGGGCTACTGCATTACAGAATCCCCAAAGTGGTTTGTCACTACAGGGATTTTGGGAGGAAGTCCAACACACAATGTCAAGATTTAGCTTTCTAGGTCATAGCTCATTCAAAGAGCCAAAGCCCTGACCAAAGAGCTTTGGGGAGTTCTGCTTCAACCCATAAGGAATATAGGAGTGCTTTTGAAATGTGGTTGCTGAGTTACATTTGCATTTCAAAAGTCAGACATTTGAAGACCTCAACTATCCAAACTGAGGATTTTGGCTTTTTCCTATACCTTTTGCATTTAACACTGCAAAGAAATATTTCAAAGTTTCTCAGATGGCATAAACTGGCATTGAAGTCAATGAAACCAAGAGAATTCAGCCTGAATACACAAGCTGCACTTTTGACTCATATATGAAAGACAATTAATCCAGATTAAAGAAGAATAAAGGGGCACAGCACAGTAGGTATTGCAGAATGTCTCCCACATGGATACAGTGAGGGTGTTTATAGAGGAACTATTCTAGAACAGTCAACCCTGAATACATTTATACTATAACACCTTTTCTAGTTAATTGCATGGTGCAGACAAGTTTCTAAAGCAAGAAATGAGTAGTCATTGTGAACAGAACTGGAATATTATTCCCGTCTGGGATTGAAAACAGTGAACTAAAAATATTTGCTTTTCTATACAGTCGTCTCATTCCAGAATACTCAGGAGTATTTCAGAATATATAAAATCTTAGATATGGATATGCACCCTGAGAAAACTTTTTTATAAGACAAGGAACACCCTAGAAAGTGGTAAGAGGTGAATTTCATAAAATTAAAATCTGACTATGGACAAGATCTAATAAAAAACATAAAAACCTCATTTTATCCAGTCCTGTAAGGAAGAGAAAGATTAGCCTTTCACTAGCATAAAGCAGGATACGAATAAGCAGAATCTGTAGCCAAATGGAAGTGACTGGGTTATAATGTACAGGGTAAAACTTTTAAACAGTAAACTTAGCATAGCTCTGGCATAAAAAAGTTCATCACAATTTCATGGAAATATTAGATGACTTCTCCAGTCACTTTATTTAGTGAATTCCCATTAATGTCAATTTTCTCATCACAACTATTTATGGCAGCTTCTTCCAAAATGACCCCTCAGTATTCTGCAGGAGTTATTTAACTATTAGGCCAAATCAGGCCTGAAATAAGTCATGAGACCCAAAATGCCATTATTATTAGGAAAATGCATCTAAAAAATATTGTTTTTCCAACATCCTAACAGGACAAAAACCCACTAAAGCAAAAGAATGAAAGATTAAGCTATGTACTAATATCATGCAGAACAAGTCAGCACATCAGCCTGAACTGAGCCCTCCCATACAATCATGTGTAAAAATAAGCAGAAGGTTAAAATATCCTAGTTCTGTTGGTTACTGCAGTGGGCAGTACCCGCAGACAGTAGTACCACAAGAAAAGGCGTTATCGAGCAACTGTTAAAATTGGCGCTGGGAGACAGGCAAATGCAGACCAATGATTGTAATGTGGCGCTCCATCCACAGAAGCAGTCTTGGGATGGAGATTTGTACCCAAGGCAGTGTCAAATAGGAGAACTTTTCTTGTTGCTTTGTTTACTGGGTTCATGTAAGTTACTTAAGAACTTCAGCTTCTCTATAATGAGGTTCAGTGGAGATGGGAACCGAGGTAAAGGGGTGAGCAGCTGAATCTCTGGGGAGAGCAATGAGTTTTACTTACCAACAGCTCTAAAGGAAATTCGTGTGCGTCAGCTGCTGCACAGGAAACCCTCATTTGTAATACAATAAAATTTGACAGGAAGGAGTAACTTCTGCCAGGGAAGAGTTTGTGTTCTCCTTGCATCTATCACTGATATAGCATACAGCATCACCTGCAAAGATATTTTTTTTGTGTGTGTGCTATAAAAAGAGTGAAGCTTCACTAAAACAGCCCTACATTCTACATTTAAAGCCAAATATCCCTTATTTTACTGAAGTGAGTTTCTTGGTGGCCAGACAGTTTAACGTTCCACTGAGCAATGAAAATACCAAACTGAATTTTTAGCAAGTACACAAATCTGAAAGCTGTGTCTAGCAGAGCAAAGAGAAACAGCACAAAATCTTCATAGAATCAGAGATGATTTAAAGCCAGAAGAAACATGCATGAAGCAGGCGCTCACATTTTATAAGATCATAAAAATGTTGGCAGGCAAAGACCTCAAGAAGTTGCCAAGCACACATAAGGACAGGATATAAACCACCTATCATATTAAAAAAAACCCAAAAGTTTGTCTACCTTGTACCCAAAGTTCTCCAGAGATGGAGACTCTGCTGTACTCAGCCATCTACTTCACTACCCTTGAGTTAGAAGGAGGGCGAACTTAGAAGGAACTTAAATATTCCTCTGTACAATCAAAATCTATTCCATCTTTTCTTATCCCTCATACATAACCCTTTTTCCTGAAGTCTTTAAAGCTCATTTCTGTTGTGAGACAGCCCTCTGCCCACCTTCCTAATAGAAGACATCTCTCCTCTCCTCAGGATGAGCTGGTATCCCACCTTACATTCTCTCAAGGGCAGGAGTTTGGCTTTTTTGCTAATTGCAAGGCAGCATGTGAGCTGATGGCTCCTTTCCAAGTAATAATAATGCATTCTCTTGCCATTCCCTTTAGCCATTTAACTTTTAACAGACTTTCAGAGTGTCTGGTGTCCTTCTGAGCCATATCATGCACAGCAGAGTGAAAACTTTCCTGCCATAAGAACATAAAGCTGTGTACTTTTCCATTATAAAGAACTGGTCCTGCAAACGCCTCTGCATTCTACCGCACTACTGGGACAAGTAGATATATTGCTAATGTGTTTCATCTGGACCATGTGAGCAGTCCTTTTGTAATCTCTTGCATGCATAGGAGTCCTTTTAAGTGCATTAACTTGATTTACAATAAGCAATAACATAATAGGGATTTGAGAGCCTGAAGTTAAGTTAACGTTTCTTAATAAAGTAAATATTAACTCTGATCATTGATAAGGGAAACTGAAGCACAAGATACCTCATCCAAAATGACATAACCAACGCAAGTACTAGAGAAATGTGTAATTCTCCAGACTGCTGTTGGCACACCTTCCCCATGTGGCATCTCCCCTTTTAAATTAAAAAATAGGCCTTTTAAAATTCTCAAATTAAGTATCCCAAGCACCCCACTTGCATGAGATAAGAGAAAAAGTTTGGACTTTAAATTTCAGATGCATTTAAAAAATAGCTGAAGTGCTCTCATAGCTTAAAAAAAAAAAGCATTTATTTAAAAGCATCCATTTTCATTAGTTGAGATCCATTTTGAATGGTAATCAAATATAGCACCACTACTGGTTTCTTAAGGATGTTTATATGACCCTTCAAAATGCGGAAAGCTCCAAGATCAAACTGTCATTTAATCTCATGATTGTACAGATGGGACAAAAATATCAATGTTCCCCACATAAAGATACAATGGGGAAGAGGCATAGCACAGAAGAAAACTGTACAGCTGGGTAAATATAAATTATATTAGCTCTTAAAAGCAGCCAAAAAAATCCCGTGAACGAACACAAAAGCAAAGCACTGCAGTCCTATCAGCCCCAGCTCTTCACTAGGTCATAACCGTATTTGCTTTCCATAAGCCAGAAGTATCTGACTGGAAGTCTTGGTTGGTGTGAGATGAAGTGACCAATGCAGAACTGGATTGTTAGGAGAGAAACCTGCTGATGTTTTGGAGGAAAGGCAGCTGAAAGAAGTCAAACCAGCCTGGCAGACGAGCTCATTCAGAACTAGAACACAGAGCAGCAGCCATTGCTGGAAGAAGGAGGAATACTTAAAGGATGCTTACCAAAAAAAGCCGGGCTATAATACCATGTTTTGGAAGCCATCACTGCCCCAGAAAAGAGCTATTGTGAAGCTGGACTGTGGCAGGACCTGTTGGTGCTCAAGTCAGAGAAAGCCAGAAAAAAATTAAGCGGAAAGGCACTCAGCTTAAAGCATGAAGTATTACCACCGATCATTTATCTCAATTTAAAAACAAAACCAAACCCAAACATTTTCACCATGCAAAAAATAAACCTCGTTTGAACTGAGATCATCTAGAAGCCCAGACAGCTTCTGACCTGTATCCATCCTGCAAAACAGCCAACAGCAAAATCACTTTGTGGCCTTTTCCAAGAAGCAGACAGAAGCCCCTGTCCTGGAACAGCTCAGCTGGTAGTGCCAAAAGGCACGCAACAGGTAGTCGCTACAAGAAACAAAAAGTCTGCCAAATGCCAGCTGCCCATAAGAAAGGGCCAGGACTGGGGCAGAAGCACACAGTTCAGTGCAACTATAATGATGTAAAGCAACACAAGGCTCCTGGAGTTGGGGAAGGAGCAGATGATCCGTGTTGGCCATCCCTACAGCACGTGCTGTGATCTAAAAAGGGCTGGGAATAAAAGCCACTCTTGCTTTCTGCAGGATCAGATGCTCTAAATCTCAAAGTGATGCTAATGAGGATCCAGTTTATACAATGTACAAAAATAGATTCCTTGCTCAAGTCCCAACCCAAAATCCTTGTTGAAGACTGAACCGCCAGAGCAGCTCTTTGGGCTGTTGTCCGTCTACAAATAATAGTGTGAAAGCTGATTTAAGCGAGCACCTTGACTGCATTCAAAGCTGCTCCTATCATGAATGTAAAGGCTGGAAACACTTTGCACCTTACACAGCCTGGGCTGGGAAGGAGCTTCCTAAATTCTCTGCGCTAATGAACATTAAAGGCGGGATATGGTTATCTATATTCACAGATTTGCAGCAGCAAGTTTCTACCCATGTATGAAATGAGAAATCCCCGCCTCATGCACAGGGAGAATTATACAGACATCGCTATTCAGTCAGTGGTGTGCCACACTCGGGCTTGCTTCACACGTACTGTTCGGCTCATGGAAATGTAGAGACACACAAACACACTGTGCCCAGAAGTCTCTGAACATAACAAAAAAAAAAA